>BRZM01000073.1:1068322-1306780 GCA_033238685.1 Lates japonicus | reverse complement strand
TTGTGTTTTTATTGTTGAGGAGTTTGAACCATTAGTCTTAATTGAAAAATGTTTCTCTCTCTGAGCCATAGTGACATCTAAGATGTGTGTTTTCTGTCAGATCTGTAAAACTTCATATTTGAGTTTGGTTTTGGTTTATTGCTGTGTATTTGCTGTCAGAGAGTTGGAGTTGCAGTTTGTGTTCATGCAGGTGGATCTCTTCTCTCTGTCTGTTCAGTCATGATGGCTCATAGTGACTTGTGGTGTGGTTCCCCTCCTTCGTACTGGAATAATCTCCCTGTGCACAACCAACTCCACTGCAGGAACAGAACAGAATGGGTAAAGCTTCCTGAACTGTATGCATTGTAGTTACATCAGTATTATCAGTTGTTAACAGAAAGCAGAAAACGGAGACTGAAGTTGGTAGTTTCAGGCTGCAGCTGTGTGTGCAGGTTGTGTGTGTGTGAGCCAGGTGACGGCAGGTGTATAATGCCACAGAGAAACTGGCTTTAAGTCTGGTTGGGAAAGATGTGGGTACACAGCACACAGTCCAACACACACAGTTTACCTACTGGACCTTTGCCCCACTTCTCTGATAAATGGCACTAACTGAGCAGAGATCTGGGTTCAAGCCAAACTCCTTTTATGACTTTCCCTTTACACCTAACTCTGAACTGTGCCAGAAATCCTACTGTTGATGTGTAGGGTTCAGTTCCAATAGTCAGTTCCATTTTCCAGTTGGTCACTTGGTATTTGACGTAAACTAAACAGCTTCTGTTCTGATGTGATGGTTTTTTTTGTGGCAAGATCTTGCACAATACCTCCAGCATATTTTCCTTAAATGACATTTGAAGTCAGTCTGTGTTTTTTGCTCATGGGTAAGGAGCAGCTAGAAAAACCAGGCGCTGTCCCAACACTCCCTAAAGACATTCTACACAGCCTTCTTATCAAATCAACCAGAGAGAGAGAGAGAGAGACTTTTTTTCTACTTTTGTTTTGACTCTCCACATCCCAGCAGAAAGTAGGTCACAGGCTGACCGAGGTAAAGTATGAGGCAGCAGTTTGCCGGCCAGTCCCCCGTCGAAGGCAGATCGTGTCTCCAGGAAGCTTGTTGCAGGGGGAGACGTTAAACACACAAGTTCCTGTTTGACATCTGTTTCCAGAGAGAGTCTCTCGCAGGCCAGCCTTTCCCCCGCTCCACCACTGCTCAGAGGCCTTGTTCACCTAGCCCCGCCATCAGCCAGGTTTGTCGGTTTAACTGCTCTATGACCCCTTCCTCCCCTCCCTTCCTAGAAACCAAAAAAATTCTTATGACGTGCCTATCGTTGACTCGGTGCCCAGAATAACGAAATCTTGACAGATAAAATCAGGAAAGACAGGTTCTTACGCAGGCAGCTACCCTGCTAGACTGCAGACCCTCAGGGCTGTGAATAATTAACCAGGTGTGTATTTGAGGAGACAAGGCAACACTGTGTTTGATGTAAATGATCACATCCTGCAATTTTACACTACACTAAATCTTCACATTGCAGCTCAAATGAAACTTAATGAAAGCTGCTCAAGGAAGTCTTCAAGTCTCCACGCTCAGAGAAGTGGCTGCTGTTTCCCTCGGCTGCTCAGAGATGGCTCTAATTTGTTTTTCCGTCATCAATAAACCGGTTGTAAACTTCTGCCAGCCCTCCACGGGCTTCCCTCGTCACACGTATGAAGGCGGACACACGAGGGGTGTATTTTTAGCTCCAGGAGATACAGTGATACCGCCAGACATCAGAGGACCAATTATCCTCCTACTACACCTTGCTTCACGTGAAACCCTAGATAGGCTGAGCTGGAGGGAGACAGCGACCTGACCCTCACGAACACAGGGCTGATGTCAGAGGCGAGGCTGAAAAGCAACATGAGTGAGTGACAGAGTCCAGGCAGAGGGCCAGCAGAGCACAGGACGAGCCAGGGCACAGTGTTCCCGTCTCACATGGTGTCACCGCAGCTCCCATCTGGACTGGGCTCCACAGTCGTCACCAGGAACACAGTGAGAGTGGAGCTGCACTGGAAAAAAAACTCTCTTTATTGGTTGTGATTATAGTAAAACAAGCAAAAAATACTCCAGTATAAGTAAATAAAGTAAGATATCAAGTACAGTACTTGAGTAACTTTTCACAGGAATCGAGTGCACTGAAAAATCACACTGGAGTAAAACAAGTGGAATGATTTACTCTTTAACGTGAAACCAAATGGCCCTTTATGATGGATATTTTTACAGTGTAATCCCCTGTTGTTTACCTGAATGAAATCCCCTATCACAGTAGATCTCACTTTACACTGTGGTATCTATATATATTATGATATGATGCATTTTTCAGAAACTCATTTGAGAAACAATTCTAGATATCTTAACCACATTCGAGTGTGTTATCTAATAACTGAAACTTGTAAATTGATATTACTGTCCTTTAAACCCAGTATTACCATAGAAGAGTCTGATTTGCCTACAGTGGCCTGACAGAGCCTGAGATCTTGAAGGGATATAGCTACCAAAGGACACACTCCATATGCTACTGTTTGTCATTATTATTCATTAGTGACTTTCACATATTATTATCATTAACAGAGTCAAACTGCAATGGAATTAATTTTTGTTTGAGGAAGAGGAATGGGAAAGGAGAATTCTGGTTTACAATGCAGGGAAATAATATGTCTGTTTATTTAGGTATACTTTATAGTAATATTCCCCTTACTGTGGTCATTTTTACTCCATTCCATTTTTATCCAACAGCAATAGTTACTAGTTACTTAACAGATTCAGTTTTCACATACAAAATATTTGATCGTCTTCTAAAATAAAACTATTTGATATAGACATACTCATGGATACACAAGAGGAAGTCTTTTTACACCATGAGCTCTTATAACTGTAAAATGCTTTGTACATGCTGTGCATTCTGTGTAATGTTCTCTTACTTTTGATATGAGAAGTCAATTTGCTGGTAATATGTCTGTACTAACATTTTGAACTCTACGCTAAAACTACAAAAAGTAGATCAAAGTTTTAATAAACTGAAATTATTCTTGATAACAGATGAACATTCATTTGCCTTGTGCAGCACTTACATTAGTGTGTGATGTATCAAGAGATGCTCTTTTCTAAATGCCTTACAGTTAGTCATCATGCAGCAGATGAAAAATGTTCTGCCCACTTCTCCTCAGTGGAGGAGACAGTCAGGGATGTGATACAGTCTGATTTTATGAATATGTTAAAACCCCTGTACATTTTCCTGTGTGGAAACAATGAGGGGTAGTAGGCGCAGCCTACATTTCCACTGATTTTTTTTTTTCTCTCTTCAGTCTGAAGGGTTGCAGTGGGTGAATCAGATTTTCCACTTACTGTAAAGCTCCTGGCAGATGAAGGCTCTCTGTCAGTAATTTGTTAGCTGTTAGTATAACGTGACAGATTCTTCAAAGTTTTTCAACACATCTGACACAAGCTGAGTCAGTGCAGATGCTGTCATACAGTAACATATCTAGATTGTTATTACGTGGTTGACTGTGTTTTCAGTAAATGAATCAAGATGCAGAGCTATGTTTTCTTAATGATTGCTTTGCTGCAAAACCAATTCAGCCAGGAGGTATGAAAAGCTTCTGCTCAGTCTGTGTGATCGTGCAGTTCAGGACTTGAGAATCTCAGTCGTATTGACGTGGCTCTGATCGATAAACCATGAACGGAGGGGTGTCAGGGATTCAGGGAAGGAAAAGAAATTCTCTTGGTTTCTCTCAGTGCGTGTGGGAGTCGGTGCGATGAGAGGGAGGAAGAGAAAAAAAGAGCTCTGTTTGTTGTTGCTCCCCAGCGCTCCAGGCTGAGATCAGACTAATCAATAGCAGGGATAATGTGGAGATGAGTGGTATGACATCAATATTAGGCACAGAGGCCCAGCAACACCATTGTGCTGGTGTCCGAGCCGCCCTGTGCTGAGTAAACAGAGGCTCCCCAGGGAGGAAGGAACTCACTGATGGGTCCCTTCAGCCTCCTTCCATTGTTGGGCCACACACACAGCCACCTCATCAGCAGGGGGAAACCCTACCTGCTGGTCAACACAGGACGAGGTCGATAAACCCTTAAATTCAACAACTTCTCCGTGGTTTGACAGACACTCCACCATTCTCACACCCTGCGTTTTTATTGGATTGTGAAATAAATCACCAAGGTTCTGTTGGGACGACTCATGCGGGTGATTGAGTATTTTTCCTTGTAGCAGTTTATAGTTTCTGTCTGATGTTTTTACAACAGCTTTCATTTTCCCACTTGGAAAGTGTGAACAAGGTACAAAATTAAAACCCACAATTTGATGAGAGAAAAGTGACACCTGTTCTAAATCAACTCATTAACCGTGAAAAAGTGAAACATTCTTTTCCTTTTCTACAGCTCTTTACTAACTGATTACACATTTATACACCAGATACAGTGGAGTTTGTGGTAACATTTGTTCTTTGAAATGGATATATAGTATATATATACTCTTGCTTTTCAGCCGCACTAGCACCGTAGCTCCAGTCTCTTTGTCGTTCACCAGTCTCCCATCAGTCTCAGCTGTATTAAATACTGTGTGTTCAGCATCCTAATCAGACAATGTTAGCATGCTAACATCCTGTACAAAGAGAGCAAGCACCGCAGACATTACCTGTAAGTTAACTTTGCCACTGTCAGAAAGTTAGTGTACCGACATAACTGCAGCCTTACACTGGGAACACTGTCTTCTCACTATTGCTGATATTTGACAATTAAAAATGTTAAAAAAACAACAACAAACAAACAAAAAAAACCAAATACAAATATAATTTGACAAAATAATATTAATCCAATTCTCCCTCACCAGCTTTTTCAAGGAATTTGAACCACATCTAATGGTCAGCAGAAACCTGCAAACTCCATCCTCTGATAAAGGCCATGAGATGCAGCACCTGATTCAGAAAGAAGCCAATCACTGGACCTTGAGTTAAGATATACTGATATCATCCTATGAAAGTGGTGGTGCAGTGGTTAGCATTACAGTGGAGTGGAAAGTAATGGGCGTGTAGTGATCTGAAAATCAGATCACTGCAGTCCTGCAGTTGAAATCATTAGCGAGCGTGTAAATGACTCATAAATCCAGTTGGTGTTGAACAATAAGGGTTTTCTCCTGTGTAAGATGGAGTGTCAGTGGGACAGACAAACACTTCTCTGTCACACTCTGCCTTCTGTCCTCGATGATGGCAGCCTCGCTCCTCTCAGCAGAGCAGGGACACCTGACGTAACTGGTGGAACTTTGATGTGATGCTGCTCCACTTAGCCTCTCAGTTCAGCACTTAGCACTTAACAATGCACATTTCTTTCAGCTGTAAAGCCATTTCATTTGTGGCGTGGAGTAGAATTTCAAAGAGTGGCCTTAGACAGTACAGCTGTGGCTGTATATATTTTTCTGATTTGCTGCGTTACTGTCACAGACAGAGCATCTGCTTTTTTATTTGATGTTTTGCACAAATGAATCCCACTATCATGAGAGGTGATAGACAGGCAGGGAGAGAGTAGTTCATCCCTAAGTTCAGTATTCTCACTACAGTATACACTGTGTGATGTTTCAGTGTTTATTCATAGTAGTTTTTATTACAGAAATAAATGTCACCAGACGGCAAGTTCAGTCTCATCACTTGAGTTATTTATTGTGTCAGGAGACAAACAGTCCCTGAGAGTCATTCATGCAGCATTGAGATGTACTATCAGGCTTGTGGAACATTTTCTGACTCATTCCTGGCTTCCTCCTTCATATTATGACTCAGAGGCACAGGGTGAAAAAAGTTTCAGACTTCAGAGCATTATTTCTGTGTGTGTGTGTGTGTGTGTGCGCGCGCGCAGTAGTCAGAGATGGAGACAGAGCTAATACATGCTTTCTGCACTCAAATTCTGTAATCTGATTACAATTGAAAAAGTAACTGGGCATCAGTTGATGATTCATTTGAACATTTGAAAGTTAAATTCCTGAAATATATATATTTGTTTCTGGATTCATGAGGTGCCAGGCATTTGTGCAAGTGTTAATCATATCACCAGCCTGTACTGCCGCTAGACATTAGACATCCATTTAGGGTTTTACTGGAAGGAGACATTAAAGAAGACTGAAAATGTATTAAATGTATATCAGTGTAGAAAACTCAATGGATTGCAAAATTGCAAAAACCCATTTCACCAGGAACACTTTGACACATGACGAGTCCCAAAAGTCTCATTTTCTTAAACCCAGTGAAAGAATGTGCCAGCATGGTGAGCTAATGTTAACCTCTTTCCAATATGAGGACAGTACTTCAGAGATGGTTTTCACAGCAGACGTTCCGTCGTGTCAGTGTGAAATGCACAGGTGGAACTAATAACATTGGTTCCAGTACGACATGCCGCTGAGGAAACCTGCATAATAACAGGAAGCAACTAAATGGAATGCAGCCATCGTTAATGTTATTTATTACAGCTGTGCTTTTCCTGCCAGGATAGGTCCACATGCACATGGAGAGAAAGGTCCGTCATGTACCACAGTCATCAGACCTAATGAAGGTGCTTGCCAACATAAATCTCAAAGCTTAAAATGCAGTGCAGTTTACAACTGTAGTTTTCAAGGTCCACATGCACAAAAAGTTTCACAGATACCCCATGATAAGCACTATATAAGAGGCAATCAGAGAATATATTGGAAATTTATAGCAGAAGTGATAAAAAGAAAGGACATACTGCAGTCATAAGCTGCAGTACCTAAAACCAGTCATTTTTAAGTCCAAAATTCTTTGAATGTTTTTTACAGTATCTGTGCACAGTCACTAAAGATTGTGGTTCTGAGTAATGAACACTGGTTAAGGTATGGTTTGGGTTAAGCAACTTAAACACGTTATGGAACGTTGTGGTTAAGGTTAATTAAAAGTAAAGCTTTAACTGCCAATGTCTGGTTTCCTGGACATGAGTTGGTAGGTGCAGAATCATCCAATAAGGATGCATGTCTGGGCTGGTGATGCAGGTCACTTTTGCAACACCAAAGATCCACCGACCATCTGGTTAGTGGATGTCCTGCTCTAGCAGGTGCTCATGCTCATGCACAGAGAAGAAGGAGGGAAGGAGGGAGATATATCCTCAATCTCCATCTACAGAATAATGTTTGTATGATTGTCTCAGTTCATTTAAACATAAAAGAAATTCTGCCACCCTTCTCATGGCAGTTATACCTGAGCGACAGCAGCGTTTCAGGTGAACAGGATAACAAGGATCAGCCCATCTGACAAAATTTTTTTGTATTTGAACTGCATGTGCTTTTTCCTGTTCTCTTCTGCCTTTATCTCCTTTTGTGTGAAGATACGGACGACAGATTTGACGTCTTTCAGGAAGAAGAGTTTTAAGACGTAATAATATGACTTGATGGAGAAAAGTAAACAGGTCTGATGGACCTGTTTAAAGCCAAGCAGACCTGTATGCTGAGTAATCCTCCTACAGTTTGGACATTTCATACGGGTGCATAAATGTGCATGGCCCTACACCGCTCTATTTCTGTGGGAATGGGGAAGTGAAATAGAGTCCAAACGCCCCCACCACCTCCCACTGCCTCCACCTCCGTCAGTGCAGCACAGCGTGTCTGTGTGTCTCTCTGTGTGTCTGTGTGTGTGTGTGTGTGTGTGGAGGAATGGGAGGGGATGCATGTCCTGCAGCAACCCCGGTGCTTTGTGTGCGCGCTTTGTTTACGAGTCTCCTCTGTAGTCCTTTCCACCGTCCCAGCTCCTCCCCTCACACCCCCGCCCCCCGTCACTCTCACCTCCCGGCCTCCTCACTGTTGAGAGTTTGTTGTGACGAGCCCAAGCAACTGCTTGAAACAAGATTATGACAGTCACACAGGATGTGAAAGAGATCAGAATAAGTCAGCTTGTCACATATACCATCTAATGATATCTGGTATAGTTGGTGATGTTGACATTGCCTGGTGTGACTGTGATTGTCTGTTCCTAAATCACAAGCAAAGAACAGTGAAAGCCACAATGTATCTTTTTGAAGCTCACTTCACTTGACATCCGCCGTTCCCTCAGATAACCTCCAGCGGAAGGTTGATGAATGGACCATGACTCACTCTGGGCTGTTGCCCTGACAGGTGAAGTCTGGACTGGGACTTTTATGAGCTCTGTGAGCTGCAGAGGTGAGAAAAGTTCACCAGATGAGATGAGTGAGGACCAGAGGCTCTGCTGAGCCCCGAAAGTAAACTGTACTTACACTGAAAAACAGGTACCGTGAGATACCTGAGATACTTAAACACTCTCAAAGAATGTAGAGTTTTCACACTTTCAGTACAACTTCATAATGAATATTCATAAATTATAACAGCTACTTTTCAAGCAGTTGTTAGACATTTACATGACGGTTACAGTTTACCAGGTGGAATTTGATGTTGTGGTATAATTAAATGAATATACTCGGGCTAATCTGTTTTGTAGACAGATGTAAACAAGCTGCTATTATTGTGGTGCTTTCAAAGAGATTTTATTATTAACAGCTTTTCCTGCAGAACATGCTCAGTGTCGTAATACAGCCATCAAAATGCAGTTGAAACCAAAGTTCTGTGTAACGCTAGACATCTAAACTCTTACACATTCTTTTAAAAGACAAATGAAATAGGAAAGTCAAATTTCCAAACCTCTGCCCCTGAAGTCATCTTTGTTTTTGGCTAAAACCACGACACTGCTCTCTCATGTTTCCCAAAGCTCCAGTTTACAATTTCAAGTTTTATATTTTTTCATTAAATGATGGATTTCATCTAAAATACATGAAATGACAAGTTAGTTTATGTATAATCATGAGAAATTTCTGAGTAAGTAGAGTGTTGTCATAAACATAATTACTCCACAGCAGTTTAACTCCCAGCCCGTGGAGGGACAGTGATACAGAGCTGTTTATTCAAGTCAACTGCAGTAATTCTGCTCTATCAGTTGTTAGATACTGGACAAACTTTGAGCTCTGTGTGTCTGTTGTCATTGAAAGCAAACAGCTGAAAATATACCATGTAACACAGTCCACTTTGTCTTGAATTGAATCCAGTTCCACCTAAACCAGTTTGCCGACACGCTGCCAGGAGCCTGAAGTGGAAATGTTTTGCTTACCAAACTGAGCAGAAGTCCTAACAGACAAACCAAAACCCCAAAACCAGCGCGAGACTGTCCAAGTCCTCTGTGGTCATACATGATTGAAGACTTTTCCTGTTTGCCTTGTTTTGCAGCATGGCTCAGATTTTAGGTGTTCAACACTGACGATGTCTCAAAGTAAGAATTCTGGAAAGGTGTCAAAATGTAATCGCTTGTATTCTCTCAGCTCAGATCCTCATCAATCAGGGATCCTGAGAGAGGCTTCTGGCCTGATGAGATGTGGAAAAATGATCCAGTCAGGTCGGTGGTGTAACCAGATGATACTCGCAGACATACAGCGGCTGAGGCGGACATGTGTCCGCAGTTATTGAGCTCATGTAGGCTGCCGGTCGATGGCTGGCTTTACATTAGAGCACAGTGAGCGGTGAGCTGGGCCGTGCACAGGGAAGTAGGACATGAGCTGGACTTCAGCATGGATGGAGGGCAGGAAGAGCAGCTGATCAGGGTTGAATAACTTCTCCTGACATGTTGAACAGCACCCATTCATCAACCTCTGGAATACAAATCACCTGCCATCACATCATCCCTGAATGCGTGCTCTTATCTCACTGTAGTGCGGAGAGGTTCAGATGGGCTCTGCATCAGTCAAACATCCCTCTTCTTCTCCTCCTCACACATCTGCTTGTTCGTCTGCCAGCTCTTGGCTGTTATTGTCAGAGTTGGACACCCCCCCCCCCCACTTCTCCCTTTACATGACAGTTCTGTTGTCCTGCTTCCCTGACTTACTGGTGAGGGAACAATACATTTTTGTCTCATCTCGTGTCAAATTAGAATTCTGTTGATTTCTGACCTCAGTCTTGTTTTCAGAAAAACATAACTGTGTGTCAGAATAAGCTGCTGCACACTCGACCTATGAGCTGGCTCAGGAGTCTGATTAGTTAAATGTGGAAAAGGACTGGATGCCCAGTCTGCATCCAGTAAAAGATCATGCTGCTCTCTGGATTTAGACCTTATTTTGATTTTGAGTTTTTTGTTCCTACAGCATCAGTAATAACATTTCTCTTACCAAATGAAGGGCTGGGATCTGATAACATCAGTAAAAAAAAAAAAAAAAAAAAAAAAAACAAGGCTTTGACTCACTGTAGCTGTGCACACTTTTCACTCCTTTTGCCTCCAAATACAGTGGTTTAAAGAATCTGCAGTAAAAAGAGACTTAGAGAGACAGCTCAAAACCAAACAACCAAAACATCTTCACTCTGTAATGAGACCTGACAGTTAAATAACAGCAGTACCGTCTCACCTTCAGTCCTGGCTGTCTTCCATAGTGTTATTGTCAGCTCAGTCATGAGTTAGCACTTTGTTGTTTAGTCTTTGTGACTGTCTACATTTTATCTGTCTACATGTGTATGTTTTTTTGGGGGTTTTTTTTTTGGATCGCCCTGTGGCCTGCAGCTGCACACCCAGCCAAGCCAGATGGAATGATGGAATAATGATGGGAAAACAGGGCTCAGGTCCCAGTGTGATGCTTTAAAGCTATTAAAGGGCATGAAGTTCAGGCCCAGCCCAGCCCTCTTTATGTTAATGTCTGCAGGATTCTCCACAGTGAGCAGTTCCTGAGTTTGTTCCTGATCGGGGTGGGGGGGTTAATGCAGTCTGTGTGTGGTCATGTTTGTTCCCACCCACTTCAGCAGATTAGCTGCTCAGTTAATGCTTAGCAGAGCAGAACGTCCAGGGTCTGTGTGAGACACATCCAGCGCTCAGGAGAGAGATTCATCAGACCCTCTCCAGGACAAACCTGATGTATTTAACACTTGCTGCATGGCAGTTTTCATAACTGTGACTGCATGATGCAGATTTTTTTTTTTTTTTCATAATGGAAATTTAAAGGGCAAAAATAATGAAAGATCAGGCAAAACCCAGTATATGCTTTAACATGAAGCTTTTTATGTTTATTTTTGTCATCTGGCCAGTCTGGGCCATTATAAATCCACTGAAGGATTAGGCAGCTAAAAATAGCCTCTTATGATAGGGGACTTAGTGCACAGTCTGAACCATAAACAAGCAAATGGCAATCTCTCCTCGGCCCTGTCTGCCAGCATTTCAGGGAGTAATTTGTGGTGTGCAGAGAGGTTGACCTCGGTCAGGAAACTGTGGCAGGATATAGAAGGGCCATTTAGCCCTGTTTGGAGCTTAAGAGTGGCCCTCTCACAGGCCGTGTCTACCGTGTGGCAGCTGCGTGGCCGCAGACGAGCTAAATCGCTTAGGACGCTCATGCAGAGATGTGCATCAATCATGCCTTCCAAGAACTGTGTGCCACTAGAAAAGCCAGTGTCCTCCCACAGACCATCGTCCAGCATGTCGTTCAGCCAGCACTGTCTCTCATCCGCAAATAGCAGCAGCTTGCGTCTGTGTTTCTTTTCTTTTTTTTCCCTCTCCAGAGGTTTCTCAGGGCCCATCTGAGAAGAAGGCTGGCTTCCTCTGTCGGTTAGTGTAATGTTTGCTCTGCACTTGGTGAGAGTGGCAGACGAGGGTGATCTTTGATACACAGTGCAGGGCAGCAGGACTCTGGGTATTTCTGCCACTGCTCAACTACTTCTGTAGTTCTCTGACATGTGGGAGATGTTGGAGTCAGAATGTCACAAATTCTCAAAATAATAATGACTTTTCTAACACAAACAGCACAGTTATCGGTAGGTGCATCACTACAAACACTTTTGATATCACACATTCATTTGATGCACTGTTAAGAAAAATATTGATTAGAGCAGCTTTAATGGAAAAACAGTGTGCCTCTCTGATGCTGATTTTAACACTAGCTGATGGGAAATTGGCTCTCTCTGAACCACTTAAAATAAACCATTTGTATATGAGTAAGATTAATTCCCCTTTGATTGACTGGTGAATGTATAAAGAGCGTAAAAAAATTCCCTCACTCTCTCTTTTCATGTTAGCTCTGAAAGGGAAATTTACACACAGGAAAGGACTCAGAGAAGGTGAATACTTAATAGCTTCTGTCACATCAACATATCTCTGTAATATAGGTTTGGTTGTTTATCTTTATAGATAGAGATATGAACATTCAGTTTGGCAGCGTACTCATCAGTCAGCCTCGTTGCTCTCCGTCATAATGACACTGACAAATAACAGCACAGGCTCAGCTGCTCTCACAAGCTGCAGAGTCACTGAAAAGGCCAGACTGCAATGAATGATGAATGACTCTTTATTTTAAATTGGATGATAAACAGTATGTTGAGCGTTCCTCCTTAAGTCACTGTCCTGAAAAATCTCCTGTTTAAGTGTGAGAAAATATAAATCACACGAGGAGAGGATCAATATGTGAAAACAGATAGTCCAGCTCTGACTTACTGTGTGCTGCCTATAGATATTATTGGATTAGTCATTTCCAGCCGTGATGGAAAAATCAATTGCGCATTGCTCAGAAAATTGTCATCCAGTATATACCATGGTGTCTGCACTGTGCTGTGGTCTGGATCTCTCTACCAGAGGGACTCGTTCAGAATCTCCTGTTTGCCTCTCTGCCTGTAAGTCTGCATTTTAATCAAAGACAAATCAATAATCCCAGAGATAAATATTGATCTCTTAAGAGACAAGACTGCAGGTGAGTCATTTGACCAGTGGCTACACACACAGCAGAGAGGCGGCTTTGTATGAGCTGTCCGTGCCATCTGGGTGTAAACGTCTGTTGTTAATGAGTGAGTAAAGAACAGGATGCAATCACCAATAACCACTTTCTGAATAACGCCTTAAAAGTAAATTTGTTGACATGTTGAATTCCACAGTCAGAGATGTGGTTTCACCATTTGATAACACCAGCGTCCCTTTACACAGGTTTGCTTCAGAGGTAGTTACCTAGGCTACAGATTATTTAGTAACAAGGTAAATGGCAGGAAACAGGAACAGGAAAGAGTTTTCACTCATACACAACAAAGTCAGTCAGTAAACTCACCGTCCTCTCATCCCCATCACTGCTTTAGCTTGGCGATTCTGTTGCTGACCAGTTCTATGAAATAAAATCAGTTGGACACAGACACTCTTTCTCTCTCTCTCTCTCTCTCTCTCTCTCTCTCTCTCTCCACTGTTGTGGGAATTGTTGGGTCTCTGTAAATAATAATATAAAGAGTACAGTCTAGACCTGCTCTACATGAAATGAGATGCCCTCTGTTATGATGTGGTGTTATATAAATAATGTCTGACCTGCACAAATGTTTCATATTTTGGCCTCAGTACTCAGGGCCAGGACCCACACTGCTTTGACTGAATCTGCTGCTCAGTGATACCAAACTCCTTCATTTCTGATTACTGACATATTTACTGCTATATTTATGTCCCTTCACTCACAGTGCAGCATCATACTTTTCTTTTCTGGGAGCTCTGCTGTCTCTGGTTTGTCAATAATGAAATCATTATGATGTGTTGCTTTGATGTGATACAGTATAATGAAGGAAAGCTAGTTACTGTGGACTGGTAAACTGGACATTCTGTCAAAGTCCAGATTGGCTGGTGGACTGAACTCAGTCAAGGACCGTCTGACTGGCGGGCAGCTGCTGGCCTAGATACTAACCAGCAGCCTGAGTCTACCTGAGTAATAATTTGCAATTTGCATTTGCACCGATGTCACCTTCACCTGTCCAGTGGCTTCAGTCAGACCGTATATGCCTTTTGAGAAGTGGCTCCAAGTTAAATAATTCACCGATCATTGTTGTTTGACTCATAAAGAAGGATAAAGAAAAAGGCAGAGAAGATGTTCCACAGAATTGGCCATGTGCCATTTATCATTCACTATATCCATCAAATGCTAGTTGTTAGTAAAGTTAGTAAATAAAAACTGTGTTGTAAAGCACCCTATTAACCAGATGTGTAGGAGATTATATTCCACATTGCTAAGAAGAAGAGATTGGTTCAGTTCTGCTGTAGCTAGCTACATCAGTGGTATTGTATTGTATTTGTGATTCTGCTACTTTTGTGATATTGCTACATATCTTGGTATATTGGTTTTTATAGTAATGTACGATAAATTTAGGGTATGAAGACGACCCAGCAGGGACTGTAGCAAGGGCTGCAACCATGGGTCAAAATCCAGAACTGCTTTTATGTCCCAGTCCATCCCTGTTTACTGGAGATACACACACTAAATCATTTATTGGTTCTGTGAATCCACATGCTGAGCATGTTCTTAATGAATCATTTTTGACTGAAGGTGTTTCCACACTGAGTCAGAATTTACTGTATGTAGGAGATATTTACATAAAACCAGACAGGTCATTAAATCCTTTCTTCTCCCAGCTCAAAACTGTAATTTTGTGGATTGGAGCTGTGTCATGTGTTTACTTTTGACCAATGAAATCCATTTAATGGTGTTAGTGGCAAAGCAATGCATGCATTTGGCATTGTTTCTCAAGCTTATAGGTGTTATTATTATTATTATTTTACTTTTCATGCACATTTTATTTAAGGCTTAAACGGACCAGACACAACATGTGAAGTAGTTCATGTTAAAGGTTTTAGTAGACATGTTTTTCAGCTTTGGACAGAGCCAGGCTGTTTCCCCCAGGCTGACCATGTCCTGACTCCAGCTCTACATGAGATGGATATAAATCTGATCTTTTTACGTTCAGAAAGCAAATAAGATATTTCCGAATGATCCTGAACTATCCTACTGTAAGTCGACTCACATATATCTGTTAACTACACATCACAGTGTCTCAAAGTCTGTTCTCAGAAACTTTTCATTACCTAGTAAACATTCACACGGTATCATCAAGTGTTAAAGATTCTTCTGTTTGCACTTATAAAATGTATCAGTCTGAATGTCATCATGTGAAAGTGCTCAGCAAACATGAATAATCAGATTGCAACACTGTGTGTAACAGATCAAGTCAAAATAAATCATAGACTGGATCCAAATGTAATAATTACATAGGGAGGGCTTTATGACTGAACACTCTGCTTTTTTACTGTCAGCCTATGGCAGAGACAGAAGTTCATTTGCTGGAAAACTGTGCTGTGGCTTGCAGGTTGTGCAATTAAAAACAGAAACGCTCTGTAGGCATCACAGACTGACTGCACACTAGCTCAAGTTCTTAAGGATTTTTAAGGAAGCTATCTTGAGCCTGTTGTGTTCAGAAATGTATCTAAGACCAGGTGGATCTTATTTTTTCACAGTATTAACCAAGTGATCAACACCAAGCAGCAGCTCAAACATGTGACACACTCCTCACAGGTGATACAGGTCCTTCTCCCTGTGAATATTTCCACTGTGACTTGTGATGTTTGGGCGTGTGATGGGGTCCAATCATTAAGCACCACTTTCTTTTCTCGGTTTGAGTCATCAAGACTGCTGCCCAAAAGCCACTAAACCACACTCTGTGTCACATCTGCGCACACTTGAAACCATAACCTTTCATTCTGTGCCCTTGCAGACGATTTGAGGCAGTCAAGTTCTGTGTTGACTAACTATGACAGTCTTAACTGACCTATGATGTACTCTCTGCACGGATGCTGTACAGTAGATAATGTCATATAAAGATATATTGTAAGGGGTGCTTACAGTCTATGCAACAAGCAGGTGTTTAAATGACACAATGCTGAATTTGTGACTTCCTTTGCAACCCTATCTCTTAGAAATCACATTTAGTACAACTGAACAGCAATGGCAGATATGTTTTGTAAGACTTGTTTTGAATGAATGAAGCCACATATTTGGTAACAGAGTCACAGGTGTACAAGATGGACACCTGCCACACCAGGGACCAGAGTTTACATCCACAGCCCTGTCTGTGGTCAGGTTTGGGCAACGGAGAACATGTGAACTTTTCTCTTTATTAAACCAGACCAGGATCTTTCCCTGGACTTAAAGCAACATGTAACTATTTAACCTTAAACTCTCAGCTTCAGACTCATTGTGATGGTCCAGTGTAACAGGGAGAATGGAGAAGGGAGCTCCCTGAACACCTGTTCTGCTCTGTGTAACTTTGGTGAGCAGGAACATTACACTGATACTAAACGTAACGTAAATGAACAACATATCCTCATGATGTTGGTAGAAAACATAATCCTGAATCAATGTCTGAGTAAAATAGAGAGTTGGCACAAACACATCATGCCCCTGATTCCACGATGCCAACATGCTGCATAAAATCTCTCTGTGTAAAAGGGGCTTTCAACACCAGAGACCAAACTTCCTGTCCTGATTCACATGTTGTTAGGTTGAGTCTTGGAGTACTAATTGACTATGGTTAGGGTAAAACTGTGGTTATGGTTAAATAGTGAAGAAGCTGACTCATTTGTAACTATGTGCTCTCAGTTAACTTACCATGAAAACACTAATCATGCTTCAGTAACCAGGAGCACATCTTTTAGAAAAACTCATGAAATATGTCGACAGCGGAGGCTCTACAGATTGTTCTTTGTGTCGATCAAAAACACACAATCTGGACAGCGTGACCTTTCTTATAGAAATATTGCTATTGAAAATGTTTTGTGCTGTATGTGAACATTTTAAGAATAAGTGGATAGGTGTGGATCTACTTATTTGACCTTCCCTCACTTATATATACGTATAGCACTGGCCTAATATAACTTCACGTGATGATCACATGATTATTGGGTCTACTTTTGAGGTATTGTCACATAATGTCAAAAACCCCCACTTTTAGGGTCAGTGGTTATGGTTATGGTAAGGGACTAGGGAATACATTATGTCTATGACAAGTACCCACAAAGATAAGTGTGTGTGTGTGTGTGTGTGTGTGTGTGTGTGTATTTTCACCCTCACATCACTTCCCTAATTAGCTCCCTTTCTCTGTGTGTGGCTGCCGCTGCCAGTGGGTCATCTAACCTGGTATGGCTGTCCTCTGGCTGGGTAATGTGAGTGAGCTTCTAGCTTAGCCTCAAGTGTTGGAACATGTGAATGTGTTGCTGCCCCCCATGCCCTCCACCCTCCCCTCATGCCCCTCGCACTGGCATCACTGACAAAACTGACAGCAACGGCTGTTCAGCAGATCCCCAGACATGCACTGCCCGAATGACGTTTAGGTTCTTGTGTCACCTGTCTGATTACCGTAGAAGCCAGGGACGTCAGAAATACAGTCACCCTCGTCAGACTGTGGAGGATTACTCTCTTAACATCAAAGTCACATTTAGTCATAAATCATAAGATTTATGTGGACTTTCCATGCATGGGAGGGGTTATTCTGTGACAAAGATCGGCTTTTGTCAGTCTTCATTCTGTGTCTGAAATTTCACTAAATAAAATATGTTGTACTGTTACTGAGGCAGTAAGGAGATGGACTATCAGGTACAGGTTTGCATGGGCCCACTCAGTTAGGAGGAGGGTTGGGATGGATGGAGGACTGCTTTTTGTTTCCCATGTCACCTATAGTTAACATTATGTCTTTGATCCATCACTATTTCACAAACCAAAACCATGATTTTCTTAAACCACGACAGTGAAGGTCCACGGCCTGTGCGGCGGTTTAAGTTGAAAGACCAGTTAGAAAACTGTATATTTTGGTTGCACATCATGCTACTGCCAGTGTTGATGGTCAAGTCAACCACAACATGGATCAGGTCAAATTGTCTTAGGTCCCTTTCAGAGTCCAAAACTTTCATCAGCTCAGAGCATCATTTCTGATGAAAGTAAGATAAGATTGGATGAATATAATGAGATTTAATAGTAGATGAATAGGTCGATGCTTTATCACTACATATCGTTATCTGGCACTCCGCTATAGTTTCTATTACTGAGTGTGCATCCACAGATGAACTCACTGGATGACTTTTATATTCTATATAACCTTATTTTCACTCTGTTATTACTAAAGAACTTGGACGACAGCAGCCTTAGTTGTACACATACATCTACATATTTCAATCCTAATCCATGTTATCTGGATTGTATTTGTTCTTATAACACTGTTTTTGTGCCTCCTCAGACGTTTTCCTGCTTCCAAGAGCCTCATCCACTCAGTGCCTCATGTTCCTCAAATGAGATTTCCAAACAATCAGGGTTTTTTTTAGTCAAAAGAGGAAATACTGGTGTCATTGTCAAACATCTGGTATGAATGACAGCTGCATGTCTCTTTTATGACTGTGTGAAGGACGAAAATGAGAACTGCAGACTGCATTGTTAAACAGGCTTGTTTGTGAATGGTTAAAAGGCAGCTCGGAAGGAACTGCTCACGTGGCCCTCCAGTCTTGCATGTGGTGTTTTTAACAGCAGTTACAACTGCAGAACATGATGTGTCAATAACACATAAACAAATAAACAAGAAATAATTTGATGTGAAGAAGCATCAGCGTGGTCCAGCTTTGAGTTTTCAGTATTCAGTCACATCAGGAGATGTTGGCTGTCATCTTCCTCACAGCCTGGCTTTGTGGCCTTTTGATCTTATTTTTTACAATTGCTCCAGTTAAGCTGATTTATGCATGTTGCTACAACAACAGAAGCACTTGTATGTATTGATGAAACTTGAGATGTCGCACACACGAGAACAATGTGTGAAAAACTGCTTGTTTCTTTGCCATATCAACAGACTTGTACCCTCCAGCCCACTCAGCCATACACACATGATCGCAAGCACACACGCACACGCACATGCTCTTGGCTTTGCACACACACCCACACACACATACATGCGTACAGACGTGGCTTTTGAAGGTTTTGACGTGGGCGATGCCTCTGTGTCAACTCTTTCCTGTGGAGAGACTTTCCACTTGATTTTTTTTTCCGTGAGTGCTCTGAGCATGAGCTTTTTTTGTCAAAATGACGGTTACTTTTTTTTTCATGCAGGCATTGAATCTGTTGTTTCAAATAAAGGCTTACACCCCTCCACCCCCCAACCCTACCCCACCCCCACATATCCTGATCCAGTCCATCAAAGGCCACTTTCCCTCCTGCTATTGATGGTTTTGGGGTGTTTCGTTTTCTCTACTTGCAGACTGAGGTGTCTGCAAACACTAAACTTGTTTCCTTGTTGATTCAGCCAATTGCACAGGAAGAGGTTTAGACAAACAGATTATTGTGTGTGCAGGTGTACCTTGTCAGAGTGAATGTCAAGCATGAGGTAAGAAATGCAGTGAGTATCTGCCATCCTCTCTAGAGGCTGTCAAAGACTTATTGTGTATTAGTCCTTTGTGGTCACTCTGGTGCATGTTGCGCTGTAATGAAGCACTTAGATTTAATCTGAAGCTATGATGGTCTAACATATTTGTTCAAAGATGAAATTAAACGAAGACAAATGAGTTGTCACATCATCTGAAGACTGAGACAGAGCTGAGACAGAGCCACTTCGCTTCGACATTTGAAACATCGAGCCCGGTCTATAGATAACCCCAGTGTTTCTATCACATGTGCAGCGTGTTACCATATAAGACAGCAATATGACTCACCCTGCTCACTGACCTACTATGTGGGAAGTCATGATTCATGCAAGCTGCATTTAAGCAGGCAGGGCCCAAAAATACTCTGGTATGCCACCATCACACATACAAAACTTATCACACACACACACACACACACACACACATACCTCATTTGCTCAGTCATACTCACCACCCACAGACACTGATAGGCTCACTGCCGTCGGTAACATACAGTGAGAGACATTAGAAAGTTGTCAGAGCAAAGACTGGAATAACAAGATGACTGGATCTGTGCTGATGCCTTTCTGAGGTAATACCAGCGTATGTCAACAGATGATGCTTTCAGTGTTTCACTTTTTTGGTTTCTGTAACACTGTATTGAAGGCAAAGATCATTTTAAGAGAGAGAGAGAGAGAGAGAGAGAGAGAGAGAGAGAGAGAGAGAGATTTTTAAGTCTCGTCCTATGCAACAGGTAGCCCTAGTGAAACTGACTGTATTTCAGTGATCCTGGTATCTATCTTTGCATAAGTAAACACGATTTGGCTTCTGAGTGCACTGTAGCTCTGGCTGCTGTTGTTTGTTGTTTGATTTTATTCTTCGAGGTGAGCATTCAAGAGTGATTAGTCAGCAAGATACATCTATAAATAGTGTCTGGAGTGTTGTCATGTTAAATACGACTGAGGACATGTTGTAGAAAGCTGTCCTCACACACCTGGTAAGAGTGCTAACCATCTGTTTCAACATTTTTGCACCTCAGTTGTCATTTTGTTGATCTTAGGGACAGAGGCAGCCAAAGATTTTTCCCTCCCTTTTCACTCCTCTGTCTTGATATTTTCCTGAAGTCAAAGACATAAGCATTTTAATGCAGATGTTGGCTGCTCTGATAATGAGTTTCTTAGTGTGTAATCCAGCTGTCTTTGATGGTTTCCATGCGGATTGTGCTCCACACTAATTGTTTCTTTTAAAAGGTAAATCCTCTCTGTTGAGTATTGATTCAGGGTCACTCAGGGGTCACTGCCTGGACCTTTCCATTGCTGGGAGATGAAGTAGCTTTGGTGTTAATTAGGCCGATTGCAGATAGATGCAAGTTTGTGCAGCACTCCAAGTGCATTCTGGGGAGTGCAGATGAGAGCTCCCTCCCTCTCTCTCAGGCAGTCCCATTCATCAGTGTCAGCAGAAGGAGCACTGTGGGATGGTCTGCCGCCTGGTTGCACCCAGGGGACTCAAACTAACCTAGGTTACTCCAATCACCTGACCATACTAAACCTGAGCATTGCTAAGGACTTCACATTCATTTGGTCCAGTGGGTACCTCCTCAGGACAGGCACTTTTCTTAGATCCGGGACAACAGACATAGAGTCCGGTTGAATCTGGTGCATGAATACCTCCTCTGCGTCGAGTGTTCCTGGTCAGGAATGGATGCTGTGTTGTCTTTGTCCAGGCCTCCAATCAAAGCACAGCAAAACAGTATTGATTTCTATTCGGAGCGAAAAGCACTTGATCCATTTCTAGATGGACTTGAGTATAATGTGTTCAGTTGTAGCCTGAGATGACACTGTTGTAAAAACTTAACCTGTCACATTTTGCACACTGTGCAGTGATGGACCTGTTTTTTTGCTTTCATGAAACTGATGTTTTATGATATATGCTTCACCCGTGTTTTGGAATTAAACATTTAAAACTATTGAGTTTTTTTTTTTTCTTTCCAGTGTGATCAAACATGACATTATGCTTCCACATTCCTCAGTATGCAATCAGCAGAGCCTGGCGAGCATCAGCTGCACGTCTCAGATGTGGCTGTCTTGCATATATTATCTCAGGGATCAATATCAGCAACCCAGTGACCTTCTGAAAAGCTGTTCAACTTATCAGCAGTGTGGAGAATGAGGAGCCTCCGCCATTGGATGTTAGTGAACCCTCTGTGGTCGGAGTGGAAAGTCCCAAAAAAACTGCACAGCTTTAATCATGTCTTGAAATCTTAAATGGAGGATTTAACTTCAGGGATGGTGTTACGTTGCTCGCACACTGATGATGTTCTTTATTCAAACCAACACACTAAGGTGTGAGGAATCTCAGCTGAATGCTGAACTCATTCAGACACGTGAAAAAGGCCTGACTTAGTTCTCTTTTGTGATTCAAGCCACTTTATATTTTGAATTCATTACTAAGTGGCTTCCTAAGTTACAGTTTCTTTGTTGCAATGCAGAGACATGTCAGTCTTCCTTCCTCTTACCAAGAATGGCATCTCCTGCAGAAATCATTTATTTGTGATTGAACTGTGTTTGCTGAATACTGGCAGCAAGATGGAGGAGTTGTTTTTGTACAATGAATACTGTTCTCTAGGAGTAGGATGCAGCCTGAGCAGGATGTTTGGTCTGTGACAACAACAGTTGCAGGTGAAAACCACACCGAGTAATTAGAAAATGTCATTTTTCAGGAACAGGAAAAACAGCCTTGTTTTTAGTCTTGATGACAGTGCACATTTAATGGGTTTTGCAACACTGTGAAAAGCCACAAAGGTCAGAGAGTTGTGTCAACCTGCAGACAACCACTCAATCCTACTGAAGTTACAACATAACAGAAATAATCTGTATGTGTCAAGTGAAAAGCTTGGACCAGAACTGAAGTCAAACAGTTTTTATATGACCAGTGATGATTATTCTGGATAGTTGAATTCATTTCAAGTGTATCAACAATCGTAATGTGTTAACATTAAGAGAGAGTCTACACGATCAGTGTGAAGTAACAAGAAACAGAGGGGGGTGTAATTGCAGAATAGCCAGGGAGACATTTGAAGGAAGTAAAGAGCTCTAGTGTCCATCCTCATTAACACTTTCTATTACAGCCCTGATAGAGTAATCCCTGTTTAATCAATCCCTGTACCTGATATCCCCATCCAACGCTTGTAATGAACCATTAACATGATTCTGATGATCTCTGCAGTTTGTCCTGCAGAGAAGCACCACCCTGTGTGTGATTAGCACCACCTTTTGATAAATATTATAGGAGGCCTCCTTTTGGTACTGTAAATGTATGATGTACAGGGCTGTGTGCCTGGATATGCACCAGATTTATCAAGTTTATGATACCATCGTAAATATGAACTGAAATGTTTTTTTCTCAACCTTGTAAACAAAAAATCCCATGAAATTCAAATGTAGTGTTTACAGATGATGAATCCATTTTAGTTTCAGAGCAAGCTACTTTGAAACCTCACTGACAGCCAGTGTTGGATGAACAGATGACATACTGCTGCTTTACTGAGAGATGGAATATGCATGGAATATGAAAGATAAGTGTATTTGCTGGGCAGGGTGGTTAAATAAAAAGATGCTGCTGGTTTTATTATGGGAAAAGGTGTTTTTGGACTACTTCAGCAGCCTGAGCCTGAGCATCTCAAAGAAATGGCCTGGTTGAACCTGATTCATGATGCCAAATTTGCGACCTGAACTGAGACCTGAAGCTAGACTTTTGCTTTATTTCATATTTTTTCACAGTTATGTTAGGCTAACATAGTGCATTGTCCATACCTGTGTCATGTTTGCTCTTCCCACTGGGAAATTTGAAGCTTTTGAAAATAACCATAACCAAATCCCAAACCAAACAAACCCTGTACTTTACAGGGATCCACTGGGTTCTGGTTGGGCAGCAGATCCTGACTTTACATTAGCAGAGTCAGGATAACGATGCCTCCGCTGCTTTAATTGCGTTACTAAGTTCAAATCCAAGGTGTTCATTCCTATGGGCTCACGAATGCGCTCAGTAAATGTCATGGCAACCGGCCCCACACTGTCACAAAAACTCATCTGAGGGTATGGGGAAGCAGATAGTTTCACTTGAGGAAATGAAACCTCCCCAAAAAATGAGCGCACATAGTATTCAAAGACAGTACATCACAGTGTGTGTTTTGTTAATGTTGCATTTATTCTGTTGGCTAACGCTGTCATAAAGCAGACCTGTGTGTGATTTTAATTTGAGCTTTACATGGTAACACACACTCTTAAACTTAGTCCTTACATTTACCGAGCTATTATCAGCATCACCGTCCACGTTGACATTTGCCACTTTGTACAGCACTGGGGGCATTTGTTACTGTGGCTTAATTTGATCATTCCAATTAAAACCATGCTCCTGCTCAGTGTAATTACAGTCATCTGGCAGAAGTCCTTCTCCTCTAATTCTGCACAGTGACACAGTGTAAGTCTCCCTGTGACTGTACTGGCTCGATGGATAATGTTATTAGACTGTAGCAGCAGTGGTTGAGACTAACCTTGTTTGTTACGAGGAGCCACAGGGTGCATTTGTATTTTGTCACAATCATGCTGTGTAAGATGTTCCATGGGACAAAATCATCCCACAGCTCGAGAGATGTTAAATGTAAAAAAGTCCCACAGTAAGTTGATCTTTAAACCTACTGTCTGTAATTATGGTATTTACAGTAACTCATCATTTGCAGCAGGTGTTCCTGAATGTCCTGATCCATGCTCAGTCACTGTCCTCCTGTCTGAGGCATTAATCTGTCAGGAAATGATGGCAAGCACATCACATATGTTAATATTTCAGTAACAGATGGAAAGAATACAATTTAAGAACTGTCCATGTTAACTTGCCGGCAAAGCTTCTGAAAATATAATCTGAACATTTACACATTTCATAGACATCAGTGTAAAAAAAGAAGCAGCTTCCACTCTCTACTAAAGGATAATACAATTTATTTCAACTTGGTTCTTATTTTTGTGGTCTAGACCACATTTCAATTAGTTATGATGAAAATAAAAATATTGTACTCATCAAGTTAGTTGCTGAGGTCTCAGAATAGGGACAAATAGTAGGGACAAACAGTATTTATTTACCCAAACTGTTGTAAATATCCATAACTAGAAAACTGTGCAGGGGATCCCAACTGACATTTCAGGTGTGCATCTGACTATCTGACGATCTCAGCAGCAATAATTTAAATACAGTCAAAATCGACAGAACAGTCTCCACTCAAGGTCCTCTGATCCGCTTGTTCTGGAGATTTTGTCTGTATCACACAGTCTTCATCAGTTAATGAAAATGAAGCTGTGATGATCATTAGCAAGATTTGAACACCTACCATATCATGACAACTGAGCAAGACCATGTAAGATAAGAAGCCCCATTAGTACATTATCTTTGAGTCTTATTATGGAGAAAGTGGACTTTGACCTGCTGTTCCCAAGAAACCGTCAATCTCAAAGACCCAAGTTGTAATAACTATAATCATCCTTATATATTCCTCTAAAGGTGTCCACGTCTGTCTTGTGTTGATATTTATGGCTGAAAACATCCTCAGAGACTCTGTCCTGAAACTGTCTGACCACTGACTCATTCGTCACACTGTCCAGTAGCTGGTGTCTGCTGGTTCTTGAGTGCAGTCAGATTCTGAATCTAAATATATTTTTTACTTCACTTCAACAAGACATGAAACAAAAAACAGTGTTAAAAGAATTGACATTGTTTTTCACCTTTGTGCTGTTTCAGACAATCTATGCATATAGAAAACTAATGGAGAGCAAGGAGAGGAGTGCGTTGAAGAGCTTCGTGATTGTTATGATAGGAGCAATCATGACTCTGCCAGTGGGGGCTCAGGGTTCAGCCCCCAAAGACTTTCCGCTCTCTCTTCTTTATATAATCAAATCTGTCGTGGCCCAGCCCCGCCTCTTCCTTTCACACACCCTGCACATCATTCTGCTGAGGCCCAGCGAGAGGGGACACGCATCACAGACACACTGTCACACATTACCACCCCACCCTCCCACCCCTCCTCCCCAAACCAAGACCACGTTATATGATACAGTCAGAGGCTGACTCAAACATCCTGCTGCTTTTCCTCTTCAACTCACTGATCGCTTCACGTCTTTTCCTCTGTAAATGCTGGTGTTTTCCTGGTCCACAGAGTTGGTCCGGTCTTGGTTCGGTCTTGGTTCTGTTCTTGTAATGAACTAATGAAGTATAATAGATACTGACTAATTAACTAAGACTAGGGTTGGGCTGGTGTAAAAATTTCAAGCTGTTTTGATATTAAGCCAAACACCAGACCAGACTGGTACACCAAATCTTATTACTAGATGTTGCATTTGACTCAGCAGGTGCTCCTGAGTGGACAGAGTCCATGAATGAGAGTGTAATGACTCCACTCCACTTGGTGGCAGTAACACAGCTGGTTTTCTAACCGCCAATAAACACGAAATAAGAAGGAGAGGCAGAATGAAGCAGCTCCACAATCAGCAGGAGTGACACATTCTGTTTTTATTTCTCACAACCATTCAACTTAACTTTTCCATAATTGTGTTGAAGTAAAAGGCCTGGTAAACTGTCCCCTGTCACTGTGAGCCACATCTGTGCAGCAATGGAGTCACTACAGACCAGCTAACTCATTACAGACCAGCTAACTCATTACAGACTAGCTAACTCACTTCAGACCAGCTAACTCGCTACAGACCAGCTAACTCATTACAGACTAGCTAACTCACTTCAGACCAGCTAACTCATTACAGACTAGCTAACTCATTTTAGACCAGCTAACTCATTTTAGACAAGCTAACTCATTACAGACCAGCTAACTCATTACAGACCAGCTAACTTGCTTCAGACCAGCTCACCACTGACCAACTCACTCACCAGTTTCTCCCATCACTCATGTGTTTGCTTGTATCACAGTGGTTGTCAGCACTGGAATCAGAAAGAAATAATTCATCCCATGTGCAAGACCAAAACTAGACTTGTCACAGTGTCACAGTGTGTTCCATAGAGTTTGTCCATACAGGCATCAGAGAGACAGATAGAAGAAATAGTAAGTGATGTGTTTGTATCAACAACACTCATAAGATGGATGTAGCTGTTAGAATGCTGTGATTGTACTGATCATTTTTCACCTTTTATTGTGTGCAAGAAAGCACCATGCAGGAAATGCAGAGAAGTGGTGTCCCCACCACTTTCCAAATCCAACCTACACCCTTGCGCAGAACCACACCACAATACACTAGACTACACAACAAACTGCTGTTTTCACATTCACGTTTCTGTGCAGATCAAATAAATGGCCGAGTGAAACTTTAGAGATGCTGGTGGGTGTATTTCTGATCTTAGGACAAAGCCAGACTAGCTGTTTTCCCCATGCTTCCGGTCTTTATGCTAAGCTAAGTTAACCACATCCTGACTCCAGCTCTGTACTTAACACACAGTCATGAGGCTGACACTAATCTTTCCACTTCTGTCTCAGAAAGTAAGTAAATACATAATAATATTAGATCATTAGAAATGTACAGCTTGGACAGTTTTGTGCTGAATAGATGGAGTAAATGTCATGTCTGACTATTGGATATATTTAGGATATAGTCCGTGTCTGTCCAGCTTCTGCTTCAGGTATATTTCTGTAGTGAGAGCATGCCTTTTGTTAAACTAAACAAACCAAGTACAAAGAAGCAACAGAGTGCGTAAGTGAGGCTGCACTGCATCATGTGCTAGGAAGGACTACAGTGAGGCTACGGCAGGCACATTCAGTACCGGCCCTGCATTCACACATGACGGCTATGACTTCCTGATGTTACCTGCAGCTCCTTCTCATAGCCTTCTGTACATTATGGCATAGTGTGGGCTGCTGTGCACACACACACTTTAAACACTGCACCTTGGCTCCACAAGCATAATTGCTGTAGTGGCGAGTGCAGAGTTAATGGGTCTCCAGCCACATTAGTCTTCATCATCTTCCCTCAGATCAGCAGGCTCGCTCCGGGAGAAGCCAGCGGGAAACCCTGAAGTCAGCTCTGACCGCTGCTAGAGAGCAGTCATCATAATCACACTGCACTTTTGATCTACACAAGAAAGTTAGCAACTCACCAGAAGGTTGGCGGCATCAGTGTTAGTATGGTAGAAAGAGCTGCTGTCAACAACTGACCCTGGAAGTAAAAAAAAAATAAAAATCTTCTGCATCAATCAGCACTTCTAATCAGAATTCTGCTGTAACCTGCTATTTTGTGATGTGCGTGTCTGGGTATGTGTCTGTCTCTATGAGTATGTGTGTCTGTGTAAATGAATACGCTTGCAAAGTGTGTGTGTGTGTCATCCTTGCATTTTCCTCCCACTGCAACAAACCATCTAAAGTCCAAGTGAAGCAAATGTGCACTCTGGGGTAGAAATAGCATGTTTGGATTGCTCTGAACCTCACAACCGCATCTGGAAACATTATTCTTGGAAGACAGGTCATTATCCTAGGAAGCCAACTGAGAAATGTTTGGTGGAAATAAGCAAACTCTACAACAGTTTGAACCAGCCAGAACCACAGGAGAAGTCTGGACTGACACAGTTGTTCCACAACATCCCCCACACCAGACTGTGTGTGTGTCGTAGCAGTACACTGCTCCAGTCAAATCATTATTAGAACTCTGTCACAGGTAAACAACTCAATCTACCAATGCCCTGATATGAAAGAACTTTAATGCAATTCATGGTTCAGTGTCACCTCATAAAGCCTCACAAAGCCACAATTTTCACTTCCTCCATCGTGGTCAGGGCACAGTACGCATTTGCATGTGTCAGACGTCATTTCTAGTTGGCCATACGTGAGATCGTAAGAGATTAGAAAGTGCTCTCCTCTGCTGAGACGTCAGCATGATCCCTTCTCGCACCTGATTGGACAAAAGCACAGCTCACTGGGCTGTGATTAGTCTTTTCCTCTGATATTCAAACATGCTGGTCATGTCCTCAGCTATCACCCAAAATCACTTTCCTAATAATGATAATCAGTTTCTTGAGGTCAAAAATAAGTCATGCAGTTACTGAATCATCTGCACATTTCATCTGGTTCATAAATGGTCATGACATTTGAGAGTTTTAAAAGGTTACAAGTTGCATCATTAACTGGCACACTTTTGTAGTCTGGCTTTCAGCTCCATTTATTGTCATTGGGATCAGCAATAGATCATAAATCACCTCTGAAAGCTGTCCCTGATATTTTGCACAATTAAAGCAAAAATGTAATTTGTATGTAGTTTATGAGTTGCTACATTTAAGAAATACTCTCCAGATACTTTTCTATCCAGCATTGTTCATCTCTGCATTCAGTCCAATAACCAGCTCTGATGTAGAATTTAGAACTGATATATTAAAGTGGGTTAATGTGATTTCACTGCACTGAGGAAGTGGTCAGAAATTACACTGCTCAGCTTAATTCTCGAAACTGTTCCTGAGCTGGTCACTCAGTCACAGACCCCTGGGGGACGGTGGCACTCACTAGTGCAGGACTCGCCTTTTGTAAAACTCTGCTATATTTTGATGGAAGTGAAGAAAACTGCAGTTATGCAGTGACAGTGCCAAACATTTGATGCAAGTTTTTTGAAAGAGGTGTAAAGGAAATGGGTGTAAAGAGCAGGATTTGTAGTTGTGGCACATGGAAACAAACAGTTGGCCTTATCCCATTTCACTCAGCACTCAGTTGTAATTTTGTGGGTATTGTCAACTGGATTGATTAACTTTGGGAGGAAAAACATTTGCCCATGAAACCACAGCCAAATGATCAAATACAGTGTTTAGAGATCGTGCTCTGTATTCTCACCCTGTGCCTTCCCCATTTACACACAGAGGGGCTCTTATTTTCACATGGTGGGAGCTAGTTTTATTCACAGGGTGAAGACGCCCCTCACTCTCCATTTTCACACTCGGAAAAGTAACATGCAGACACTCACACCATCTCAGGCACACACCACCTTTCCTGAGGCATGGAGTCTGGGGTGATAAAAGAATCCTGGATTTTGCTTTGACAAGTGACAGCACTCAATCACTGTGTTGAATTTTATTCACTTTAGGGAAGCTCCATTTTCAGTAACACTTCTCTCGCTAAGCATTTTTCACACATAAAAGTATCAGTCAGTGAGAGCTTCAGTTGCTTAACTGTGATTTGGTCAGTATTAACACCAGGAGGTGAAGGTGTAATGTGTTTCCCCTTGATGTACATTAATCATCCTGGTTAGGTCCATAAATAAGGAGCTGTCATTTAAATCTAGCACAAGTTATAAGACATGTAAACATACAGCAATTTATATTATTTTCTCTTCAGTTGTAATGAGGAGAAATTTAATCAGAACAATTCCTTTCACAGTGAGGACAATCACATTTGTAATCACATTTTCTAGGCCTTTACATCTATCTGGAGGACAGTTACCTCAGGCCATTCATTCTGACAGTGTTCAGTTATTTTCACAGTTATTCAGAGAGAGGCATCTTAGCACTCAATATTGTCTAATGTAAGGGCCCTTTGCAAATCGTGTGTATGTCTGTGTGGTCACAGGGTGAGCAGGATGGAACGTTTGGCAGGAGAATCAGAGCCACGTGCTCTTATGTTCCCAGATCTGAGCTTTTGGGGTTGGTGTTGTGAAGGAAGTGCTGAGTTACTGCGACTGCAGCCAGGCAGCAAAGCTGGAGCCACTTGTTGATGATGATTATTTGTTTTAATATGCATGAGAACTTCAGTGCAGTGAGTAGGTGCTGCTGTAGGACCTGGTCAGCTCTGTCGAGAGAATGTAAGCAGGGGTAGTCTTACACCCACCAACATCTCTCAAGGTTACTAATTAACATGTTTTGGTAATACATTCTGGTTACTGTATTCAGTGTATTTAGCAAAATGTTGACGTATTCCTTTAATATTTCAGTTGATATTATCTGCACATGGGACATGCCCGTGTCATGCAGCATTTCCTTAACTTAAACTATTTTCATGCCTAAAATCAGCCTCAGTGCTGCCCTCTTTGGTTTCTGCTCCTGTACTTGTATTCTCCCCCTCCTTCAGCTGAGTGTCCACGTGCTCAGCATACCTTTACAGTGAGTCTGTCTTTGATTACAAACACATGTGGACCTCCTCAGTCCTTTCCTAAGGACTACTTGTTAACCTTTAAATGAAATCTAATTGGTATTTAAATATAAAAGGTGTTGTGTGTGTTTGTATGTGTTGATGGGATTGTCTCGCTGTAAGTGTGTAAACTGAAATGTGAGGACTATTTTCAAAGCCTGTACTTTTGTGATTGTGTCTGTGTGTGGATGTTTTGTGTGTGTCCACGCTGAGCAAGGGCACGTACACAACCAGAAAAATCTTGCAGTTTTTTTAAATGGTAAAGGGGAGTGAGCATGTGAAGCAGAGAGCAACAGTCAGTCAAACTTGTGTCTGGCTGCAGCAGACCACCAGGGCTGATATCAGCCCTACGGTATGCGCTCACTGGGCTCAGCTGTAAGCTTACCCCCTTCTGTTGTGCTTCTATTTTCAGGGCGTGAGCGGAATGTCCGTGGATGAGAAGCCTGAAGCCCCCATGTATGTGTATGAGTCGACAGTTCATTGTACCAATATCCTCCTCTGCCTCAACGACCAGCGGAAGCAGGATATCCTGTGCGATGTGACTGTCCTGGTGGAGGGCAAGGAGTTCCGCTGGCACCGGGCCGTACTGGCCGCCTGTAGCGAGTATTTCCTCCAAGCGCTGGTGGGCCAGGCAGAGAATGGTTTGGTCGTTAGCCTTCCCGAAGAGGTATGTCCATCTGAAATGCTATTGACTTTTAGACAATGTAACGCTAACCACCCCCAACAGGGACGTAAAAGCAACACTAATCAGGCACTCTGCACTTTCCACCAGCACCCATAGCCACACACAGTGATAAACAGTGACCACTGGACTAAAGCCCTCAATCCACCCTCCACCTCAAGCAAAACCTTCAGAACACATTACAGCTCAAGGCTAAGCAGATACAGTGTCATGGGTCCACTATATTGACTACAGAAAAACCTAGAAAGCAATCTGAGACTGCTTAGGCGAGCCTTTTAGGTCACCAGACAGAAGCACTGTCCTGGTGCAACACTAAATAGCACTGCACCCAGCAACAGATCTGTTGCTGCTGTGGTCCTCTCTCCACTGGTGTCAGAGTAGATTGAGGCCGATGAAGGTTTTCAAATGTGTTAGGGAACTTTTCACCTGTAGTTAAAGTCATCTTTTTCAGATCAATGGAGGGTGTTAAGGTTTTTGGTTCTGGTCCTTCAACAAATGTAAACCAAGAGTGCAGCTAGATTCTAATTGGACAGCTCTGCTAAGTGTCGCCACACATCAGCACTCAGAGGGGAACCAAACTGACAGCAGACAGCAAACTGATACTGCACTTTGGGGCCTTGTGTTGTTCACAAACGTTTCTCAGTCAGCTGTGAATGAACAAGTGCAGGGATACAGTCACATCGAGACGATTATTTTTCTGAGTGAGTGCCACGCGCCAACTGTTGCGCATGGGATAATCAATGCCCAATTCCCTCATGCGTGGTTACACTTACAAAAGCCATGTGGACACAAACACACACCTTCAAGTTCCCTGTTGTTTCTACTAGACTTACTGTATGAGGGGAGGCGGAGAGTGTGGAGACCATACTCTGCTTGAAAACACCCAGTGTGAGCGTAAGTAGATTCAATGGTCGCCAGCATTAGTTCACTGAGCGATGACGCGAACGTGAGCCCTGAGTGATAGTCATCAGCTTAAACTGCTGGAGTTAGGCCCAGCAAGTTCAAGAGTACGCTGAACTGTATAAAGCACTGGTAAAGTCACGCTAAACCACAGCGCTCATATACTTGTTTTTGTCTGAGATCTTGCTAGTTTTAATGTCACAGAATGTAGCTGCTTGATTGTATCAGCAAAGCACAAGGCCAAAATGGTGCTAGTTCGTCCAATACAGACTGAACTGCAGGGCTGTTATTTAGAAACATTTAGATTTTATAATAAATTATTTTGAGAATAGAAAAAAAATAAACAAAAGAGTAATAATGTGATTTTGATCATTTTGGGACCCTTTACGTCTCTTCACCAGAACTCCATCGTTTCGCTTTTAAATGAATATAACTTCACAGTGTCTCTTCACTGTTTGCTTGTTATTTTTCTTTCTTTCCAGTGCCTTTTTCTGTCAAATGGTGCGCTGTAAAACAGTGTTTTAATTTAATCGCCACTACTGAGGATAAAGACTCACTGAAAGGTGTGAGAAAGTGCATTATTGAGCCTATAAGGCTGTGATTGCCAATTAGCACCTGTCAGCCGCCGAGGCCAATGTTGTCGGCAGCAGGTAACGCCGCAGCAAGATTAACGCCACCTCAGCCCAGCGATCGGCAGGTCTGTGTGTGCAACAATCCCTTGCCTCGGCCACCTCAGCTCTCATGCTGTTGCTTAAACTGTGCCTTAGAGCTCCCCTCCACTGAACCCATGATGAAAGTGCACCCTCTGACGATTGATGTCGCATACCCACTCTTACACATTTGCCACATATGCATACACATGCTGTGAGAAAAACTGGGGGCACATCCTACATGTGCCGTGGAGTTGTGGCTCTAGCTAAAGCCAGTATGCATTAATAAAGAAGCGCCTGTCAAATGACTTTGTCACCATGCTCACGGAAAACAAGCTACCGTCACTGTCGCTCATGTAAAGTGAGCATCATAAAGTTTTTTTTTTCTCCCAATCCAAAGGCGCAGAGGAGTTCTGGATGCTCAAAGCAGCCTTTTCATTCTGCGCTCTGCTGCAACAGCATGAATAACACAATCGGCTGGATGTTCTGTGTGTGTGAGATGGAGGTAAAATAACATCTTTCAATTACTTTCTCTTTAATGTGCCAGAGAGAGAGAGTTGCACTACTGAGGTTTTAACTAAGCCTCTTCCCTTGTCTATCCACGTGCAGTTTGACAACATTTCATATATTTTTATTGTTTTATCGAAATGGCCAACAACACACATGACTATACTTATACTAAGTTGCATGGACATATGGGTAGCTAACTGTTAATCAACATCATTTATATACTGTAGAACAAATTAGAAATTGGCGTTATTTAATATTGATCAATTTTTACACGAACTGGCTGAGTTTATAAAATCCTCCATGGTTTGAACTAGCTAGGACCTTTTGTTGATAAAAAGAAGAAAAAGAAACGACCTCTTCTGCCACTGGGAGGAATGGTGGGAAGGCAGTGGGGGGGCTGCTGCAGATGAAATGTGAAACAAAGACCACATCCCCCACCACCTCATCATTCCTCTCTCATGGCCTCGCTGCCCCTGGGCTGGAAGAGTGACATCATCTATATCTAATGTGACTGTGGGGCTTGCAAAGGGGCGGCCACTTTTGGACCAGAGGCGTTACTATCAGATTACGAAATGTCAATTGTGCTTTATCTCAGTGACGCTGTCATCTCAGCGGGCCGGCAGGGGGAAAGGAACAGAGGAGTACGACGGCCATGTTGGATGATGAAGGGTTCACACACACACAGTGTTTCTCTTCATCATATTTCATGAGTGTAAAAGCAAAGGAGGATTGATAAGAATGTGGAAGTTCAGAGAGAGCCCTCCACTGGAGAAGAGCCGTCATCACTGTGACAAACGGAGATGATCTCCCTATTGGAAATGTGTGCAGAGATGTGACATGGTCTGCCATGGTCACAGCCACTGATTAGTGAGCAGCGTGTAGCTGTTGTTCTTGTGAGGCTTATATTGACAATCTGATGATACACAATGAATACCAATGGGGAAGGAAGTTATTAAAGTGCAGGCCGGTCTGACTTTAAGTGTAGTCATTCAAGGTAGCCAGAGTCACTTGAGGTCTCAGGGCAACTGCTGCTCTGTTCCACTCTGTGGAGAGAACTATCAGTAGCCTCACACAGCAGACACCTTAAAGAAACTAGTAACTTAACACATTCCTCTGTTACAGACGGATGGTCTGGTTCTCTAAGGGGATTGTGATGTACAGTGTCACAGTGGGTTTGATCTCAGAGGTTTCGTTGCAGCTTCACTTGGTCAGGTATGACCAGTAGTATATGGTGGCTAATGTTGGCTGATTTAAGTTAACTTCAGATCAGTGTAACAGGTGTTACTGAGCCAGTTCACTAACTTTATGACTCCCTGTGGTACTGTTACACCATGTTTTAGCATTCACTATTACCAAATTGCCAAATTAAAGTTGAATCCAACAGCATCAAAATACATTTGTCCATTCACTACACCACCTACATAGTGGATAATCTTAGCACACTTTGCTAAGATGTTAAGTCATGTAACTGACATTATACTGTGCCACTTCACTAATGGCTCAGTGTTAATCACCTGGCCACAGTGTCCACTTTTTAGAAGTTACATTGGCTTGCTTTGATGGTCTTGATTTGGGTTCCTTTGCTGTGGCTTCTCAGTAGAACCACATGACAGGCCTCAATTCAGCGAGTAGATTAGAGCTTGCAGTCACGCAGGTCACAGCTAAGGTTATGTGACCTGCCATGATCCTACCTGGCTTTGACAGCACTGAAGGAGAACTTGAGTGCTGCGTCGACCACCATCTGGATGTGCAGAGACACATGAGACACGCATCTCTACACAGACCATTTAGTCCTCAGCCTGTCTCCTCCTCTCTCTGTGTCTCTCAGAGCTCCAGCTCCTGGTTGCAGTGTAGGCGTCGAGCTCATTCCAGCATATCGTCTGGCCACAGAGGTGCAAATATTGATCTCAGAGCAAGTGGGAGGAATTAGGAAGTAGTCCTGATACATCCTTGTACTGTTGTTTTTGTTTGTTTTGTTTTGTTTTTTATTACGCAAAACATGAAATAGACTGAGCGCGTGACAGGAAGTGCACAGACCTTAATATCAGTTCCGCTACCCTCATACAATGTGAGAGACGCTTTGCTGTACTCTAGATATGATGTGGCTGTGGTCTGAGTCCGATCTGCCATTCATAATGGTAGCTGTGGAGCTGTTTACTTGTTTTAGTCATATTCAGTAGTGATAATAGTAAATGCATAACATGTCAGATGTAATCCTGGTAACTGGTGCCTTTTCAAGTCATATCACCCTCTTATCCCAGGGCCCTGTAGGTAAATTAGTTAATGCAATGTGTCAATATATGTCAGCATTAACTGTAATATAAGTGATCTTTGTAAACACAGTATTTTTTAATGATGTAATGGAATACAAACACGAGGCATGATATGTGATGATAATAGCTAGGAAGCCATGTTTGCACACTGTGTGATATGTGGAAGGAGACTTATTCAAGTTTAACATTAGGGGTGTGTCTGCCTGTTCATTTCCCTCTTAAATCTATATCTATATAGTTCTGTTTACCCAAGCATTTTATTTGAAATCCATATTTATCCAACTTGATTCATATACATAACTAGTAACTAGTCAGTGAAATACAGTATCATTGTATTACCCCCCTAATGGTTCCTGAGTAATGTGATAAATGTGACAAATAGCAGAATAAATGTAAAGACCAAAAAGAGGAGATTTTTTACGTCTCTGTTCTGACAACAACCACTGCCACTGGGAATGTAATTATTTCATTATGTCTGGCACATGTCCACTTGGAGTCAAGGATGAAGTAAATTTGGTGGTTAAAGGTCAATGGTCAAGGTCACTCTGACCTTACAGAATCATATTTTTGGCCATAACTCAAGAATTCATACACTTTATTATTATTTATTATGACAACAATTTATATTAATGTCCAAGAGGATAAAAAGATGAAATGATGACATTCCAAAAGGTTAAAGGTCAACATCATAATGTCCTGCAAAAGCACTTTTCTCGCCCTTATCCAGCACAGGGGGTAGTCACAGAGGAGGATCGACGTCTTAAGAGGGAGCAGGAATGGCTACCTCGTTGAACTGCTGCAGCTCGCACATCAGCACCTTGCTGTGGTGCTGCTATTGCCACCCATAACTTTCTACATCAAGTTTTCCCTTGATAATGGCCATCAAAAATAGAATGATTGATTTAATTTTATCATTAATTAAATATACCCATGTTTAGAGCAAGAGAGAGCAAGAGACAGAGCACTCCAGAAAACCACTGCCCTTCACCTTCAGTGACAGTGAAAGGTGTCAGTTTTATGTAAAGTTACTGGTATGATCTCAATATGACTCTGAGATCTGTTCCCTGTCTCTTGCTGAGACACCGAAACTTTCGATGACGCCCTGCAGCTACGTGACTTGTGTGCATCACGCCGGCTGTGTTCGAAAAAACAAGATGTTCCGTGACTGCCAGCACAACATAGGCAGCATGTCTCTGGTGTTAGGGCCAGCTGGGACACAGAGACAGTTCTTCTGCAGAGCTTTACATACTATGGTGATCCTGGAAACACTGAGATATTTAGCATCCAGCTACCTTACAGTGGTAGTCTGTCAGATTCTTGTTGTGTTATATTGTGGTCACGTTGATGCAGCTTTGCAGCTAGTTCTGTGTTGGTTTTGCATTCAAAATCTGAAAAATAGCATTGCAATCAAACAGTTTATCTAACTGAGTTTTTTGTTTGTGTTGTTTTTTGGATTTTTTTGTTGATGGCTTAACACTTTTTTATAATTAACTACCCATTTCTTCGTGTGTTTATTTCATACAAATTGCAGTAAAAATGATCGAAAGTTTTTTCTATGGAAATATATATACGACATTCAATGCTTTTAAATGAGTAAAGCTTTTTATGAACCTGATACAGCGTGAAATAATTCATGATTGCAAAATTTGGCAAAAGAGCAACAGCAGTGATGTATTTATCAGATTATTACTTTAACTGAACCTCTCATTGTTATCTCCATTATATCTAACTCAGGAGTTGCGTGTGTAATGCTGCTTTTTAATCCCATTTACAAGCATGTGAGATATAACAGGGTTAATTACAGAGATACTATGCAACACAAGTATGCAGAATACTAAATTGCACTTAACAAGATAAGATCTCATTTTGGTTTGGATCAGATAAGGGACAAGTATTACACAGACCTGGAGCAGAGGTGTCAGGATGCGATCTCTTTAGAAAATTGCTTCAGCTGTGAAAGCAAACTGCCAGAGAAAAGTACTGACAGCCCCGGGGCCTTTTGAGTGAAATGGTTGTAAAAAGAGAAAGTGCTTTTGTGGGAATGAAGTGAGAGTCAAGGTTTCAGAGCAGGTCAAGAGACTGCAGGTGGGCACAGACTGACCCCTCCCTGCTATACAGCTCACCTCACGTCTCCGAAACATATCCTACTTAACTAGTCCTCACATCTCCCAGTAGAAGAGGTGAAAAGGTAAAGGTTTTGGTCTCTTTTCATGATGGCACCAAACCTGTCTTTGTGCGTTTGTGCTCTATTTCCTGTCTCTATGCTAAGCTAACTTATCTACATCCAGTCCTGACTGAGGGCACACTGGATACACAGAGCATACCCTCTATTCATCTGATTCTGGGTAAGAGAAGAAACAGAAAATGCATTTTCCAAAATATCAGACTGGTCCTTTTGTAGTTTTCTGTTGTTGCGGTTCTGCTCGAGGTCGCTGTCGAAGACTCTGAATCCTTTTGTAAATGAGAGATTATAGTTTTGGATTTTTAATAAATTTTCCTTTGTCATCATGGGTTACTGGAAGTAGACTGATGGGCAAAAATTGCAATTTTATCAACTTCAAATAAAATCTACAATACAATAAAGTGTAAAGTTGTCTGAATACTTTCTGAAGCCACAGAATGTAAAACATGAGCATCCATTATTTTTTATCAGCGCAGGGTGTCAGGGCTAAGGCCCAGCACAGTGCCAGTCCTGATAACAGATGAGCCCTACTTTACACTCTGTAATGACCCACAGAAAGAGAGTGACTGAGGGTAGGGAGGAGGAATGAAGAGAACTGGAAAAGAAAGAGTTTGGTGTGAATTTATGACCACCGTTGAAGTGTAATCTGTCATCAAAGCTTTGCCACTGAACTGGTTCTCATGGTGTGGCTAATTTTAGCCATCCCTTGTGTACCAGTGACTCGTGGATGCAGGGGATGAAGGTTGGAGTGTCTCTTTCCCCTTTGTTTTTCTAGACTGGTTTGGCCAAAGATCCCATCAGGTCCTGTGGTGGGAGAGCCCTCTCTTTCCTGTCTGCTGTGCATTATGCTACACAAGCCATCGAACCACAAAGAGAGTCATCTTCTCCTCTGCTTTAGATGAAGCTGGCAGCTCGCACTGATGTTTTATAGCTCTCCCGGCGCCTCTCTTTGAGGCTGGAGTTGTCATGCCCTGGCAAAGTAGCAAGAGCCCAGCGTGGCCTTGAAAGCTCAGGCCATTATTTATTCATGTGTCTGCATGCAGATGTTGAGCCGAGATGAGAAATAGGGCTAGTCACAGCTTACAGGGCTGCAGTTCTAATGAGAAAACTCAAGCTATTCTCTCCTTCAGAGATAGATTGACGTCTAGATTTGGCTTTCAGTGAGCAGGCACCTTGCTCTCTCCCCCTGAGAGCAGTCCTTACACCAAGTGACACCTCAGCCGCCACTGTGCAGCGGTATGGAGAAACAGAGGCGAGCTGCCTCTGCTGCAGCCTCTGCCTGCAGTCATCTGAACGGTTAAGGGTCTCTGGGGAGCCTGTGGCCCCGCTCCAGCAGCCAGGTACAGTGAGAGTGGAGTCGCATCGCTTGCTCCTTTTTCTCCTCTCTTCCTCCTTTGTTTGGCTTTGTTCTTCCTGCGCTCCACAGAGGCAGCCACAGGGAGAGAAAGGGAAAGGGAGAGGAGAAAGAGAGAGCTGCAGCTTCTCTCATCTCTGCCAAGCTCTCCGGCTGTCTTCCTCTGGCTCTTTGTTATGCCTCTGCTGCTTCCCTCGCTGCCTAAAGCTACAGCTCCCTGGTGCACACAGATACCACTGGGGTGGATCTGCCTATGATGTGCTTATCATAAGGTTTGCCATCACCTCAGGGAGAGAGGCTGACTTGTTGTTCTCCAAACTGAGAAAAAGAGAATAAACACATACAACACTTGATGTGTTGTCATATCAGTGTAGGAGTATCTGGCTTTCTGATTTTGGTTAGCACTGCCAAATCACTGCTGTATTTACTCCACTAATTCTTTTGTTATCTGCAGCACGTGAAGATGGCTGCAGGTATTCATGACCCCAGAAATCACCTGACACTGATTTGGATCAGGTTGATAAGTCGCTGCCCCCCTACACTGGCATACTTGTAGGTCAGATGGAGAGGCAGTGTTCCAGGACAGATGGAGAGGGACTCTTTTCTTGGATCACCTTTTCCTCTCTGCTTGAGAATGTGTTACATGTTAAATATGAGGCAGAGAGAGCTGACGGCTCACTAAATCCTGCTCTGTGAGCCATGTGGAGTGGTGCTCTTCTGCCATCTTGTGGTCAAATGTAGTAACTGTCCCACAGCAAACACATACAATGATGCAATGATTTAACTGCTAATTATTATTATTTTTATTATTATTTTTATTTACATGGTAAATGTAGTTGTAATCCTTCATTAATCTCACTCATTAGATCACACAGGATGTTAATACTGAGAGCAGGTGACAACTCAGAGATGGTTTTGTGTTAGGACAGGCTCAAACATATGGAGTCTCAAGTATGCCACAAAAATCAAACTTTTAATTATATAAATATTAATAAACTGATCAATATAAATAGCAATAATATGTTAATTAATTATTTTCAATTTTAATTTACTAATTAAAGAGAAAGTTAACTAAATCCACTCTTCTGAGTGTAATCATAATTACACTCACATAATTAAATCATGTAGTGTAATGTTACTCTCTGAAAAAGACAAAATACAGAAAAAAGATTTTTTATGATAAAAATAAAACTTTGTGAAATAATGGCCCATGTACATAACAGCCAACTGATTTTCATTTTTGAGTGGGAAAACAGAAAACAGATGACAAGACTTTTCCTGTTTTTTGTTTTGGAATAAGAAACCGGAAACGAAAAACAAGCAGTTTTCTGATTTTCATTTTGGAACAATGAAATCGGACAACGAAGAATGTCACCAAATGAACAAAACCCAGTGACACAAAGATAGCTAGCTAAGGCCAGCTTTATTTGCCAGCGCAGAAAAGGACTGTGCTAGCTTACAGGGATCCGTGCTACTGTTTATTTGGTGACTTCCACTGCAAAATAAAAATATTTTAATGCACGACAAAACAGATGGTTTTTAAGCCAGTAACTGATTTCTCATTTTTCCTGTGTTAATATAAAACAAAGATTAAAAAAACAAAACAAAAAAACTGTTGTTCTTTGTTTTCCAATATATTTTTCCAAAAAAATCAGAAAATGGCTCGTTTTCTGGCTTGTTTATTGTTCCCAGTTTCTTATTCCAAAACGAAAAACTGGAAAACATATCGCTTCCAAAAAAGTTTAAGGAAGCGTTATGTTTGATCTAATCTGACCATGACCTCCTATGAACACACAGAAAAACAGGAATCAATTCTCACCAGCGTGGGGAGGGTTTCTGTCACTGATCACCACTCATAATGGCGATCCAGGTACGACTACCATCTGTGGCAGCCACCCACCAGTGAAATATGAGCCGTGATGCTTCAGCTGACATGGACTGAATCCATTCAGAGCCTTGTCAAGGATTGCAGAAATACTGTAAGACTCTAAATACTAAATCCTGTGTGTTTGAAGCAAACTTAAAGCCTCTTAGTCAAAAAAAATATCTGAACCCTACATGGAAAAACCAACCTTGTGTAATTTCTACATGAATACTACTCCCACACAGGTGATTTCTCTTATGTCAGTTGATTAGATCTTTTCTCAGGTCTGTGTGGGAGTGTTCAGACTGTCTGACACTCCTTCACTCTGGCTTTGTTGCACCTGATAGGGAGCCACAACCTACATCTTTATCTTCCTTATTTGGACATGTAACATCACACAAATCCCAGGACCAGCCAAAATAGCTGAAAACATCTGTATGGATGTGCAGGACCTTAGAATTCAAAATGGAATTATAGATTATGTTCACAAAGGCCTTACGTTTGAATATATTAACTGGTCAATAGTCTGTTATTATCTCAGTGGCATACATACTGAAGACTTCATACAAAGAAAGATGAACCTGGTATTTTTACATGAAGTGTAAGGGTGGTGTCTGTCCACCTGAATTACTGCTGAGTGATGAAACAAATCACATCTGTCTTGTACATAACATCTGATCTTTTTCATCCTTTTCCAGGTGAAACTCCCTTTCCCCGTAGATCAAATCACAAATCTTCCACGGAATGACTTCCAAATGTTGGTGAAAATGCACAAACTGACCTCGGAGCAGCTTGAGTTCATCCATGACGTGAGGCGGCGGAGTAAGAACCGCATCGCGGCACAACGCTGCCGCAAGAGGAAGCTCGACTGCATCCTGAACCTGGAGTGTGAAATCAGAAAACTGGTAAGTTGACGGACTGTCACCAGCTGTCTGTCCACGACATCCTCACCTCTTCATCACACACTGCGTCACGTAACCATTACGCCGAGCAGTACCTAAACAAAGCAAAGGAAGTGATGATGTAATGAAGAAGCTCTCTGACACCATCAGAGCGCCCCCTGCTGGTGTGGAAAACTCGAAGTCTTTGTTGTGATGGCCTTCGGAAATGTTGGAAGCACATGACCGCGATAACAACAATAAACCTTTTATTGTAAAGCACCCGGCCCTGTGACTGGTGTACCCTGCCTCTCACCCAGCATCAGTTGGGTTAGACTCCAGTCCCCCACGACCCTCAGAGGATAAGCAGTATAGATAATGGATGAATGGATGTAGAGCACTTTTTATACATAAGATGCAGCTCAGAGGCCTCATTGGCCTGCTCCAGTGGTACGCAGTGGGGAAAAAGAAGTCTTATTTAAGAGGAGGAGATTAGTTTCCAGCCTGATGGCTCATAATCTCATAATATGAAAGATTTTTGATACAAATTAAGATTACAGCAATGAAAGGAGGATCAAGAACAAAGGATACATTGACCTCTAGTGGCAGGATGTCTGAACTGCTACAATATCATACATTTCTCAGCCACAGTTCTGTCCAACAATTCACAAAATAATATTTCATCATGTAAACCACTACAATCATAACATTGATTTCATTTGCATTTTCAGGCCAAGAGACAAAGTGTTTTAAGTTTTAAAGCAGAAATGGGTTAGCACTGTCTTCACTAACATGAATTGAACAGCTCCTTTCAGATGTACAGATTTGGACCTGATCAGATCTGACACCTCCTTTGTCACTATGAAATTCTATAAATACATTTTTTGTAATAATTTTATCTGTCTCACTGAAGTTACTCATTAATCAAATTTTGGATGAATCAGGAGCACTGGGACAAATCCCAGTGAGCCGCTGCATCTGTGCGTCTGTGCACTGTAAAAAAATTCACAAAATATTTACCAGCCCTCTCTGTCATTCAGGGTGAGCAAGGGAGTGTGGGCTCACTGGCCAATGTGTTGACAGTGTCAGACAGTGTGGAATTAGTTCAAAACCTAAAAGCTGCATAAGGAGAAATTAAAGGAGAAGAGTGGAATTGGAGATATTAGAAGTGGTGACTGCTGTAGTAGTAGCGTGTTAGCTGTAACCTGCTGAGTAGTTTCTGTTTACAGGTATGATGACACATGATCAACCATGACGTCACAGTTTTCAGTGGCTTCCTGAACTAGGCCAAAAATGGATATGAGGGGCTCAATCCATTCTGTCCATGTACACACTAGGGTTGTGTCTGAAGTGACTTCCTGTTTGCCACTTAATATCATGTCAACCTAATTTGATGTAATGCCTTTCACAGGTGTGGAAAACCACTGAGTCAAAGGCTGTTCTCAGGTGACACTTGGAACTACGTGTGTTTACCTTTGCTGTTGCAGATCAGTTGGTTGCTTACAAAGTCATATTCTGTGCGTGCAGGTGTGTGAGAAGGAGAAGTTGCTGACGGAGAGGAACCAGCTGAAGGCGTGTATGTGTGAGCTGTGGGAGAACTTCTCCTGCCTGTCCCAGGAGGTGTGCAGGGACGTCCAGCTGAGCCACGAGCAGGTCCAGTCTTTACATCACTACTGCCCCGTGCTGCGGCCCGCCAACTCCGCCGCCAGTAACAACGCTGCCGACGAGCCCAAGCCTCCCGCCCCGCCGCCGTCCGCCGTCACCCACACCACCAGCGCCGACCTCACCGCCCACTCGGGCTCGGCCACAGCAGAACCATGCCACGGTCGCCCGGCCCATCAGAGAGCGAGCCTGACTCGGCCGTCAGAGACGGGGCGGACAAAGATATGGACGGCCAAGATGCCAGCTTGTACACAAAGTCAGGGCTGTCCACTGAAAAATCCAACCAGACGGTTACAGTTGATTTTTGTCAGGAAATGACAGACAAATGTACGGCTGACGAGCAGCCGAGGAAGGACTGTACTAAGTAGTGGTGGTTCTCTGTGTTGTTGTTTTTGATGTTTTTTTTAATTATTTAATTTGATTCTTCTGACAAACCCTCTCTCGGGGTTGTTGAGATGTCGGCCCATCTCCCAGTGTTCACTGAAAGAAAAACAAGCTTTGTAAGTATTTATGTCTTTTTGTGCTGTCTTTTTTTTTTTTTCTTTTTGAACGGTTGACACTAAAGTTGTCTTAACAGCAGCAATACTGTTCTCCAGGTATTTTCCTCTTACCATGACAGAGTGGGAACTTCTCATAAACCTTTACAATGGTGCTACACACTTGGCAGCAGCAACCTCTGCAATTGGAGACTCTGTTCTTCCGCATCATCACAACTCATAGTTCAACCTCCTTGGGACCTAAACGTAATATTATAACAGTATCTCTGCCTTTCTCTGTCACATTTCTCCTCTCTTTTTCCCTCTGTCATATCAATCTTCTCTACCTCTCTCTCTCTCTCTGTCTCCTCTCCTTCTCCTTCTCTCTCTCTCTCTCTGTGCTTCTTCTCACTATATCTTGTTGTTGCCCACCGTCACAGCAAATTCAAACTCAGGAATAGAAGAATCCTCTGAATGTTAACCTAATTCATGAAAAATGAGAATACAGTTTCTGTACACGAGGAAGTTCTGATGCAGTTAGACTGTAAAGTGTTCATATGCAAAATGTCTTCAGCGTCTCCACATTTGTATTTCTGTACCACGAGAACTTTGTACAGGCTGCAACGAAAACATTCCTCCTTTACCTTCCTCAGCACTATGAATTGAAAGGAAAAAAGAAAAAAAAGGTTTTACGGGTGGTTAAATGACTATTTTTATTTCCCACTCATCAGCAATACCATTGTATTTGAGATGTTATAACAGTGACTGACTTTCAAATTGCTTGTTTGGCAGAAATGTACATAGTATGGAGCATGATGAGCTGTAACAGTGATTTTATTACCAGGTGGGAAGCTTAGATGTTTCTTTTTTTCACGGGGTTATATCAACATAACTTTTGCTAAGGGAAAATCTTTAGCTGCTGTTTCTGTCTATACAATGAATATTTCCCCATCATGGTGGGTGTTCTTATACTCAGGAAATCCAGCGTGATACACATATGAACCTCCACATACATCATATTACAGACATGCGTCCAACACATATAGGTACAGCCCCATGCATGTTAAAAAGTTAGACATTGAGATGTATTTGTAACGTGCGGCTCGAATAGCTCCTCTCCACCTTGACTTCTCTTTAAATGTGAAAAAAAAGAGTTTTGCCTTGTGTTATTTCTGTATTTCAGTATTTCAGTATTTTAGATGCTACTTGTATACCTCTGGCAGCCATGCTTTGGTTTCTTCAGTGTTGCCATTTGAAGCCGTTTGACAGTGAAAGTCGTCATTTTCAAACTGATCCGAATAAGATTTAAAAAAAAAAAACTCTTGACAAAGAGATAAAAATCTATCAATTGGACTTTGTTCCAGGTACTTTGTTTCTGTACAGAGCCATTAGCACTTCAATGAGGTCCTTGTCTTTTGTTTCAGACCCTGTAAAAGTCTGAGACTGGAGCACTTAAATTGGCACTTCAAGAGGAAACATCTTGTTGATATAATTATATGAATATACAGTAAAAGCATCTCTGAAGATGGTATCTGAAAGCTAAATGCAAAAAAAGAATCTAATGTTTTAGTATTAGAGTGTTCACACCTTATTTGTATTTCTTTAGGACTTAGGCCAACTAATTCAGACTTCATTGGCGTAGAAAAAGCAGTGTATGTGTTGACAGAATGATTGAGCAACAATCATATAGGATAGTAACATGTTTGCCTAATTGTGCATTTGTTTGAACATCTACTTTGTGATGCATACTGCCTATAAGCCTAGTTAGTTTGTCTAGCTTCTGTTTGCCTCTGCAGTCTGCTTTAAAATGAGTTTTTATATTTCTGTGTATAAACAAAACTGAATTATCTCTGAATAACTCTGACTGGAGGCAGCCTTTACAAAGTACCAACAGGGCTGTGCTCCAGTACAAAGGTGGAATTCAATTGGAATGTGAGCTTTATTCTTTGCTCTCTAAAAGCCCCAATCTAAAAGACCTAAAGCTAATGTGGGCTAATCCTGTACACTAGTGTCTGTAAGTCAGGAGTCATCAAAAAAAAAAAAAAAAAAAAAAAAAAAAAAGATGTGTGTCCCTGAGGTCCATACCACACAAAGCAAAATGGTATACTGCAGTACTTGGTGTTAAGGTAGACAGCTAGCTATAGCTCACCTGGTGGCTCACCTGCTAACTCACTTGGACATATCCGTATCATGACTCAGTCCCCTGCGACCCCACATCTCCTTTTTTTCTCTACATTATCAGTCTCAAATTAAAACAGAAATGACAAAATGATGATTATAATTAAAAGCGTGAATCTGGACGTCTGGTGAAGGTCTTGGGGAGACGACCATCATATTATCCTTGTTACATCTTATTCTAAGATAATTAAGCACACACACAATATTTTGCACATACATATTAGACTGAAAATACAATAATAAAAATAAAATACAGTTCAGACCAGTAACACAGATAGATAGATAGATAGATATTTCTCTGGATAACTGCATGGCCTTCAGTAGCTCCAATGACAACTTAAACAAAACCAAGATTCCAGTCAGCTCCATTGTGTTGCAGTGTCAGCAGAAATCTCAAACAATCTTTAAATGAGAAAATATGTTTTTGTCATTTGAGTGAACTAACCCTTGAGTGGCTCAGGGTGCCAAGCATTTAACTCTGCTCTCCGTATCACTCAGAAGGAGCCTTTTATTACTTTTTTTAAGGGCAAAAAGAAACGTCATTTAAAGCTGCATGAATAAATTTTTTGGCCACTGGGGGGCAGCAGAACAAGCTGTTAACACAGTGCTAGTATATTATCATCTTACATGGTTGACATGGCTAACATGTTAGCAAACCGTTGCTTATGTATCCAGCAGAAACAGTCATGTTACCGCTCTTTCAGCCACTCTGTTATGGTCTCTTCCAACTCCTGAGAAAAAGTGTGTGGCTCTGTAGCTGCCAGATGACCCACTATGTTCACCAGCTAGCAGCTAACTCTGTACATCTGCCATCTGGAGCTGGGAAAGTAGCGCACAAAGAATTTATCAGTTGTTGTGTTTTTGGTTTTTTTTCTAAAACCAGCTGCCTGCTGCTACTGGAAATGAGACTGATAACAGTTTGCTGGTTGGAAAGCTGTACAGAGCTGAAGGGTTGGTGATAATTATCTGCTGGTTCGTCACTATGTTCAACCCCTCTCACACTGCACGCTCACCTGACTGTTCACATACTAATATTGATTAGTGCAACTTTAAAATGACGTTACAGAAATCATTCAAAGCAGAAAACAGCTGAAAAGTTTATTTGATATTTAAACATGAGGAACCCTTCAGGTTACTTTGTACAGGCCAGACACTTTTTTTGTTTATAGCCATTACAACAGATTGATCTAAGTGAACTATTTTGCTGTTGCTGTAACTGTCATTGAATCCTCTCACCTTTTTTGCGTATTTGTCCTTTAGTCAAACTTTTTTTTTTTTTTTGTTGCTGCTTCTCTGAAACAAACACTGGCTCTTCAACTCCAAAGGTTGTTCTATAAAAGAATATGAACAAAAACATGCCTTTCTCACAGACTGCTCAACTTCATTGAGAAAAGAATCTGGTATCCTGGTTGAATGCACAGGCTGAGATCATTGAAGATAAAATATGAAAATGGAATATGTTTACAAATAGGTGTCATGTCATGTATGATCAATTTTTGCCATGTAAAAATCACTTGCTTCAATTCGACTGGCTCTTGGTGTTGTGTAAAGAGACAAAGAATGAGTTTCCTCACATTGTCTTTACTCCAACTTATGGGATGGGTTAACATAATATGAATACAAGTGCACCTCCAATATTTGCCTTAGAACGTGCAGAGGCCATAGTTCACATTCAAGTGAAGTGAGTGTATGCAGGGGCCTGGGCCCCCATCCCAGAGTCACCAGTGCGGACTTTCTCACACTTATCTACCTGTGAAATCCTTCATACCTCTCATAACTGGTCAATGACTGTATCAGCAAACTGCATCAGGTGTTTTTTCTACATGCTTTTTACACAGATTATATGGATTATTGTATTAGTCAATTTTGGTGCATCATTTTTAATGTAATAGCTCTTAAGCTTGTAGTTCAAGTTGTTGTTTTTTTTTCTTTCATTTTTCTAGATGACTGTTTTGTGTTAATATTGTCAATTTGAAATAGCTGTTATTTGCTTATTCTCTACTAAGAGTTCTTACCTTTATAATTTTTAAATGCTACATGACCCTAATGAATTAAAACAACTTAATAACCATTGTAAATACGGTATTGTGCAAACCCAATTTTCATTAATTTCAATTGCTAGTGTTATCTAAACAACTTTTTTGTCTAGACACCATTTCTCTTTATGAAATAAAGAAACATGCATATCATATTTTGTGTTAAGTGATTTTTTTTTTTTTTAAACACGGTCATGATTTTTCTTTTTTGGCCACATGGGGGCACAACACAGACATCATCATTATTGCCCAGCAGACACAGAGCAATATTCCGTCTGTTAAAGCTGTGTTTGGTCTCCACCATACCTGCAGGAGAGCTGTCTTTTCTCCACCATGGTGACCAGCTGCTCTCTGTTTAAGTGTGTGTGGTGTTTAGTGGACTGTGGGTCTATCAGAGCCTCGCTGCTGCTGAGAACAATAAGTTCAAAGAGAGTAAAACTCTGCAGAGCTGCTGGGCGGTGACGACTCTGGGGTTGTCTCTAAGTGCCCTGTTCATTTCACACATATCAGTTTGACCCATATAATAACATAGATTAATGCAGTGTTAATGTGTTGTTACACAATCTTGAATTCCTGTCATGTATTTCAGTTGATATGTGGACATATGGTGCTTATTTTGAAATAAATGTAATCATATTAACCTCTTCATCATGAGGCCTATTTTTTCTGCCTCCTGTCCAAAATGACTCACCCAAAATAAATGGAGTATATCTTCACAGCTATGTATAGGGCAGTATGTATAATCTTTCTCTCAAAAGAAAGCTAAGACATGTGAGATTACTAAACACGTGTCAATCAAGAATCAAGATATGTCTTACTGTGTCAGAGTAAATTCACCTGGAACACAGTAGAAAATTTACATTTTTATCTCAGCCTATCAAAAAACACACATTACTTAGAGTGAAAACCACCTTTGAATCATAGGATAGTAAGTCAATTCATCTAGGAATTAGTAAAATAATATCTGATGAGTAACTGTGCAAATGTAGATGTGAAAAAAGTGAACCTGAGCAGCTTGACAGATGTTTTAACACAGGTATGTCCAGGCGGAACCACCATATGTGCCCTTTGACCTTTCTCAGGTACCAGACTAGGAAGCTAATTATATTCCAGTCTGGAGAATCGAGGGACAGCACCCAAATTCACCTTAGAAACACCAATGAAGATCCAGAAGGAAGTAAAGCCAAAGATAGTATATGGTAGGAAGAGTGCATACTTCACTCTTCGTCTTCATGTAAACAACAGCAAAGGTAAGACATACTTTATGATTTTGTGAAGTTTTTTTTTTTTTTTGCTACTCTTTGGCTGCTAGCTCATCGAGTTTTCGTCGCACAGTGATGAGACAGACATCTTTGTAATCAACCGAGTCTCTGCTTTCACTGACACCTTGTTTGCGGTTAGCTTGAAGTGGTGAAATTAGCAGAAGCACTAAAGTGGACATGGCGCTGTTTTCCTGATTTTGTTACACGCCCATGTAATTGCTTGGGCTTTGAATTGTGTTTCGTTTGGGTGGCAATGCTTGGTAGAGGCTGTTAGCTGAGTTTCTCCCCCTCATTTTGGTATGCTACATGCTAGGATTGGTCCTAGCGTGCGCATAGATCGTCTACACTGCACACATCTCACGCATCACTGACACTCAGCAGAGTTTGTGGTGAACCCAGGCCTGCACAGGGTCCATTAAAGGGAGCCTGAGTGGAAGTGTGAACGTCCTGTAATGACTAAAATCCTTTCAGCTGAATGACAAGAAAGTGATGATTAGTTTTTCACTAACATTCGTGGATAAAGGCTTTTAATTACTGTGACCATGAATATGAACTGTAATGTTCTTACAGAGTGGACAGAAGCTGATGAGATATCTATCTGTGGAGAAAGTTTCAGACAGAGGTCGACTAACTGACTTCATTCAGACCACAGAGCAGTGGAGTCACTCCAGGCAGACAAAGGAGATGAGTCCTGCTGAAGAGGGAAAAGGCTTTAATAGAAAAACAAAACAGCAGGACAACAGAAATATTTGCATTGACAGTTTAAATGTGTCAGACATATTCCTAAACAACACTAGGCTGCTCTCAGTCCAAACTAAATGTTGAATCTGAAGAGCCCTTTGATAAACCACACTCTGGTCTGTGGCTGCTACTTCCACAACCTTTAACGACAATCCTCTGTCAAATATATCTGCAACTGACTTTTGGTCTCATTTTATGAGCAGTCACATGTGCTTTGAGCCAAATATAATTTTCATTCATGTTTGATTCATGGTCTCCAAAAGTATCCTGGAGATGCTGGAGATATCATTGGTACAGAGCCTGAAGCTAATTATAAAGCTTTTTTTCTGTGGAAAGGTGTGTTAACATATTTTAACTGAAGCTCTTTGTTCATGCACAACACATACTGTAGAAACATACTGTGAACACATGACGTTCAGAGACAGGATGAGAGTGGTTTTGTGATCAGGATCCCTCAGTGCCTTTAGAGCCGACGCTCGGTCATCCTCGGTTCATTTCTTCATGATTGAAGACAGCTCCAGAATCATGCTCTGAAACAGACAGTTATTATTAAACAGACTATTATTCTATATTTCTCTTAGCAGCAGCATCTCACCTCCACCAAGGTGAGTCAGCGCACGGTGACATCGCCGGTGGGTGTGGTTACAGGTGCTGCAGAGAGCACCTCTGACCACATCTGTGATGCTGCCAGTGGTGAGAGATGAGACTGGAATTAAAATGTTGAGTTTTGAACTGTATTGAATTGTTTTTTCTTTGAAATGATTGGTAGTTTCATATCTGTGAGTCTCTACATGGACTCAAACTGCTCATACAGCTCAAAAACTTATGCAAAGACATAGGCAACGTTTCTTTAACTAAGCTGACAATGCTTTTCTCAGTGTGAGCCACACAGACAGCTGTGGTGACTGCTTGGGGGAGATTTTTTGGTCTCCTTTTAAACGTGATGTCACATACTCCCATGCATCAATCATCATTTGTCAGTCCGCTGTCAATCAAATCTGATCAAACCTCACCCACACTGTCAGATGATCTGAGATCAGCTCTAAACGCAAAACACCTACATTTATTTTCATAGTTTAACTCTGAGTGTGTTATTTAGTGTTGATGTGCTGTGAGGGAGCACAGACTAAAGACATGTGGAGTGTTAAAGACTGAGTCCTAACAGACCCAGGTTCAGTGGCAGAACACTGGGTGGATAAGTTGTTTAAAGGGTCATTTTGCCAGAATGAAACATATTTTCTCACTTCCCTCTGGTGGAATCTACACACAGAGAGTTTGGGTTTTGAGATCTCCTCCCTCTACCCTAACACACTGACTGTGATGTGTTTGTAGCAGCTGAGTGCAGTCAGAGGTGAAATGCCTAGACACAGTAATATTAAAGTAATACTAAATACAAAGTGCTGTCATTAGATTTCATGAGGAGGTGTATCAGCCTGGGGACAGAGCTTACTGTCACTGAAACAAGCTGATGGCAGGCAGCATACAGTATGATATTGTGTAAAGTTGGTTTTACTCAGCTCTTCTAAATCTGTGTCTTTACACTTTAATCTGACTGCACTGCTTCACTGACATACAGCTGAACTCATCTGCAGCCAAGTAGGGACCTTTGTTGCTTTAGTGGCTCCAGATAAAACATGTCTGGATGATCTTTTTCTCACCATGGACATCCTCCTCCCGCTGGCTGGAGGCGGGGGGGTCATCACCGGACTCTCTCCCTGGTTGAGGTGCTGGGCCTCCATGTCCGTTCCGCTCTGAGAGTCTGCGCTGTCAGACGGAGTGGCCAGCTTTCCCTCTGACAGTCCTCTGGACATGAAGCTGCACTTCCTGGCTGTGGGGTAGTGGTCGCTCTCTGGAGAATCGCTCATGTCGCTGAGCTCCTTACAGACACTCACCCTGCTCTGCTTCCTCTGCGGGTGCTTCAGGGCTGCTGGGATTTCCATGTGGCAGGCCATGAGCGAGGGTCGAGGTCCCACGCACTGCGGGTGGCCCGAGCCCTGTGGCCCGTTTGACTCGTCGCTGCTACATGAGGGCTTCCTGCTCTCCAGGGTGTAGCGCCGCTCGCCCCCCCCCATCTGCTGTTGGCCCTGGGCGTTGGCTTGGCTCGGCGGGAGAGTCTGCACGGTCTGCTGATTGAGACTCCGGGACTGCTCCTGATTCTGAGGCGTAGGCTCCCCGAGAGCATCAGACACAACAGAGCAGGTCATCTGCGTGAGGTGCATCAGCCTCTGTGGTGAGGAGTTGGTGAGCACACAAACCTGCTGCACCATGGAGTTTTTCTTTGACCTGCACACGCTGTCATCATCTCCATATTTGTATCCGTACAGGCTCTGTTTGATCTTCTTCACCCCCAGATGGAAAATCTCCAGGAGGTTGAGGAATAAAGAAACTCCGGCGATAACCAGCATGAAGACCATGAAAATGTTCTTCTCTGTTGGTCGTGACACAAAACAGTCAACACTGTTGGGACAAGGCAACCGCTCACATTTGTACAGAGGGGAGAGCCCGATGCCATACAGAGCACACTGACCTATAATAAAGCCCACCTCCACCACAGATCTAGTCAAGATATGGAACACATATGTGCGCAGCAAGGAGCCTCTGAGGGGAGCTTTCCTTACTTTCTTCTGTTCATCTAGTTTCCTGAGTTCTCGCTCGATCCTCTTGTGGTCTTCCTGGATGGGGTCCGTCCCCTCCAGCTCAGCTTTCAGACAGGCTTTTTTCCTGTGCCTCTCTTTCTCCAGGGTCCTCAGACGGTATAAGGCATGACCCATGTAGACCAGAGACGGAGAGGACACAAAGATGATCTGGAGGACCCAGTAGCGGATGAGGGAGATGGGGAAGGCCTGGTCGTAGCAGACGTTCTTGCAGCCCGGCTGCTCTGTGTTGCAAACAAACTCGCTCTGCTCATCATCCCAGACGTCCTCAGCCGCGACACCCAGCACAAGCATCCGGAAAATGAAGAGGATGGTGAGCCAGATCTTCCCCACGATGGTGGAATGAATGTGGACCTCTTCTAAAATGCTCCCTAATAAGTTCCAATCCCCCATCTTCTGTCACATTATTATCAGCTGTCAGTGAACTGTAGGTCTGTCATCAGATGAAACCTCAAAACACAACAAAAGATGTTTTACTTACATGTTTTCTAAGGTCCTGGTCTCTTGTGCTTCAGTGTGAAGCCATTATGAAAGAGCAGATTCATTTGTGGGACGTTGGGGCTCAGCTGTCATCCCCTGACAGACGAGACCCCAGTGTGCAGTGTGTAGCTGACACTATTTCAATGCTGTGGTAAACTAGGACTCCAGTTTGAAGTGATTGATCCACCACATGACCCTATAACGCCCTGAGGTTAGTTTCACCCTGCAACTTTTATCAGGACACAACACTGGAAATAGCACAAACTGAAACATCGATACACAGCCATGGACAATGTTCTCATGTTGGCTATATGACTAAAAATATGTGGACACTGCTGTCCATTGACCTTTGTTCTGGGGTCAGGGCTGTTTTTGTGATGTAGGTGTAGTTCCAGTGAAGGGACATCTCGATGCTGTAGCAGCTACTGCACGAGGACAACACTTAAACAACAGCAGGCTTTCAAACTTGTATACATATACAGGGATGGTGTTTCCTGTTTGGTGCGGATGAACGTAACTGGCCTGCACAGAGCCCCGACCTCAGCCCCATCCCACACCTTTGGGATAAAGCGGACTGCTGACTGTGAGCCGGCTCTTATCAGTCAGTGTGTGTTGGACCTCATTAATGCTCCTGTGGCTACATGGAGGGTGTTAAAGCCAGGAACATGTCATTCCAAAACCATAGCAGTAAAATTAACCACATACATTCACTCAAGTACTGCACTTGATTACAATTTTTAGGTACTTGTACTTCATTTGAGTATTTATACCCTTATTCCACATTCCTATTTCAGGGAGGCATATTGTACTTGGTACTCCACTGTTGATCTGTCAGCTGTAGTTGCAAGATACTTTTCAGATTTGAAATGTACATGAAACACCATAATAATGTTATACTGTGAATACAGTGAATTGTTAGATGAATGACATATTTCCATCTTATGAGCCCTCACAGAACAAGTCTCTGGTGAAGCACCTTGTTATGTTTCTAATGTCTTGAAGTTGTTCACAGTAATAATCCAAAATATGAACAGACATTTGTGTCAGAACTCAGCCTTTTCCGTTAATCATCACCAGCCCTCACATTTCCTCCTCCCCTGCGGGCAGACACTGGACTAAAACACCTTCTCCACCTCAAGCAGCTGCAAGACTTAAATGCTACTCACACACTGATGCAGCATGTATTAATGTCAGATACAGGAATACTACCTCAGTCACAGGGGACATTTTATGGCAGAAGAGTACTTTTACTTCTGTGCTTTTAAATAAACAGATTTTTGAAACCGGCTTGTCAGGACTATTTTACATTGTGGTACTGGTACTTTTACTGGTTGGTATCCATATACTGTATTTTCATATTCAAAACTATTAGCTGTAACTTTTTACTGCCTGACAGCTGATCAGTAACTTCCCGCCTGGTAAAGACAGTGAAAGACGACATGTTCATCAGAATATTTGGTACAATAAATTCCAACACCATCTCTGTTTGCCTCTGTCCTCCACTTTATGTCACTGTCTGCTCTGCCAGTTAGAAATGGCACCCCTAGGCACTGCCCTCAATTTCTATACTTTGTGGCCCACTTTATGAATATTTGTGTCATGGTGAATGCAGTGTATGGCCCTACCTTCCACTGCCACCAACTGCTCTACACAACCCCCCAAATTTAGCACAGTGGTTTTACACTAATCCCATCACACTGTTCGACTGTGAACAAAATAAGGCATAAAACCAGAATAAATAAATAAAACTTTATTTTCAGTAAAGAATTATGTACAATATTCACAATATTGCATTCCATGCTCGTTATACGCGAGTTAAACTAAATGCCATTTAGGCCCACAGATAAAACTTTTAATTTGTATTAACAGAGACAAATGCACTGTCCTCTACATGAATTTTAACAACCTTTAACCTTATTAAGCAGCACCCCCCACCCTCCAAAATACTTCCATTAAAATAACATCCAAAATATCACATACAGAATTACATTAAGTCCCATAGATCGAAGTGTACAGCTAGGTGATGCTTCATGTTGTCTTTCGAGAGCGCCCAGCAAATAAAAATGTCACTTGATTTAGAAAACATTGACTTAGAATGATCCTAGTCCAAAGGCAGTTTTTCCTGCTTTGAGAAAAACATAAGTTTAGGACTAGATGTAAAATGAACTTGAGGACTGGATGAGAACATTTTTATAATGTGTGCTAGCTATAAAGGCAGAGAGAGGAAAGCATGAATAGATACTGAGCTGAGGATAGAGACGTCTGCTTCTGTGACGACCAGACGTCAGCAAATATCCTGAGCCCGTACTGAAGTAGTGATTGCTGTGTGGATTACCAAAAACCAAAAGTGCAACAAAAACAATAACACTGGTGTTGATTGTTCAGTAAGTGGATGTTTCATCCTTCATATGAATTGTGTTGTCAAGAACAGGTCCAGTTCAGTATCTTCACAGACACTGACTTAACCTTCCTTTGAAAAACTCAGCTTGCACCGCTGTCCATATTTCTGTTTATCTGATGGTTGGAGGATGAAGGCCATCAGATCTTGATGGGGATCGATGTGACCCGAGCAGAACATGTAATGACTCACATTCTCCTGCACTATGTCACATGGACAGCAGCCTACATACCTGTATCACGGCTAAAGAATGTGCATGGAAATGCTTGAATACAAGACCTGTTTGCATGAAACAAAGCCTGAGGGATCAGGTGTCCATCTTCTCCTGCTTCTTAAAAAGCTTCATGAGCTGGTAAAATCGGTGAGCGATCTAAGGAAAGGACAACAGTTATTGGAAGGCGATTGCAGGCCATACAGTCACAAGGTATAATGCATATCACATGACTACAACAGAAAAAGAACGGAGAATAACTCACCTGACCAGATGGCTTGTTGAGTTTTTCTGACAAAGCGGAGAAAGTGTCACGTGAAGCACCTTTCGTCTTCAGTTCAATCAGAATCGCTCGATCTTCATCTCTACAAGAGGAAGAGAAGCAATGAGCAGTAATCCTTTTCATCACCACTGGTTCATATGTAACCGCAGATGATCTGACAGTGGCTCCTGTGCAAACGTACAAAACAAACCGCTGTGGACCAGAATAACCAGCAACGTTTCTGAAAAACTGTTCATGTCAACGTGCGCGCGCACGCATGCACACACACACACACACACACACACACAGAGCAAATGTCCTTCCTCATACACCTCAGTGCAGCACAGAATGTCCAAACTTTACAGTGTTTACAGTGAGCACTCTTACATTAACTGCAACAACTTTGATTTAAACCAGGTCCAGTGGATTTTCTCCTCTTGTAGTGAACCTGACATGGTGGAACTTTCAGCAGAAAAGCCTTTAAATTAGTGTGATTGAAAATCCATGATGATAATTCTGCAGTACAGCTCTTGCTGTTGACTGCTACGATGACAACAGATAGTATGGTCAGTATTTCACAACTGTAAACTCCACAGGCAGAGAACAGTCTTTAGACACAACCACAGTTTTGTAAAACTCTGTGGCTGGTTGTTCAGAAAAACAACTCCACTCAAAGGTTTTACTCCAAAAGCTGAACGTTCCTGTAAAAGTCTGCTGTGAGAGGTGAAAGGCTTCATGTTGGTTTTCTGAGCATACAGGGAAACAGGAAGCTAGAGCTGCATTAGTTAGTTAATGGAAGATATTAATCTGCAACTGGTTTAACAGTGAATTAATGGCTTAAACAAAAATGCCGAACATTTGAAGGGTTTGAGTTTGAGTGAGAATCTGCTGCTTCTCTTGGTCATGCATTAAGGTAATTTGGGTTTTGGACTGATGGCCAATTTACAAGTCAAATGATCAATTATTTGAGAAAAAAGCAGGCAGATAAATCAATAATAAAACTCATAGCGCTACAGAAAGCCTCTCTGCAGTTACACTACCAAAACACTAGGTGGCAGTGGGGTTTCTGAGCCACTGTGTTGAGTTTCTGAAATTACTGTGAGTGTAAGACCACTGAACTGACTGAGGCAAAGGGAGGGGGAGCTTTCTGTGCTGAAGCCGACCAATCATAGGTGTAGTGGTCTGTGTTGCCACCACGTGAAGCTACATGTCTAGGGGTAGTGGATGTCAGGTTATGGTGTTGATTCAGTCGATTCAAAGGATCAAGAGTAAATGTACTTGTTATGCAGAATGTTCCCCTTTCAGAGTTTCCAAGTCCTGAGTCTTCAACATTCAAATGAATGACATATGAAGTAAAATGGAGATACTCCAGTTAAGTGCATCCAAATTGTGCTTAAATACAGTACCTCTATAAACATTACTGTACTTTAGTCATTCTCTGTTCATTTTTTAATGCAGAAACATGGTGTGAAATTGTGACATTTGACTGACTCATTGATCCTTTATCTGACTGAGGTTTGTTAGAAGTTACGCTCTATGGCTCCAACCATGGCTCTGACACATCAGTGTGATGTATGCTGATAAATCCACGGAGCTGTCTGTGGTGCTGAAACGCCTTTTTCCCTCAGTCCCAGCCTTCTGTCAGTTTAGCTTTGGATCTCTATAACAATTAACTATAAATAATCAATTGTATACTATACATGTAGAATAAAGTCACATTCATGACCAAAGTGACAGCAGGAGCAACATGTAGTCATGGAAAAGCAAGAGGATCATAGGGACACGCCGCTGCCTGCAGTGTTCCTGTAATATTCCTTTGATATTTTAATGATTATTCAGGAGCATCTGCTGCTGAACATACACCACACACCAGGCAGCCTCTACAGCAAAAATATTTTAGGGGACACATGTCTACAGATGTTGACTGGTGACTGCACCATGCTCAGCTACTACAGCTGTATGATTTGAAGTAAGGTTTATACCATCAAAACTGCAGTGTTATGAAAAACAAGCATTACTAAAACGCTTAATGTTCACATCCAATACAAGAACAGGCCCATACAAAATATGTATTTAGCCTAATAGCAGTTCTATTAAATCAAAATTATAATTGCAATTATGATATCAAGAATTAGGTTAGGTGGTGTGGGGGCAGAGGGGTGCTCCCACAGGGCCATCCCACCGTGTTAAAAAATATCAAGTCACCTACTGGGGAGAAGTACAACACAGAATCAGCTACTGACCTTGTCCATGCTATCACCACCTCGCCTTTCTTCTTTACAACATTTTTGGCTGACAGACTGTTGGGGGACAGAGACGCTGGGAAGGATTTGGACTCATTATCATCTTTCTTGGATTTAGACTCCATCTCTTCTGTACTCTCCTCCCCCTCCTTTCTGGACCGCTTTGCTTTTAATTTGTCGTGGTGCTTCTTCCGTTTCCTGCTTTTGTCACAGTTTCTCCGGTGTGTCTCTGGTGTGCTGCTGATGTCCTCTGCAATGGTAAGACTTCTGTCTGACTCTGATACCTCCATTCCATCTGTCTCAGAGTCTGAAACATGTGACAGCGAAGCACGGCTCCTTTGATTTGTTTCAAAGGTGTCAGTAGGGTGATGTGGACTGTGATCTGCCACTGCAGTTTTAGAGCAACTGATCGTTTTCTGTGACTCAGACAAAAGAGCCCTTGAGGGACTTTTAAGAGTTTGCATGTTTTCTCCTCCACGACGTGTGTGACTTGTGCTCTCAGCGGTGACACCTCCTCCGGTGGTTGTCTGACTCATCTGCACAAAGAAATGATCAGAGCTTTGAATACCATTGTGCAAACGGTTCTCTGAAGGACTAGTTGCAGGAAGATTTCTCAGAGACTCAGACAGTTTCTGTGACTTCTCAGAAAAACTACATTTTGAGGTACTCTGTTGAGTTGATGCATCTTCTTTTTTGTTGGATGGATGGTTAGTTAGTGTTGAGCTCTTATCTGGAGTGAGACAGATCTCTGTACCTGTCCCAGGGCTTTCAGCCAAGTTAGACAGACTGCTCTCTGACGGTGCAGCATAAGTGGGAGTGCTTCCATTCTTGGACTTGTTCGACAAATCAGCTCGACTTTGAGCTGCTGTGTCTTCTTCTCTATGTTGCTGATTTTCTTCTGTTAGTGTTTGACTCAAGCTCTCATCAGCAGTGAGTGTGATATCTGCACGCGCGGCTGTCTGACGGATCTTCACAATGAAATGGTCGTTGGACTTTTCCATCACTAGCGCTTGCATGGGCACGTCGGGCTTGAACAAGAAAGATGTGGCGAGTGCCACAGAGGCCACGCTGCTGCTGGAGCCACAGCTAGAGTTGTCAGTGTCGAGGGCAAGGTGAATGTCCTGCTCTGTGGCATCCTCCCCGTCCAGCAGAGCGTCCTCGCTTATGTGAGCGCTGATGACGCTGTCTGGAGTGGACATGATGTGTGTACTTGATGGCTGTAGGAAGCTGAGATGGCTGTCAGACTTAAGGGGTGATGGAATGGTGAGGGAGACTGCCAGATCTTCAGTCAGAATGGAATAAGACCTTTGTGAAGTCAAGCTGGACTGCATCACCGCTCTATTCTCTGATGGCACCTCTAACAAGCAACTTTCATCAAATAAAGCCGGGTTCAGCGGGATCTGATCTTTTGATTGTGGAGACGATATCTTGCGCGGTGAAATGCTGGACCATGTAGCAATAAGCTTGGAGGGTGTATTAAATTTGGTTGGGGAAAGCAGTTTAGATGGAGAGTCAAATTTAGATGGAGTGGTGATGCTGATGACTCTCTCTCCGTCTTTCCTGGGAGTACTGACAGACCACGCTGTGCTGTCTCCTGTGATGCCACTGGTTTCTAATAAGTCAGATCCCTGTAGGAGACATTTAAAGATTTCTCCCATTTGAGAGTCTCTGACCAGATTGAATGTTAAGCTGGAGGCCTGCTGTTCCGTGAGAAGCTCAAAGTCAGTTTTGTCAAGCAAAGAGCCACTTTGAGAGACAACCAAGGAAGCCATGTTATTCTTCTCTGAAGCTGTAGCAATCTTTTTAGGAGGAACAAAGTCAATCACAGTTTGTGGATTCAGGCTGTCTGTTGGATGTGGGTCAGTATTCCTGTCTTTTTCTACGTGTGTGATTCTGATATCTTTGCCTCTACTTCCAAGCCCTGTTTTGTAAGGCACCCCAGAACAAGGCTTGATTCGATTCAGACTGGTTGGAGGAGACTGGGCTTCCTTCTGTTGAAACTGCTTCTTTAAAGGAGGCTGTCTGGGTACTTTCTCGTTCCCACTGGACCTCTTATCCTCAGCCTGAGTTCTTGCTGGTTTGCAAAGACTCTTCAGTGTCGTGTGAATGTCCTTGAACAAGTAATCAACTTGGACATCCACAAAGTCCCATAACTTCTGCTTCAGATCGACTGCTTGTTGTTCAAATATGCGTTTCACAATACCATTATTTGATACTTTACTAAAGACAGATGCAATCAGTTTCTTCAGCTTGGATTTCAGCTCCCCTGCCTGATTGCATATTTGACCAAAATGGGCACCATCCACAAACTTTAAAAAAGACTCCTGGAAATTGTCCATCATGCCATAGAAGCTCTTCTTGGGAAAGGTTTTATGAAGCTTCATGTACTTTTTTCGGATCTCAGTGCGAACCAGCTTGAATGTCTCCATTATTTCCTCTATGCTGGAAAAAGAAGCTTTGGTTGCTGCAGGACAAACGGTTTTAAAACGACTCTTTGGACTCTGTGTCGATTCACCTGGTGTTTCAGTAGTTTCTTTTGAAGCAGCACACCTTTCTTCAGATTTCCTCTTTAGCACAGACTTGGGACTTGGTTTATTTCTGACTGGTCGTGCTAACTTTGCTCTCTTATTGTCAGGAACAGGGGAATCTGCAGTTGCTTCATCACTTTCACTTAAAATTTCCCCTTCCTCCAGGTCAGTGTCAGAGAGACTTGAGCACAGGTCAGATACCTTGTCATGCTTTGCAGGAGAACCTGGATATTTGTTCTCTTTGTTTACATCCAACCTCTTGACATCAACAGCTGTACTGGAGAAATCTGCACAGGAAAATGAGAGAGAAAAGAAGCTTATATTAGCATCTCATAATTCTGGTAGATGTATCTTACTATTACAAGATCTCTATCTTTTAAATTATCTGTGTCTTGTTTTTATGAGCTCCATAACTCATAAGTTAGAAAGAGAAGGAAAGGAAGGAAAAACAATTAATGCCATTTGTGATGCCAGAGAATGACAAAGCTATGCTGACAGTACCTGCAAGTGTCATTTAAAATTAATTTTCTTAATAAAGTGGATCTATGTGTGATATATCATTTAATTTCTACAGCGTGGCCTCAGATTGTAAAAAATGGCAAAATCGAGTGTGTCCACTATTCATGGCTGAAGTGAAACAAATAGGATTAAACAATGCTGACCTACTGACTATGTCATAGCCTTTCTTTTTAAGTTTATATTTCTCTGTCTGTTTCATCTCAGGCTGTTTACCTATCATTACCGTGTCTCTGCTCTGCTGCATTAAAGAATTTCCGTATAAATAAAAATGCATAAGATTATAAGCTGTGATCACAAGATAACAGGCCTTGAAAATTTGCATAAAGGCTTAAATTTAAAGTGACTTTATTATTAGGTTAACATTACCTTTTTGAAGGCTCTTGACATGACCAGGCTTGCCATGAACATGGAGGTGACTTTTCTTGGTTATCCGCATTGGGCTCCTCAGAGGGCTTATGGCATCAGGGATTCTCTTCAGATTGCTCAGTGTGCGCATCATGGAGTCCTCATCATGAAGTAATGGCACGGAACTGGAAGGCTCAACATTATTCTCATGACTCTCCAGGAATCCAGGACTGAAGCTCTTTTTTGGTGTGAAAGTGAGGTCCCTGTACTTTTCTGGCAGTACTGTCTCCTCTGTTGTACTGCTGACTTTGGATACTCCAATGCAGCCAGTGGAAGAGCTTGGCTCAGTTGCGTTGCTACTGCTGTCGTTGGCCTCTTCATTTGTCTGTGTTAAGACGTAAATAGCCTCAGGTAAACTCAGCCCCTCTTGTGGAAGTGATTCCAGGCTTATTGTACTGGATACAGCATCTGTATCTTTAGGACCATCTTGCATTTGACAAGCGTCTTTCTTGTGATCGGGACTGAGTGATGCAGGAGGATGCAGTCCTTGCTCACAGTCCTGTGGTAAAATAGTGTTACAACTTTGTTGACTTTTTGGATTGTCAGGAACATCTTCAGCTACAGGATTTTCCTCTGAGGGTGAGGTTGTTGCACCTTCTTCAGATGAACCCACAGGGATGATTTTCTGTACTGCAGTTTTTGAAAGTTCTAGTCTTGAATTAAGCACAGTTGGGTTGGAAATAGCAATTTGCTCAGAATTATTCCCAGGGATTATATTTTGTAAGGAGTTGCTTGTGTATTGTTCTTGTTTGAAAATGCTTCGAGATGCGTCATTGACACTGTCTGTCACCTCCAGTGGTTCAGATTTATCTACCTGGTTGTCGGAGGCCAGATTGCTTGACATGTCCCCCTGTGGTGCCTTCAAAGAAATACTCCCAGGTGATTTTGATGTAGGATGCACACTCATCAGATTCTCTGCAGTATCCAAGGGTTGGCTATGTGCTGAGGTAGTTTGGACTGAACTGTCCTCAAGCAGTTTGCTGCCTGTAGTCTCACTAAAGCTCTTGTCCTTTTCCTGGACATCAACATCATCATCATCACACCTCTTGTGTCTCCTTTCAGAGCTTGAACTTTTGGGGATATCTGAAGATTGCTCTGCAGAATCTTCAAACCCTGCTACTAATTCACTGTTGTCTACTTCATCAATAACACACATGTCTTCAACACAAAACTGCAAATTCTCATCAGCTGGTCCGTTTTCAACTATGTTGTCCACTGGAGTGAGGTCATCCTGGCTATCATTGATTGGCAACATTGGCTTCTTGATAGGTGAAAGGGTTAAATTCAATGTTTCCATGAAACAGAGTTTCCTGTTTGGACTATTTTCCTCCACAGAGCTTTTCTCAGTGATATGTGGTTCTTTAGATGATCCTTTTAAGGCCTCATGTGTCTTTTCCTGTCTTTCCTTAATGAGGACATCCACTTTACCTTGGTCTGATTCTTTTGATCTTGGTTTTTTGCTGATCTCTGACAGAGTGCTCTTTTTATGCTTTTTGCTGATTTCATCCTCACATTGTCTTTCTTCCCTCCGTTCCTGATCCTTTGAAAGTCGCTCTCCTTCCCTGTCTTTGGAGGAATCTGCATAACGTTCAGCATGTTGATATGAAGAGGACCTTTTCCGGTCCTTTGAGTCTAAACTTCTGCTATGTGTGTAACTAGTCTTGATTCTTTTATGATCTCGGCTGTAGCCCTCTTTAGAACCGCGTGCTGTATTTTGTTCAGAGTCTGATGTGGCCAATTTAGCTTGGTCTTGTCTCCTTTCTCGACTTCTCCCTCTTGTTTTATTAGAGGAAGCAGCACTGTGTAAAATCTCTGCTGGGGGGCTTTTAATCCTGTCTGATCTGTGGTGCCCCTCATCATTTAGGTAGTTCCTGATTCTACATGACCTGGAGTCATACTTTCGTCCTGAGTCTTTGTCTGCTTTATGAGACCTGTTTTTCTCAGGGGCATGGCAATCCTTATTGGGATATGAACCAATTCTAGGTCGCCTATCTGTTGATTCAGATAGTTTATGACTTTGATATTTTTCCTCTCTGCGCTTAGACTTGTGTTTGTCTGAATCATTGTGCTGGGTTGATGAACTGCTGCTGAACTTGCTGACAGAGTGCTCAGTCTGTTTGTCAGGTATTTCACAATCTCCTCTTGAAGAACTTTTTGAATGACTATGAGAAGACGTTTTAGAAGGTCTTGTCTCAATGCAGGAACCAGTGAGGTGACTGGCTGAACTATTACTTTCTGTCCTTGAGGACTGTGGAAGATCCCTTCGAGACTGGTTCTCCCTGGGGGGTGAAGTTGGTAGATGTTGAGGATGGGGTGAAGCAGTGAATGGAAGAGGAGGAGGACTGGAGGGTGGTGGAGGAGGTGGCCTACTGCTGGAGCTGCCTGTGGAGGACCAACTGGAGGAATTTTGGTCCCGCAGATTATTAATGTGGGCCTGATGATGATGGCGACCTTTTTCTGACCTGAGAAAAACAAAGTTTAAACAATTGATTTGTTGACCAAGAAGTTCCAAGAGGCTTTTTTGTAAGTCTTGAGATGTTGCCTACTAAATTTTGAACATGTAGATAAATCTTTCAAGGGCTACTTTGTTGAAATTTTGTAGGTGACACTATCAAATAATTTCGCCACACCCATAAAACATGTAAATTTCAACACGTGCAAAATATTATACAATTATATTATACAAAAAATATTATACAATATATTATATAATAATGTTACATTTTTGCATTTAATCATGATAAACAGCAATTTCAAGAGGGTCCTTGCACTGGTTGTTGCTTGGCCCCTAACAAGATACTTTGCCTAATTTACCTTCCAACTTGATTTTTTTTTAATTTTTTGTACATGGAATTGTCAAATGAATTAAATACATGTATTTTAGTATTTCATGAACCTACAGCCCAACATGGTAATGTAAAGCAGACAATACAGTTATCATGTATCACAGTTCATAAATATATATATATATATATATTTTTTTTTTTTACGTACCGTTGATTCAATCTATGAATCTCAGCATCTTTTCGCGTCACCTCCTGTCTAGCTGTTCGTAAAAGTGCAGAGATGTTCCTTTTGAGACGGCAGTTCTCAGTGTTTAACCCTGTATTCTATGTAAGAGAAGAAAGGACTTTTAGAACTTTTAGTGGAGATTTCAATTCATTATACATTTCAACATTAGGAAGCTTATTTTAGCTAATATATAAAAATAACAATAGTAATGATAATGCACATGTTTTCAACATCTGAAAAAAGGGAAATGAATCAAACCTGCATCTCCATCTGCTCCACTCTCCTGCGTAACTCTTTAATTTGGTTTTGAGCTGCTTGGAATCTGGATTTTAACTGCAAACACACAAAAAGACAAGTCTGTGAGATGTCTGGTCAGCTGAGAGCAGCATCTGCATTTTATCAGAGCATGGTGATTTCATCCACGCCTGTAAGTTCTTATACTCCTTTCATACACAGGCCCCGGTCTGCTTACAAATGAACTGATCAATGAGATGAAATGTGTCAGTGTGGGTGACTTACCACCTCTGCTCAACTATTTCCTGAGGAAAACCCTGAACATTTATAATAGGGTTAATGACTTAATCCTCTAAAAACCACAGATTTATTATAACAACCCACAATCACCTATTAACAGTACAGCTATCTATGCATTGTTCAATCTGCAAAAAAAAAAAAAGGCTACAGAGCCAAACAAAAAACAAGTGTGTTTATCTCTGCACACCGACAGCAAGCACAGGTTTACTCAGGCCTCTCCTTCAACATTAGAGGCATATTATGACAAGTCAAAACAGAAAAAGGAAGCATGGAGCATATGGCAACTCACCTCAGTGTACGAAGCCTCTCTGCTCCGTTGTTCCTCTGTGACAATTTCTTCATATAGATCCATTGATTCTTTCAGCTGAGAAGCATTTGGAGGTGACTTCTCTGGAATAAACCAAAACAAGACAAGAAATAAGATTAATTGTAAATCAGCCTCTATAAGGAAAAAAGGAGTGATTTCATAAAGGACATTTACCTGCATTGCTGCTAAAACCCATATCCAGGCCATCATAGATATCCACAGAATCTTCATTGACGTCAGGTACCAAGACTGTCGATATTTTACAATATAAAAGCATATTATCAGTTATGTACAAATACTACCACGTAAATCTACATGCAATTATGCAAATATAATAGACTTACGACCAGAGACATCATTGGTGTCAGTGTTTTCCATTGTTCCAAATATCTCAGTGGCTCAGTTTAAGGAGTACCTGATAACAGTGCAAAGGGAAAATAAACAGTTATTCCAAGTCTACAAATATCAGCTAGAACAGAGCAAACTTCATACAAGTGGCAAAGACACCTGCCTGAAAACTAAACTGAAAGCAGAGGCGAGACCATATTTAATCAGAGAGCTATTTAATTAATCCATAATGAACTGTTGGTCAGGGGTTCATCCTACACTGTGGAGTTGATAGAGCAGTCTTTAAAGGGCCAACCCATCAACTATTATGTCAAACACAGTAAGTTTGATAATGTCCCTGAGATCATCTGTTTGGGTTTGGAGACTACAAAGTTTTAAACCAAAGTCTGGGTAATACATTAAATCCTCCTATTTAGCATTTATAATTAGTATATTAACATTTACTAAATGTCTATAACCCCCTGTAATGCAGTTGTAAGCAGATGTAAGTGTATAATCCATTTAAAATTCATGTCTAAACAACTCCTCTTGTGTGGAGGCTGGTGTATAAACAGAAAAAAGGCTGTTGTTAGAAAATATGTTTTCATGGGAGATGTTGCTGCACATTAATGAACACTTAAAATGTCATTATATAACTACATTATAGCATGTTAAAACCATTTATAAATTGCTTTGTAACGTGCTGCCAAAGTCTGTGAAACAAACCAGCGTCTGAACAACGTGGCCATATGTCAGCCAGGGAGGTTCTAACACAAAGATGCTATTTGTTGCTCTATGGGAAATGTAGGATCAAGTGTTTGGGCTCTGCTGCTATAAGTTTGGCCCTGTTCTTTTTACATTTTACATGTAAAAATATAAAACACTGAAGTTTACATCAATGTAATCGAGTACCTTGATTTGTGTGTTCTGTGATGAATTTGTAAAGGCAGATATTTCTGTTACATTGTTTTAGTTTCCAAATTGATTTCCCCCAAAATGTACTATGATACATGCTCACTTACACAGTGACGGAGGATTTATCCATATTGTCCATTGCTACAGAAAATATACAATTACCATTGCACTAAGGTACATACTGTGGGTGTTATTGTCTGTGGTGGACAAACTGAGGCTAATCACGGTGTTGTTAGCATGATTAACATCGTGGTCCAGCTACATCCCCTTTGTTCACCACTGTTCAAACAAAGAAGACAGCAAAGATCTAAACCTTCAGACCTAGGCAGAGAGAAATTCAGACAGAGGTAGCGGACTACAGACGTTCACCTTATGTTAGTGTTTCTTTACTGAGTATTACTTCATTTTGAACTTTTGCCCGTAGTCTTAACCTGCTGTTTGACACCCTCAGCTCAGGCTCAGGCTAACATTAACATGACTATAGTCCTGTCCTAAACTCTTCGAACCCACACGACTTAAAGTTCCTCTGAAATTTACACTTGAATCAGGTGTTAATAAACACAGAGTAGAGGTCAGGTCAGCACAGTCTCTGTTCAACAATTCTATAATGTTGGAAGACATTTTAACACATTTCTCCATCTCGTTACAAAGATGTTCACGTGTATTTCTTTTACTGAGAAACGCATACGTGACTATTTTTTTCTGAGAAGGTAGTAATCTATATGTATTTTTTGCATTACTTGATGATGTTGTTAATCGACAAGCTTGGGTAAGTTACCACCATGAGCTACACATTCAACTGAACTGCCGCCGGTGTCATCATCTGTGACCGCGCTCAGTCGGTAAGTTAGGGATAATGTACACCAGCTAGACATGCATATATAAAAGCATTGTACAATAAGCTAACAATGAATTGGTTGACTTACTTGTTTGGGTGTACTGTTGCGTGTCCTCTTGTTGTTTACAACCGTAATGTCGCGCCAACACTTTATTGCACAGGAAGTAACGACATTTTCCCGCGGTCTGTCACTGCCTTGGGTGTATTCTTACAGCTCCTCAGTTTGAAAAAAATACTATTTGAGCAGGATTTAAACCGTAAAGTAGATCAATTATACTACGACTCATGGTCTTGACCGGCGGTTCACATTCTCCCGCAACCACCGGACATCAACGAGAGCATTAAATTGCAGCGTATGGAACAGTTCGCTCCGGCGAAAGTTGTTTCTCTCGCGGAAAGAGTTGCACTCTGCCGGTGTCGCTGTCCGCGTACGTCATCACTGCGCGCCGTAGGGGATGTAGGCGGGGGTGGGACGGTGGGAATCCAACCCGACCCGGAAGGATTTGTGTTTCACTCACATGTGGACAGGATTTTAACACCAGTAACGGGAACGTGCTTGTGTGTTGTGATACAACCTCAGACAGACAAGCGCGTGATGAACCGCACACTTTGCTCTAATATCAGTAAATCACGAGACCTGTTTATTGGCCGCGCGAGCTTGTTACCGCTGTAGATCGCTCCTCCACAAGCGTCAAATGATAGGATGGAAAATTTAGAATTGAGCCTGTCAGCACTGAGCACCATATCCAGACATGTTGACAAAAGTCACAACGAACTCAGCCAGTATCTGTCAAAACAGGTAAGATATGTTAATTCCAGGCTTATAAGAAATAAAACCATGTATTTACAGTTTATTTTCTCACTGTGCCTCAAAACGTGTCCTCTGGGCAGCAGACAGTAACCTCCCCCTCACATGTCAGGGTTAGGGTTAGTATGGTGGGTCGTTACATCTGTGCTGCTGCCGGAGTTGTAAATATTTTTGAAGATATATTGCCTTACGTCTGACTTTCATATCAACCAATCGATATTTAAGTCGGGACCTCGCTGCCATATGATCTCTCCTCAGATATGGAGCCAGCAGGACAGACAGTGTATTCTGGAGTGTTTGGCTCAGCTGCTGCTGGAGAAGGACTACACTTTGCTGATTGCACGACACCTGCGACCGCTGATTCTGGACCTGTTGGAGCGGAATGCAGAGAGGGTCAGACTTGGTGGCAGGATCAACCATGATATCCACGAGCGCCTGTGTGTGGCTCTCAGCAAACTGCTCAGCATCAGTCCGGATGCTCAGGCGTAAGTGGACCCAGTTCTCGTCGCGCTGTGCATTTCAAAGGTCCTCTCTTCCCCCTCAGCTGTAAAGATGCTGAGCCTGACTTTGGTGCCGCATCAGCACACAGGGTCACATTAACCTGGTCAGGGCCCTGGGGTAAAAATGTGTGTGTGTGTGGGGGGGGGCTGTTTTAACACCCTCCACCACCACTCTTCCTGTATGTGTGTTTCCTTCCACTCTCAGGTAAACCAAGGTAAACATGTGACCTGTTTGAGCACAACATAAACAGGTCACATGTTTTATGATTTACAGTGGAAGAAAAGCCTGTCTGAAAATGAGTGCTGGTGGAGGCTACAGGGCTGACCAGGTGTGTGCAGGTGAGGCCCCTCACATCTTCACGGCTGAGGAAGGACCCACAAGCTGCACCTTGTTCCAGGCCTCCCACCGCCTGAACGGCCTCCGGACGGAAACGACGCGAGCCACGCAGGCGCTGGGACGGTTGATCTGCCAGGCCTGGGCTACGCTGAGTCACGTCGGCGTTCGCGTGCAGTGCAGTCGCTGCTCCGGCGACGGCAGACCAGGCGCTTCACTGTCTTGTCCTGCTGACCATCGGGGATCACCTGACGGCGAGGTCCTCGGGTGGTGCGATGGCATGAACAATGCTCTTTGGGGGGGCTTTCAGCTGCATTTGATGGTCTTCATAGCTGTGGCCATGAGATGTGGTTAAAAGCTCAGGGAAAAGCTACTAAGTGGCAGGAGTAAGCATGATCTTATATCTCCAAGTGTTTTTGTTTTACACTAAAGCACTAATGCTCAGATTGTCCTGTCAGCCTGTGGACATACAGGAAGAAAAATCCAAACACTTTCCATCAAATCTGACATGCAAGTTGATGGTTTCTCTGTGTAGCTTAATTTAAAATGACAGTATTTGGCGTTTCTAACCAATACATTTACTGACTATAACAAAAGCTTGCAACGGAGAGAATGAAAATCAAGCAAAAAAGCCAGGGGCTTAAAGAGTTTTTGGTAAAGACCTTGTGTTAGTCCTTTAGCCGGTGATTACCTGTAACATCTGAATCTATGAGGAGGATTATTTGACCAACATTTCTCATGAAGGGGTCTCTGCCATCTTCCTCCTCCAGGTGGAGGACAGCTTCCAGGAGGGTCAGGAGAAGGAAGAACAACAGGATAAAGGGAACATCAAGGCAGAAGACAATGCAATAGAAATGTCCGAGGACTTTGATGGTCAGATGCATGATGGGGATGAGAATGAACCAGGTGATGTGACCCACACATTTTTGTGTTTGTTCCAACTCTGGTTTTGTCTCTTGACTTCTGGTTCCTATTGCTGGCCACAGTAGATACTGATATAAAGTCACAGTCCTTATTGGTTCACACACTGTGCTATACATTCTCCAAAGCTGGGAACACATCCACCTTCTGGAGGACATCATGTGACCTGACACCACCACATCCAACACACATATCAGTTTTAAAAGACCATATTTGGCAAAAAGTTGCATTCTGTGTTAATTAGCTCACTGCTAACTTACAGAAAGAAAGGTATTGTTGTTGTATGTTGTATTGTAAAAAACCAAAAATAATATGTGAATTTCACTGAAAACCTCTCCCAGAATCATACACTGAAAAGACCCTTCTTCCCATAACCACTTGTAGGTGAAGACGATGAATCAGATAAAGAGGATGAGGAGGAGCTTGAGAAAAAGATGGGCGACTTGGGTGAAGGCCAGACAAACACTCTGGATGAAAGAATGTGGGGAGATGATGAGGATGATCAGGAGGAGGAAGGGAGTGACAAGGAGGAAGAGTCTGGCCAGGGCATGGACCAGGTACAGGACACAAAATTGCCATGAAGCTTATGAAGAAAATATTTGGAAAACAGATATTTTGAGTTTACATCCATTGTTAATGTGCCAAATCAAATCTTTTTATTGGCTTTTTTTTTTTTTTAAGTAAATCATTATTTAAACCAGCAGATGTCACTTCTGTTAGTATGACCTAATTTCCTGTACACACTGTGGATTCTGTTAGGGTGAATCAGAGCTGGTTGCCAAAGATGATAACTTGGATGCTGCAGACTCCAACAAAGACAAGAAAAACCAGGACAAAGAACAACAGGTGGATGGGGAGGAGAAAGAAAAGATCCATGAGCAAGGAGACGAGGTAAAACTGAAGAAGTTTACAGATACTCAGCAGCAGTGATGAACCATTCCATTTATTGATTTTTTTTATTTTACTCTTGTCCTTTAAAGGTCCTATATTTTACATTTCTCTGATGTTTCATTCGAAGTTTGGATATCCATAAGAAGAAATATTTTGGATTTTTAAGTCCCAAACCATCTGAGTGTAGTTTTACATCTCCTCTCTCACACTCTTTAACAGGAAGACAACATTTTGTGTCGGTCCTTGAGCCTCTTTTCTGATTGGCTGGCAGGCCAACCATATGTGACCAATTGTAGCCTACTGCAGCTTGGTCAAACTCACCAGTAAACACAAATAGCCATAGGAAAATATTAAGCAGTCAGTGCTGAAATGAGCTGAGCAGATGATTAAATTCAGCCTACAGTGCTCTGCTCGGTCTTATCAGTTCACTTTATCGCATTATTGATGCAGGAATAATAATAAACAACCATAATAGGAGCACATTTATGAATGAAAAACACACAAATAGTTTTGGAACTGGCCATACAGTAGTGCTAAGGATTTTTTTCCAGATAACGCCCCCTATTGGCAAAACTGCATGAAACTCAGCCATCTGATTCGTGGTCTCAGTCTTTATACTTGAGTCAAAATTGGTTGCAATTGGATGAAAATAAGTGTTGTAGTTTAAGTATTTATAGTACTTATAGCATGTTGAATTGATTTGACCACATCCACAGAAGTTGTTAGCCAATCATGGAAAAACAAAAATTTCATGTATTGTTTTTGTAGGGATGTCACAAAAACCGATATACACAACTAGAAATTGCATTTCCTGCTGAAAAGTTCAGTGTGACTGCTGAAAGCTGAAGGAAATTAATGAAGCAAGCTGCACCTAGATGTGGACATGGACAGGTCACTGTCTACAATATGAGACCTTTAGAATTTAGTCCAGGGCTGGTGTGAGATTTTTCCGTTTCACAGACCTCCTCATTTTTATTGCTTTGCTGTGTCTGATCGGCGCTCTTGCTGTTTCTCAGAGGGAGTTTGATGAGAACGAAGTGGATCCCTACCACGGTCAGCAGGACAAGAGACCTGAGCCTGAGGCCATGGATCTGCCTGACGATCTCAACCTGGACCAGGATGATGAGGCTGGAGACGATGGAGAGGGCGAGTGTGACGGTGAGACCTGAGACCACTGTCTCCAAACAGAACCAGGAACACTGCTCTGGAATATTTTTATTAGTTTTTAATATACTTTTTCACCCATTTTTTTAAGTTAATGAGCATGCAGTAACAGTAGGACTGTGATTTCAGAGGTCAGAGAGCATTAGAGAGAGGGCTTCTCAGCATCTCAGCAGCAGGGACAGAGAGACTGGTCAGAACTGAAATGGCAGTTTAATCCATTTAAAAGGAAATCTAACCACTCCCTCTCTTCATTCACTCTATAGTTCACTCAACCACCTCTCTCGCTCTCTCCCTCTCCCTCTCTCTCTCTCTCTCTCTCTCTCTCTCTCTCTCTCTCTCTCTCTCTCTTTCTTTCTTTAGTGGTTGCTGTCCAATCAATTGATGCTGAAAAGTGTCAAATTCATAAATCATATCAGAGCTAGACCAAACCCTGATTGCTTAATACCATATGTTATTCCCTCCTGTTTGTTCACTTGGAAGCTGCAAGTGGAAGTCTCCTTCATCTGACACCATCAGACTCTTTTCTCAAACAGTGTCAGCTAGTCCTCCTGTCTTGACAGAGTATTGCTCATCAAAAATCTCAAGTTGAGACTGCCCAACCCTGTCAGTTACTGATAGTGAAATTCATCATTTGTAGCAGCTCTAAATTGTTTTTAGAAAATAACAAAGCAGCAAATCCTCTGGAATATTAGTTAGTGGTTGGTGTTTAATCTTCACATATTCATTATCAAAATTGCTCCCAATTAAATATGTGTTAATTAATTCATATTTATTTTCAGCCCTAGTGAGTAATCCTGTGTGTAGTACCTGTAACACTGTCTGTGTGCATTTAAATCTGGGTATGACCTCTGTTCATGTTTTCCCTCCTCAGAGGAGAACCCCTTGGACATCAGTGAGAAAGCCATGGACCTGGATGAAGTGGAGGATGGACAGAAAGATGGAGAGGAGGAGCAGGGAGCAGAGGAGATGCAGGAGGACCAAATGGACCAACCAGGAGACGAGAAGGATCAGGAGCCCAAGACTGAAGAGGAGGGGGAGGAGGGGGAGGGAGAGAGAGCAGAGGCAGACGAGGAGTCTGCCGAGAAAGATGAAGAGGGAGAGGAGAGGGAGAAAGAGAGAGGACAGGAGGCAGGAAGAGATGAAGACCTTCTGAACGACAAAGGACATAAACCAGAGGTGTGTATGTGTAGAAACTACTGCACCTACTCTCGCATAGTTCTGTTGTATTTCTCTCTTATGACTTGTCGTGCTCACAGGATGAAGAGGAGGAAGGTGTGGGTGAGGATGATGAGCAGCCAGAGTCAGCTGAAAGGAAGGAACATGACACAGATGGTCAGACTGGGGAGCAGAACGTCCAGAGTGATACAGCTGTGGAGCTGGCAGGAGAGGCATCAGAGAGAGACCAAGCTAAAGAGGTACACCTCTAACCATCTCAGGTTTTGGTTTTGATGGACCACAACCTCCTGCCAGAAGGGAGTGTCTTGAAAAGTTTGTGACCAGGGTAGGAGGGGTCGGCCATGATCTTTCCTGCCCGCCTCAGGGTCCTGGAGGTGTACAGGTCCTGAAGAGAAGTCAGGTTACAGCCGATCACCGATCAAAGAAAGATGAATGTTGAATAAAGCACATAAACATGGTGTTAGCTAGCTTTTTGCTGGTTAAACTTTAACAACACAGATCAAATCAGTAATATCACAGCTGACTTGACTGGATGTAGTCAGTGGGCTCAGATGCAGTAGTCCTGCTGTAGTGTGCTGGATTTTAGAAATGATCTGTGCGTGTGAAGGAGGAATGCACAATGCAGGGTAGAAATTCAACTAAATTTCTTTTAAGCAAGGTTATACTGCAAGATGTTTTGCAAATTTCCAGTTTATTCCCATTGAAAGTTTTAAAATTCCCAGAATTTTGCAACCCTATTCTGCACTTCACCTGTCTGAATTGCATTACACTTTGAGATAAGGCAACCTTCGGGATGTGGTTTAAGGTCTGAAAAGGTTTCAGCCAGACCATCTGAGGCGCTTCTTAACCATTCTGTTGTATTGTAAATAAGCAGTGTTCTGAGAGGATCACCTCATCCTCCCGCAGAGGATAAAATCCAAACTCTTTTTCCTGTCTGCTAGGAGCATGGGAGTGGGGCAGCTGATGCCAGTCAGTCAGAGGGCCACCAGTCAAAGCTGACAGCAAGAATGGCTGCACAGACACAGACTCAGAGCAAGACTCAGGTACGTCTTGTCTGCTGAATCTCCACTTCTGCTTCCCTCTGTTTTTCAATCCATCTTGTCACTTTAAAAAAAAAAAACTGTACTGTTCCAGAGCTTCAAGAGAAAACCAGGTCAGGCAGACAACGAGCGATCGACGGGCGACTACAATGATCACGTCAACAAGCGTCTGCGTACGGTGGAGAGCAGCGAGGACACAGCTGCGGACAGCAGGCAGAGTGACGCCCAGCAAGAGTCAGACCTGTACCAGCACATCAAACAGGGAGAGACAGCCTACGACACTCAGACATACGGTCAGTAATCACGTGACAACATTTGAAATAAACTCCAGTCTTTAAAGTGGATGAGTGAATGTGGTTATCTGCGTCTCTTTCTCTCTTCAGATGTGGCCACTGCAGACCAGCAAAAAACCGCAGGGCCTCAGCAGGACCAGGAAGAAGATCAGAACGATGGGGATGTCGCCATGGAAACAGAGGACCAGGAAGAAGACCTCCAAGCCGCTGAGGTGCAGGAACTGAAGCCTGAGCAGCTGGACTCTACAAAGGCCTCCCAGAAAGGTGTCAACACATCCGCTCCTGCTGATTTGTTCCAGAATATAACAGTGATCAAACAGACTGGATTTGGTAGCTGGGCGTGTTATAGATAGCGTTTCAAAATACACCCAGAATTCCTAGTTTTGGTTTCGCGAAACTCGCATATTCCCTGACTTCTCCTCCTCCTCTTCTCATGCAGGTGTGGACAGTGGAGAGATGGAGGTGCAGAGGCAGGGAGAGGAGGAGGAGCAGGAGAGATGGAAGGACCGTCAACGTCCCGGAGAGGAAGAGCGAGCAGAGAGAAGCAGAGAATCCACAATTCACACTGTTCCTGAGCTGCTGCTGGACACCATGCAGGTAGACCACTGCTATAACACAGACAGCTTTTCACTCACTTTCACTCTTCTTATTACTCCTCTGTCTTACACAAACAGTCTTAGGTCTTTGCTCAGCTGCTGGCAGACTCTGTTCTTACTGTTAATTTGTGGAGACAGTAAGAGAGTGGTGACTTAAAAGCTGTGCCTGTGGACATGTGTTTGTTTGCAGAAAGAAGAGAGAGATCCAGAAGAGATGAGGAGGGAGATGGAGCTGCAGCTGGAGGCCTGGCACAAACTGGCTCCAGGGACTCAGGAGGAGGTGAGGCTGACCCACTGACTCCTACTCCACTCCACATAAACACTCAGTGACCTTAGTTCAAGAACATAAACAACTGCACTGTACTGTAATCTGCCTGCAAAATACAACTCAGTGTCAAACATCATGATGCTTTTCTATTCAGAATACTTTAACCTATGTTGTATTTTGTATCAAATATTGCCATGTCATTATCAAATCTAATAATTATTTATCTCAGTAGAATCTCAGTCAAGTAGTTCTTTATAAAACTAACCATAACAGCTACAGGGACACAATCTGGACCAGACTGTCAGTCATCCAGGGCATGGTAAATCTAAAGGTGCTAAGTCAAAGGCGCCTGACCATAGAGTACAGTCTATGGGTCTCAGTAGTGAGGAGTCCCAGGCAGTTCAAGGAGCTCTGTGGAGCTTCTGCTCACTAAAACTCACTGTGGTGTATCCTAGAGGTCTAACAACTGTGTCATTTCCTCAATTAAGCAGATTTTCTTTAAGTATTAAAAGTGTTAGGTATCACAGTAGTAAATCCTACCTTGTTTACATCCACCTGTAGGTCAGTGGAATAGCACAAAACTATTGGGGGGAATGTGTGTCCATGTCCATCCTCGTACGAAACAAGGACCCACTCAGAAAAACTTTGCTCCATAGTGCTACTAGTGTTCAACAACTCCCTGAGGCTGTATCTGAAGTCACTCTCTGCTACAATGCAGTTACATTTTATTTGAGTGCCTGAACTGTAAGTGTGTAAATCACTACATTGTGACCTCAAAAATTCCACAGTGGAGGCAAAAAACAATCCCACAATGCAACGCTCTGCATTTTATTGATAGAAAATTACCATTGTGTGTGTGTACAGCTGTAAGTGATGACACAAAATGACAGTGATTAGTCAGTGTATGAAATCTCAATTTACTGCTCACTGTTAACTATTGTTAAAGTACTGTTAATGTCCATTGTGAGAGTTCACATTCAGATTATTAGTCACCAGTGCTGTCATGTGACAGTCATAGAGTCACATGAGTCAATAAATGTGACTGTGGCATTAAACACCTGGGAAAGGATGTCAGTGTTAGTAGTGGTATGAAGCCCAGGTTGTAATTTGTGACTCATGTGTTCTTGTTCCAGGAGAGTGCAGCGGCCTCCATGTGGCATCAGTACCAGACTCTGACCTCCGCTCTCTCCCAGCAGCTGTGTGAGCAGCTCCGCCTCATCCTGGAGCCCACACAGGCTACCAAACTCAAGTCAGTACCAACACACTCAGAACACCATGACAGCTGCAGTAGAAAGATGGAGGCTGGAGTTTACAGTGGCGTCAGAGAGTATTCACCCCGTCACTTGTTGAACAGTGATGCTGAGACGGTCGTCCTTCCAGCAGCTTCTCCATCTCTGCAGAGGACCTCTGAACCTCTGTTAGAGTGACCTCTGAATTCTTGGTCTCCTCCCTGACCAAAGGCCCTTCTTGACTTGGTTTCTCAGTTTCTTCTTGCATTTCACAGTTGTTGAGGCCACTGAGCTCCTGAGCACTCAGGCTTTAGAAATGCTTTAAACCTTGATCTGATCTATGCAGAGCTCTGCAGAGAGTTCCCCAGACTCCATGGTTTGGTTTCTGTCCTGATATGTGTATGCCTTTCTACACTATGCCCAGTCAATTCAGAGATGGACTCCAATCTCAAGGATAATTAAAGCAAATAAAAAGAACGTGACCTCACTTTGTGTCACAGCTATGACAATTTTTGATTTTTAGTAAATTTGAAAAATTCTAAAAACCTGTTTCCTGTATCACGTTGAGCTGTTGAGTGTAGACTGACATTAAATAAAATCTAACACAATGAATGTGCAAAAAGGGAAGGGAGTCTGAATATAGAGCACTGTATGTGTGAAGTAGTGAGTCATACTAGTTGTTACAATGAACTGTTAGTTATTGTTTTCACTCCTCTGTGCAAACATGGGAAGTAAGAGAGAGGCACACACACACAATGAATGTGTCAGTGGTTGAGCTAATGTTTGGTGGTGTTGCTCTGTCACAAGAGTGATTACACGCACAGGGAAAGCGTCTATGTGAACATGAGGGGCGATCCCATATCAGTCGGTTCGGAAAGACAAAGATCTGGCTGAGAGGACCAAGCCCAGCAGAGGAAGTACCACATCTGTGTCTGGCTGTGGATGATTCCTCCAGCATGGTGGACAACCACTCCAAACAGGTAAGAGGAGAGCCTGTCGTAGTGAACCAAGGTCCTTGGTCACTGAACAACAGTATTCAGTTTTGTTCAGTTGTTCAAAAAATATCTTCTTATTGGTAGTCAAAATATCAGATGGAGTCAGTGCTCAAGGCAGGAGTCTTTAATGCTGGCAGAATAGAGCTTGAGAGCTGTTCAAAGTGTACTGAGTTACACAGAAGCACTCTGATCAATACTGACTTGTGACCTTCTTATGCCAGGACATAGTTTTTTTCCACACCTATTTGAACATTTCAAACGGCTAACATTACACCATTATAACATTGTTTTTATATAGCAGGTATTGATAATATCACTTTTACATCCTTAATATCATCAGTGTTGCTTGTCGGTCAGAGGCTAATTTCAATGCACCTCTGACATTATACTTTAATTACATCACATGTCTGTTGAAGAATTATACTACAAGCCCTGTTGTGTAACCTTATATACCCAGTTATAGTTCTTCCTAATTAGAGGCTGTTGAATAAATGAAAGAAACTAATTAAATATATTGATTATCAAACTAAGTAGTCCACATAAAGATGGAAACAGAGGACAGGAAGGTCTGTTCACCTCAAAATCTGTGATGAATATGACTGACATGCTGTCTGGTCTCTTTCCTCCTATTATGAATTTGCAGCTGGCATTTGAATCACTGTCAGTGATCATCAATGCTCTCACCTCTGCTGGAGGTCGGACGGGTGTCTGTGTGCAGAGTAAGATGCTGTTCTTGTTTTAAGCTGATTGCACGATGGTGGTACACAAGTAGAAAGTGATGTAGTGGGTGCAGAAAGACAAACACATGAGAGAATAATATAACAAACATCAACCAAATATACAGTTTGTGATACACATACTGTACATGTATTGGATGGGAAGCTAACATGTTTAATGTACTGCTCATGTGTGTTTCAGCTTTGGTGAGCAGGTGCAGCTGCTCCACCTTCGGCAACAGTTCAATGGCGGAGTCAGAACCGGTTCTCCAGACTCATCAGTTCAGCAGAAGAAGACCAGGAGATAGCACAGGTGGGAATCCTCCATCCTCTGTTGTTGTTGGTTTACTATAATCAAAGTCTCCAATGAAAACTTGTCAGTTAAGGTGAAACATTATAACAAATCATGTGTCATGTCTGTTTAGTGAGTTTTGGTTAATTAAGGCGTCTCCCCTGGTTCCATTTACAGATGAAATAAAAGTCAGTCATTTTTCTTCTACTAAGAAATGGGATCTCCATGGTTTCTCAGGTATTACTGTTAGATAATCATTTTGTAAATGTATGTAGTGATGCTCTAAACAAGTGTACAGAATGCTATTTACTACGCCAGTCACACAGGATTCTTATGATTTTTTTTTTTTATGAAGGGAGTGCTTATGGTCAAACCTTTTAATGCTACAGATGAACAAGGAAAAAGCAAACTATCTTATCCAACCACAGTTGTGATGAGACATTTGAAATATAATCACATTTTCTTTTCTTATTTTTATGTAAATGAATTGTTGTGTGCTTTGGTGTGACTGACTCTTTCATCTCTCTCTAGTTTTGAGACCTCAACCAAAATGTTTCACAGCAGCTCGACATGAATTCCAGGATCTATAAACTCCGGGTAATGATTCATTGTATATATATTGTTGTTTTACGCTGGAAGACTACTGTGACTGAATTGACTGGAGAGATTGTAAACGCCTGTTCTTTTACCTCTATATAGAGCTTTGTGTTATTACAGTACAAGTTTGAACAGCAATATCAGTTCAGGTCTTGATATTCTTTTGCTGAATATAGCAGTTTTTCTGGCGATACAAACATCTCAAATACATCATATCACTTGTTTAGTTCAGACATGAAAACAAAGTGGGTATACTGATCAATACTTGAAAAAGTCTTGATGATCAATGATCAGGCCGAATCAGTTCCATTACAAATATCTTGTTGGTTTGATAAATGTTTTAGTATTTTGCCAGTTAGTGTATTTTGCTTGAAGAATCTGTTTCCATTAAACAAACCTCTGGTGTGACACAGAGAGAGACGAGTCCAGGGTCAGACATGTGCTCCAGGAAAAAACACGTCATTGTTAAAATATGCATAAAACCTCAGTGGAGCTAACACTTCACCACCCTGTACCGCGTAGATTTTTTTTTCCAATTCATTATATCGCTGGAAGACGCGTCCGTTGCTCAGTCCCCAGTCCTAAATATCTCAATGTCTCCAAGTCAAGGCTGAAATGTGTTTTGGACACTGCCTCCCCTCAGTGGTCTTATACCTCATATTTTTTGAGTATGTGTTTTAAAAGTCCCTAATGATTCGATCACTCCTTCATATCCACTGTTCAAGAAAACCAAATTCTTGAAAATATGGTCATTTACAAGACAAGACTTTTGCAATAGACATCAATATGCTCCAGAGACTTGGCTCAGATGTTCTGAATCTGTCTTTATCTATCCTGCCTACTGGGCAAGGATTTTTCAACATGCCTCAAATCACAGGCGAAACTTTACTTACACAAAACATTTAGACTGACTATTTTTAGGTTTAATCAATGTTCAACCATAATCACTGCACATTAATTAAAGAATGTTAGCATTTTGCATCATTGGCAAGAGAAAAAGAATTTTCTTAAACCACAGACTTGTTGTTGGACCTGCACATCTATGGCCTCCATCCTTTCTTGTACAGTCCAGAGCCCTCTCACTGCTCTGTGCGCCACACTGCCCCCATCGAGGTCAAGTATCAGTCCAACACCACCTTGTGTTGTGAGGGGGGTCAAACCCAATGAGATGAGGCAGCCTGAGAGCACTTTCTCGTCTCCATGGCCCCAGCGCCGGAAGCATTGTCTAGACACCTGACTCTCACAGATCTATGCGCCCATGGACCCGGCCTGCTCCTCCAACACTGAGCCCCCGCCACTGCCAAGATCCAAAAGGCAAAATTAATAAAATGAAATATTTTTATTATGTTATTCAACAATTTATATTACTCATTTCATTTGGGCTCAGGTGAGTCTTATTAATAGGTGTGTGGTGTGTTTCTCTCTCTGTATTGCCTGTATCTGGACACAGAGCAGAGTGGGTGCGTTAAGTGCAGCAAGCTCCACTACAGGTATTGAAAGTCTCTGCAAAATCATACATGGACAGACGTGAAGCCCCAAGTATCTGAAAAGTCGGACCAAATATCAGTGTTTTAAAATTTTATATATTTTTTAGCATGATCTTGCAGTGGTGGCCCTGCCCACAGTGAGAGCTTCAGCTGTAGTCATTGCAAACTATGGCGGTGTTCATATTTTTTTGTTTCATTGATGTTATTATAGTGGACGCTGGGTCGCCTGTCTCATCAAACCTTTTGTCCATTTTTTGTCTGGTTTTCTACCGGTTGTGCCGGCGTAGTGCTTCTTATATAGAAAGATTAGATCGTGCCAGTGGTACCTACCCAGCTCTGATTGGTCAGTTGTTTTCTCCAACCAGGGACCTTCTGTGAGTGAGGACAGGGAGCCATGCTAGTTTCACTGACCTCCAGTGATTGAACTTCTCCCGTTGCCACTCTGCTGATGTAAGTGTACTCTGTGACGCATCACTGTTGGTTGTGGAAACATTTGGTTCATGCAAACAAAACTTTCTACATGATTAGCTGTCCACTGTTCCTCTCGACCTCTGACCTCTCTCACGGGCCTGGCCAGCTGCTGGTCCATTGTGTGTCTACAGCGGCGGGGGGCTCTTCCTGGAGGGAAGGGCGGGTGGCGGCAGCTGTGCGGGCATGGCGCAAGCGTGTTTGTCATCTTTGTGGTACTGAGCATTCAACTCATGGGTGAAAAGCCGAATTTGACCATTTCATTTCTTAATTTCTACAAAAGTAACTAAACTCTGGCACTGTGTTGTAGGACTCCATCCCTTGACATCAAGGTGCCCCATATTCAAAGGGCGGAGAACTCCCAGAGATCCGCTCCTACATGGAAGAGTTCCCTTCCCTTTCGTCATCCTCACGAGGGCCTTCAACACCCTGCAGAGACCCTGACGGCACTCAGGCAGTGGTTTGAACATGCGACAGCCGACAGTGGGCCAATGAGAAGCCATCTTTCACGGGAAGAAGAGTGGGCGTAACCAACTGCACGCTCACTCTGCTGCTCTAGCTTCTCAGTCAGGAGCAGAAAAAAGCGGATTTGCCTGTTCTTCATGCCTTTATTTTCTTATTTTTACTGTAGATTTTAGTAGAGTTTAATATAGCCCTGCTTTTGTTTCTCTTTGTTATCAGGATCTCTCTGTTTCTTTTGCCAATATAGCGAGGATTGCTTTACACTTTGCCGCGTCTCAGATGAAATGATAAAAAGAAGAAAATGTGATTTCATTGCGTGTGAACCACCTCAGTGAAGAGTGGGTAAATACCTCTGTCCACATATTTACAATACTCCCTAACTCTGTTTTGTTTGTTTGTTTGTTTGTGTGGATGTTTCTGGTCAGTGCTACAAAACATCACATCATTCACCTTCAGTATGAACACATCAACAGATGTATACAGAGCTGTGTTTTTCGTGGCAAAGAACATCATGACCTAATAGTATGTTGTTGTGGTCATGACAACATTGGAGACATTTCATTTTCTTAATTTCTACAATAAAGTGTAACGCAACCCAGCACTGTACAGGGACTCCATCCTTGGACACATCAAGGTGCCCATATTCAAAGCGGGGCCGGAGAACCCCAGATCCGCCTCCCACATGGAAGAGTTCCCTTCCCTTTACGTCATCCCGCGAGATGTCAACACCCTGCCAGAGACCCTGAGCGACGACTCAGGCAGTGGTTTGAACTTGTCACGCAGCCACCAGTAGACCAATGAGAAGCTAATATCTTCACAGGGAAGAAGAAGTAAGAAAACTGAATCGCAGCACAACGCCACTCTGCTGCTAGCTTCAGTCAGAACTGAAGAAGAAAAAAGCCGATTTCATTGTACATGTGCCTTTATTTTCTTATTTTTACTGTGTAGATTTTAGTAGGTTTTGAACCTTGCTTTATCTTGTTATCAGGGATCTCTGTTTCTTTTGTAATGTAACGAGGATTGCTTTTGCTTGCATCGCCTCAGATGAAATGATAAAAAGAAAATGTAATTTCATTGCGTGTGAACCACCTCAGTGAAGAGCCTAAATACCTCTGTCCACCTTTGCACAATACTCCCAACTCTGTTTGTTTGTTTGTTTGTTTGTGTGGATACCGAATAAGTGCTACAAAACATCACATCACCACCTTCAATGTGAACACATCAACAGATGTACAGAGCTAAAGCTAGGTAAAAGAAACATCACAGACCTAATAGTAGCATGTTGTTGTGGCTTGCTGACTCGATATCTGAGAATCAAAAATGCGCCCTAGAGAGGAAAACAGTATTGTATTTCACTTCACACTCAAATCAGCTGTTGGGGTGATGGATCAGAGGCTTTGTCAAGATTTTTAGAAATTCAGATCTCATGCACTTTGAAGCACAGGGACTGCAGGTCCCAGTTTTGAACAAAGCCCCAGTATTACCAATTTTTGTGGTTAAAAAGACAACATATCTACTGTGCTGATCTTCCATCCATACTGCGCACTCTGCTAAACGAGAGCCCGGCTCATCACTGTGTCTGTGAGGAGTAGGTGCTGATGAAATGTCTTTATCACCTGTGTTTTTGTAATGTGGACATACATAAAAACAAACAAAAAAAAAAAAAACACAGATATTGGTCAGTATTTATGATTGTTTCTTCATTGCATCCATCTGTTAAACCATGACATGAATGATCCTGATAATAAACCGCTTACAAGGTTGCTCTGTCTGTGCCTGTGCTCAGAGAGAAACTTGTATCATAGACATTTGACAAATCTCCTGAACCATCCTGTTTGGAATATGTTGCATTTAGACAGTATGTGTGTTTGTGTAGATAGAGAGAGAGAGAGAGAGAAGACTTCTACACCAAAGGACAGCCTTTACAAGATCCTGGACCTTGTAAAAGTTGTATTATTATTATCTCTACCATCCGTGCTGAAAAATGCCAAAATGGCTGTCGTGAAAGGGGTCTTCAAGTTTTACCGGCAGTTTCCGCAGGCTGCTGTCCTCCTCCTCTCCACCAGGGGGAGATAAACCAATCAGATTGTATTAGCGTCATCACAACATCCGCCTGCTGCATCAAATATGGCGATTTCAAGGATACCACCCGCCGCTCTGTCTTTGAAACAGGTAAATTCATGCAGCAGTAGAAGAGGACATTTGTTCCTATGTAAGAGCTGAACTGGTGGACAGACTGTAGAAGCTGTATCTGATACGCTGGCCAGTGAAAGGTTCTTGTTTTAAATTCAGGCAGAGCTGTGTTATCGTGAAGCAGCCAGCTCTCTGAGTCAGGCTGTTGTTGGCTGCGGGAGAACTTCAGTCAGGTTCTCGGTTCAGGTTGACTTGATAATGCGAGACCATTAAGATAACGTTAATTTTAACATTGGCTAACTGTTCCGTTGTGGTGAGCCTGTGTCCACTGCAGCCCTCATGTCTGTACCTGTCAGAGTGGAACCTGATGTCTTGACACTGCTGTAGTCCATCCAGGTGTTGTCTATTTCGTTCACTCACAGGTGTAGAGTGGTTATCTGAGTTACTGTAGCTCCACCCATTAGGCCATGACCTCTGACCTCTCACTGGATGGTTTTGTTTTGGCTCCATTCTGAGTAAAGGCTGTTTTGATCTGCAGGATTTTATACACCACTGCTGCCACTGACTGTCTGATTGGAGAACCACAAATAAGCAGGTCTGAGTGTGGATATTTAAAAAAAAAAACTGGTCAAACATCGACAAATCTTTAATTTGTTTCTTAACATAAATATGGAAGTATATGTCTATTAATGATAAGTGATCAGTGTAGACCTCCAGGCAAGGCTGGTGGCTACTGCAGTAACTCAGGCTTAATTTCAGAAGACGGTTTCCCAGCACCTCCCCTCCAGACTGTTGGGAGAGTTCAAGCTCAGGCTTAATGTCTGTCTCACCAGCTGTTTCTATCTGAGTCAGATCAGCTTTTCTAGTCCCTCTTATGAAACCACTCCCAGGATTCCGGTCTATTTATTTAAACCCCTCACTGTCAGAAACACAGTGTTTCTCCCATCAGAAGGATGTCCAACCCGCTATTGTTCCTGCCCCATATAGAGGCAGAGGTGTTGGGGATTAAGAAACATGCTGAGGACCATACGACAGGTACCGGACGAGGCAGACAGGGAAGTACCTCACAGACTGGGCAAGAGCCGAGTTCAAGAGGAATAAGGACGCCTACAAACCAGGTACAGAGATGGGAAGACTGTGTTTGTCTTTTCTGTCGCATAGCCAGGTCATTTACCGTCCATTGTCCCACAATATAAAGAACTCACATCAGACATCAGTCAAAACCAAGCAATGAGGAGGGAGGAACTGTCAGAGCTCAGGAGACAGGATCGTGGTAGAGGCAACAGATCTGAGGAAGACTCCACAATAAAATATTAAATGTGTTTATTAGATATATAATAAGTATTGTCAGTTGTGAGACTGTATATGGTGTACTTTTCCAAATCATATCCAATCAGTTGAATTTAGCACAGGTGGACTCCAGTCAAGCTGTAGAAAGAGAAATGGGAGGCACCTTTCTAAAATCTTACGGAGTATTGAGTGTTGACTGATGAGTGAAAAAATTCAAGCTCAGTGGTTTCTGATCTCAGCTCAGTCCTCGTATTGAAGTGTCCCTGGGGCAAGATCCTGAAGTCTAAACCTGCCCTGATGTATCATCAGTCTGTATATAGAACAAGTGCTCTGGGAATGTGGATGAAAAACGCTACTGCTGCTGATGGTTCTCATTATTCTCTTTCAGGATGCCATTCGTATGATGATCACACAAGCTAACAAACTACTGGAGTGAGCTGGCAGAAGTCTCTGGCGCGGCCAGTTAATCACCCGAGCTGCTGGGAACTCTGCCAGGACTCAACTGGACTGGTTCTCGGAGCAGACCACATGACGTCTTCACTGAGAAGAGACTGTTAAGTGCTGAGGAAAGCCCTCACTGTTGTTGTCAGGGATGGATGATGGATGTTATCGATCTGCAGGTGCCATGATGGGCACGTGAGACAGTTTGTTTCATCACCTGTGATGTCCTGAGTATTGACTGAACACTGATGATATTAATAAAAGATGAACCACAGGCACATTAAGAACAATCTTTTTTTTAATACAAAATATGTTTTCTGGCATCATCACAGAGTGTATTATTCATATCCACAGAGTTCAGCGCCGTAACCAATCCTGCTATATTAGAGCAGACAGTCACTACATCACATGTACAGCAGACAGTAATACTGCAACACAACTCTGAGCTTTCTTCATGCACCACCACTGTGACTGAATTCACCTTTAATATCAGGACTGTCCTGCCTGGCAGGGGGCATTCTGGGAGACCAGATTATAGGTAGTCAGATTGAAAGGTTTGATTCCAGCCGGGGACCTATGTCACATGTCACACACACCCCCTCCCTCCCCCTGTTTCCTGTCTGCCTCTCTCCATTTGACTGTCAGAGGCAGAAGAAAGCCAGTCTGACTGTAAACACTTGATTCCCCCCTCAAACTCACTAACACACTAAAGTTCAAATATAGCTACTATTCATTCCACAGTTGACCTGCTGAGTGCAGCAGAAACGTGTGTCTGACAGTGGGAGGACGGAGGTGTCACAGCACCAGCTGGAATTTTTGGACTAAACTACATTAGCAGCTTTTTAGCTTGAAGTGAAAGAAGTGCACAGGTTTGTCATGTCAGTGGAGTGTGCTGTAGCAACTGAACAAACACACTCTCACAGTGTTTCATTATTATCAGTTCAAGTCGTCCCTTTTTGCAGTCACATTAATGTCGAGAGGATTTTTAATTGATATTTTTTAAATAAAGAAATGCAGAGGTACATCTTAAACGCTCCGTCATCTCCAAACCCCCCCAGGGGCCGGATACTGAGCTAGTCTGACCCAGGCTAAGCCAGTCTGACCTAGTCATCGTGGGTGGTGTGCCGTATGCACTTCTTTTTAATTCAAAAAGTCATCTTAAATTTGATTCATGTTACTACAGCAGAGGACATTTGTGTATGTGTGTGTGTGTGTGTATGTGTGTGTGTATGGGGGCTGCATAGCTGCATTACCAGTCAGAATGCCCATCCTAATCAGACTAAATCAAACAAACTGTTTGTCAGACTCCAGCCTCCATACAAAACCAGTTCATGCTGCAAAAAGCAAATATTGTTATTTCAACAAACCTTCAGTGTTTTTTTTATCTGGCCGTCTAGCCACATTTTCATAAATAAGCAGTAGGTTGTTTTATGTCAAACAGCTGATTCCAGCATCCAGACACCAACAACGAGCTTATTCTACTGTCATTCCTTCAGCTTCACTATGATCCAATGAGCATCTACCGTACACTTTCTTTTCTTCAAATCTGTCTGACTGTGTGTGTGTGTGTGTGTGTGCACTGTTGATGCTGTCTGATGTGATGGATCTATCTCATAAATGGCACATTAGAGCAATCTTTTGACATCTAGCTTTACTTTTACTGGTTTGTTAACGACACAGTGAACAAGAGCTGCCTCTATTTCTACACGTATGTACACATCTCACCACATCAGCTCACTGCTCCCACGGAATTAATATTATGACAGGATCTGATGTGGAACCTTTTAAGTCCATCTGAGACGGCTATATTCCGTTGGAATATTTGCAGTTGCAGTGGATCCAGGCCCCACAGCACCGACTTAATGACTCAGTGATATACTCAGTACAGCTGAGGCCCAGGAAGAGACCATGTGACAGTCCAGATTTGTGTCAATGGCCCCTGCTGTGGTATGTTTCGTTAGTAGTCGTCATGTTTGTTAGTCCTGAGCATGCGCAGCTCGCCCCAGATAAGCGATCCTTTCGATCAGGGCGGCTCTGTCGGCCTGGGCCCCTCAGATCGGCCTGCCAGCCGCCTCCTGCACCTTTCCTCGCATTTCAGCCGCCCATCTGTGTCGAAACCGCTCAAAGAAGTACTGAGTCACCCATGGCGCAGGCATGTTGTCCTCCTGAGCAAAGGAGGCTCAGCGGCTGGTCTCCAAATACCTCCAGAATCTGGCCCCTGTGTCCCCTCTGGCATTAGTCCTGGCCTGGGAACGCTTTTTATGAAGCCTCTGTCCCGCCTCGCCCCTCGTCCTGAGGCCAGCTTCAGTCCTGCTGCTGCGCGCCTGTGGCTGGAGACAGGCTGCCAGCCCCGTGGCCCCGCCCCCACTGCACTGACTCCCCCATGTCGACGTCCTGCGGGTCCCGGTTCTTTCCTCTGGGTGTCAGCACAGATCACCGATCGCCTTGGGCCGAACCACCTGGACAGATGCTGCCGACAGCGTATTCTCCCTGGCTGCCGCGCGGAGAGGCGTGATCAGTGTAAGTGTGCCTTCACCATCTGTTGGATGTTAAAAAGAGATTCAGTGAGCACATCTACTTCACAGTAACCACTGATCAGCATCAGTCATGGCATCCTGCTAATTAGCATGCAGAATAACTCCTAACACCTGAGTGATGGTGGTGTTCTAGCAGTCATTCTACCAAAGAGTCAGATCAAAGAATGAAAACTCTGTGTGTGTGTGTGTGTGTGTGTGTGTGTGTGTGTGTGTGTGTGGAGAATGAGAATGTTGGTTGGGGCTGTACCTGGAGAGCTTCCACATGGACCACAAAGTAGTGGTTGGCTGACCCCCTCTGCCACACCAGGTTCCCACAGCTGAAGTCCAGGAGTGTAGACTGCTAGGAGCTCGTGGTGCGGGGCGGGCAGCTGGGCGAGGCCGGGGTCTGCCGCCGGGTTTCATTCAGGCCCTCGGCCGAGAGGAGGAGCGCTGCAGTTTATGTCAGCGGCCTCCTGCATGGACCTCCATGTTCTGCAGTTTGACAGACACCAGCTCTTCAGTTCACTGACCAGAGACGCCTGCTTAAGAGCACAGAGGACACGACAGCACTGGATGTTACATTCAATGCTGAACATTAATAATAGTACATGTCTTATTTGTTGTACATAAAAATCAGAGGCTGCACTGGATCAAAATTTCTAACTATTGTAATGGTAAATTTCCTTTATCTGTAACCATTTGTACATCTAGACCATTTGCTTGTTTACATTCTCACTGGATGTGGATTCTCAGGGATGCCCCAGGGTGTGAAAGAGATCAAATTCTAGGTGGGGTGCCACTTCTAGTGGCAGACAAAGGTGCCAAGGAACAACAAGATCAAGGATCCTTTTGTTCACCCTTGGAGGAGCGTTCTCAGGTATAAGGTCTAGGATGTCCATGCTCAGGGTCTTTGCCATCTCCTGACCGCTCGGGTGGTACTGACCTTTTCTTGCAAGGAAAATAAAACTTTGTCGGCTGGCAGAAGTCTCTTATTTCATTCTTCACCACGCAGCTGAAAATTTCCACAACACTATAGACAAAATGAAATGTGAAAGGGAGTTTCACATGGAGCTCAGTGCGTTCAGGTCCAGTCTGGCCTGTATCAGTCAGCAGCTGCTCCAGAAGCAGCTCTGATACACCGCCGTCAATGATGTGTTTCAGGAGTTGGTAGACCAGCAGAGCTCAGAGAGAGGGAGAATTGGACCAGAGTCAACAGGTCTGTCTCACTGAATATTAATGTTGCCAAGTCCACATGGATGATTGTGTTCTCAGAACACCGTGTTGTTCATGACCAAAACAAAATCAAATAAAGCAGCGTTTGCATATTTGTCCACACACCACAGTCAAACCTGAAGCTGTAGTATGAACTTTTGACAATGATGATGATGTTACTTTTGACTGGAAAATTAACTCCGAACAGCTGCATCTATTTCATTTAGTTGTATGCGGTATTCCAATGCTGTTTACTTCTCCAGTTTATAAACTACAAAACCAGTGAGTAAATGTAGCTTTAAAGCAACAAAATCAAATTATTGATAAACCTTGACAATGACTGTCCCATTTAGGGTTTACATGAAAACCATGAACAATGAGCCGATACACAATACCCTGACCCTATACCTGTAACTTACTGTGCGAATATTTTCCCAGGATTCATTCAATTCAACAGCTGAGGTCATAAAGACTCCACAGTGTGTTACAATGGCTCAGAGTTTAGTCCAAACTATGACTGATAGTGACATCTGAGATACTTCTCTGGTTGCCACGGGTAACCAAGGTCTTACAGACAATTCATGCAGACAAAGACATAACTTGACAGTAGCCTGTCCCTGACTGGAACTGTCAGACTGGAGGCTAAGTAGAGGAAAGAATAACATGACAGTTATTAGGTAAGAAATGTGACAGTGGCATTTTCAAATGAAATTCACATACAGTCATTTGCTTAATTCTATTATTCACTTACTTGTATTTAAACTTGTCTCATGTGGACACTGTGATAACGTATTGTTTCCACAAGATCACGCTGCCGCAGTCCAGTTTCTGCAAGCACTCAGAAACCATATGAGCCCCAGAGGTCGCTTGCCTCCAGCTGTGTGTGCACAGAGATGACAGGACCCTGGTGTTAATGTTACCTGTCTCTTCTCTGCCTCCAGTCGCTCCTGCAGGGCCCGCTGCTCGATCCTCTGCAGACACTCACTCCTCTCTGCTGACACTCTCTCTACTGTCATCTTATCAAGAGCGCAGATCTGATGGAAAAAACAGTCATCGTTAATGATTCAGGCAACCATATACACAGGTGTCTTGGTTGTTTGACTTTTTTTTTACTGTTACATGTCCTACAACTTTATTGTATATTTACATACTGTCTTAGAGCAGGTGCTTTTCTTGGTCTCCTCCCTGACCAAGGCCCTTCTTGCACAGTTTCTTCTTCTTGCATTTCACAGTTGTTGAGGCCACTGAGCTCCTGAACACCTTCAGAGCTTTAGAAATGCTTTTGAGCCTTGATCTGATCTATATAAGAGCTCTACAGAGAGTTTCTTGACCCATGGTTTGGTGTCTGTCCTGGATATGTTGTGTGATTTAGGGACCATATATACACAGTAGTGTGTCTTAAACTATGTGACTTGATTGTGTGGACTCCAGTCATGCTCTGGACACACATCTCAAGGAAAATGACAACAAACAGGCCATAGTTTAGACTTCTCCTTTATTGTTACTACAATATTATTGTTCTAACTCGTCACTACTGTAATTAAGTTATTATTGCTATTATCAATACCACTACATTTATATATAGAATCTACTACAGTTCTAAAAATTTCTAACCTTTTTTTTCTCTTTGTCATGCAAGAAGAACATAGCATAAACACAGGTTATCCAGTAACTGGATATAAATCATACACTCCAGTCTTCACAGTCCCCAGGTCTGAGGAACTCCCAGACTAAAACACCAAATGAGAGAGTCTTTATGAAGACTGCCGCCATCCCTCGACAGCAGAGCACTGAAGTTGTTTAGAAGGCTCATATGGTAGATCAACACCTCAACATAAGCATGTTTGAGTTTGTGTAACACAGACCTTACAGTCAGGTCTATGTTTCATCTTTTTGTCTCCATGCTCAGTCTGAGAATATTTCATTTCCCATGTTGCACTCTTGGGCCTACACAGGTCTTGTGTTGTTGTGATCTCACTGATTATGCATTCCTGCCAACATCCACTACGGGCCCACAGCAGTGATGCTCACAGTACATGCATGAACGATCAAGGTAATCGACAGTAGCTTTTATCTGAACCATCATGTGACAGTACTGTGGGAGAATGTATCATGTATTAGTGAGTAACCACACAGGGAAAGAACCACTAACCTATGTAATGTTAGAGCTGAGCTGTCTCTGTTCAGCAACACAGGGCTACAGCGACAAGGCTTTTGAGGACGCCTAACTGAAGTGTGTGTAACCTAACACATGCTGCTTAGGTTACAGTGTTTGCAGTGGAAACTACATCTACAATTTAAACTTGTAATAAAACAAGCTTAATGAACGCTTTCTACTGTAATGATTTCAAACTAATAATAAATAGATTACAATAAGTCTGTGTAACGCCCGCGCTGGACACCAGTGTGTTTGGTAAATGCTGAACTGTCGCCACACAGAGGAATCCATCTGAATCTATTTCAGCATTAGCAAAACCAGACCAGTAGCTTAGTGCACTGAAAGTGTTTTTATTTGGGGCTTCAGCTCATGATTATTTTCAACATTCATCATCTGTGGATTCTAAGTGTGGGAGAACAGAGTGATGCTTCATGTCTTAAATGTCCCAAAAGATATTCACTTTAATTGATACAAGGCAGAGAAAATCATCCATCCTCCAGTTCCATCCACTGACAGAGTTCGATCATTCATTTCTGTCCATTGACAGAAAATGAAAATGAATCTAACTACATTGTCTTATATAATAGTTAAACTAGTACTGTGTAGCAAGGGTTTTCCATGACTGAGTGGACAAAGAATGACTGTAGATGTTATCTGAGGCACTGGAAGATCAGAGTTAAAAGTGCAGAATTTCATTTTACTTGGTGCCAAACAGAGACAGATGGTGTGGAACCTTTGTTGATGGATCAACTGCTTCTGACAGAGTCCATCACAAAATATTCAGCTTTTGTCAAACCCAATCTTTAATACCGCCACTGTCATGAAGTACCCAGAACATCTCTCCCAACACAATACCTCTGCCATCTCCCTTAATGTTAACATCAGCAACAGTTAATACAACAAGTCTTAACTCATAGTCCAAATATGCAGCAGGCACCTCAGTGTTTGAGTGAAGTCTCTTAAGAAGGACAAAGTGCAGTTCATTCGAGGGAGAGTGTGAAGCAGGAGAATGCAAGTGTGTGTTTGTTTGTACCTGGTGTTTGTTCTTATGGTCCAGCTGGCCCATCTTGCTGTTCATTAGGTCTTGACAGTGTGGGATCTCAGTCTCTCATCTCCTCCTTAGTGGCCCAGCTGGTTCCTCCAGTTTACTGATGAGAGGTTCACAGCGGCAGCCGGCTCAGAGATTTCATGACAATCAGACAGTGTTTGTCATTTACTGTGACAACAAGGCAGCACTAGAAACAGTGTTTGTTAATGCACTTTGTATTTTGCAGTGTTTCATTGTTGGACTGCAGAACATGACAACATATATATTATGAAGGAACCTACCTTTACTATCCCTGGTTATATTAAACTTTTGGGGAGGTGTTGTACAACAATGCAAATAAGCAAGATCACTGTATATCTGCCTGATCGTCCGTTAACGCTATTAAGTAAATCAAACTCTGAAACAGCAGAACAGATTTTGACAGTTGCAGTGCGGCAGATGAAACAGCGTAGTTAATGTGTGAGTGTTTGATCAGGCACACACTGAGAGGGGAGCGCTCTTCAGCAGCTGCAAACCTGTGCAGCTGTTCAGTGACAGATAAACCCATTCACATGAAGACTGGAATTACAGAGCAGTAACCAAGCACTACATGAAAAATAGTAATATGTACTCTGACTCAGTTTCCAGTACCTGCATGATTCCTGCCGCTCTTGCCCGGCACAGTGTGTGTTGATAGGCTGGTTGTGTAGACGGATGTGAGGGGAGGCTCCTCACTTTACTTTTCCTCTTGTGAAAGGCTTCACAGTTTGGTCTCTATGTGCGCAGGGGGTCGACAGAATGGCTGTAACAGCAACAGCACTTGACATTAGAAATGACTCCAACTCTAACATCTGATAATAACAGAGAGGAAGACTTCTTGTCATCCTCTGTTCAGATCTCCTGAGCAGCCTCTCAAACCTTTTCTCTCTGCCTCCTGTTCTTTCCCCTCCTGGTGTTTGACTCAGCCACTTCAGTGTGTTTGCAGGCGGCTCTGTCACTGCTCTGACTGTCCTCTGCAGCAGAGGCACTGTCCTGCAGGAAACAGGAAGAGGGAAAGGTTTGCTAGAGCAATTTCCTGGAAACATTTAAGCACTGAAAAATCTGAAAAATGAAAATCTGAAGAAGGTTTTAAACTTTCCCTTAAACATGTGCTTTGTGCTGCTGACTAAAAAGAATCTAGTAGATGTTTGATTGTTGTCTCTAAATGTTTCCATTATTCAAATAAAGAATTAGCTAAAATCACTAACACTTCAGGAATGCTAACTCTGTGTTTAACCTTTTAATTCATGCTATACAGCCAAACTGTGTCCCTCTATTTTAAATACTAGAAGGTTATGCTAAATTCTTGGGGAAAATTATGCACAAGACATACACTGAAATATGTCCATGTGATGGTGCAGCCATTAGAATCCTACAAATGTCACTTCTCAGTAGCAACACATGTCAGACAGATGTTGTTTCAACCCATCATTTCATGTTTAAATTCAGAATACAGTCATTTACAACCACTTTAACACCACACAGTCCAGTGTTTACCTTACAGGGCAGCATCTCATCTCTGGGCAATCGATCGAGCTCTGCCTCTGCCTTCAGCTTTCTGTCCCTCCTTCCTCAAGCACTCCTGCTCTCGCACAAAGCTCTGCACCTGAAACACACACACACACACACACACACACACAGGGCAGAAATGGTTGAATCACAACTGCAAATCATAATGCATGATTAGTAAATAAGAGGAGTATTAATACTGAGGATAAAGATTCATTAAATAAAAAGCATCTGGTCCTAGCAGGTCTTTTAAATGAGATAAATACAAATTGTGATCGTCAACAACATAAGGACATATTACACTGTGATTATTACATAATTTACAAAAAACTAGGCCAAAATGCAGAAGCAGAGAACCTCAGAGAAATTGGAAAACTCAACAAGCGCAACTCAGACTCTACAGGCCCTGTTAGCATGTTAAATGTTCAAATTAAGGATATAATAAGAAAAACCAAACGCATGGCTTGTTTGAAGGGTTGCCAGGAGTGTTCTCTTGGGGCGGCTGTGGCTCAGGAGGTAGAGCAGCACGCCCACCAATCAGAAGGTCGGTGGTCTGCCCTGGCTCCTCCAACTGCATGCCTTGGGCAAGATACTGAACTCAAATTGCCTCTGATGTGTGTCATCGGTGTGAATGTGTGTGTTCATATAGAAAGCACATTGTATAGAACAAGTGCTGTATGAATGTGTGTGTGTGAATGGGGTGAATGGGATCTGTGTGAAGCTTTGAGTGGTCGAGAAGACTAGAAAAGCGCTATATAAGTACAGTCCATTTATTTACCATTTTCCTCTAAAAAGAACATGGCAACACGACTTAGGGTTTGAAAAGTTGCATCTGAACAACCACAAGACTTCTGGAACAAAGTCCTTTGGACATTAGAGACCAGAGTGGAGTTGTTTGGTCATGATGCACAGCACCACGCTTAGTAAAAATCAATCAATCAGCATATCAGTTAATAAAACACTTCACACCAACCGTCAAGCACGGTGGTGGAGGGCTGATGGATTGGGCTTGTTTCATAGCCACAGGACCTGGGCACCTGCAGTGTTACAGTGTTGCAGAGTTAACCGGCGGACTCTGTATACCAAATGTATTCTAGAGTCAACATGAGGCCATCTGTCTGACTGGCCACAAAACTGGGTCATGCAACAGGACAATGATCCCAAGTACACCAGGAAATCTACAACAGAAAAAGAAAAGAATAAAGGTGCAGTGGCCTGCTAAAGTCCAGACCTGAACCCGACTGAAATGCTGTGGTGGACCTTAAGAGAGCTGTGTATAAACAATTGCTCGTAAACCTCAATGAACTGAAGAAGGCCAGAGAATTTTGTAGTCCAAATTCCACAACAAATGTGAGAGACTGATAAAGTCATACAGAAACCATTACTTCAGGTTATTGCTGCTATAGGTGTTTTGCCAAGCTACAGAATCATGGGGTGTACTTCGCTTGTCACACATGGCTTCATTTTTGTTAAATTAACAATGACACAGTGAAATCTGTTGTGTGTTGTTTTACATCAGGTTGATTTAAATAATTTAAGACCTGGTCAGGACCAGATGATTTTTTATTAGGTCCTGATGCGTAAAACCACAGAATTCAAAGAGGGTGTACTCTCTTTCATGATCAGATTCCATTCAGCGCGCTGCATCACCAAACATCACTAAAATGTATCTGTGCTATCTTGTCTCACAGCTGCCTGTGCTGGTCAGACTGGGAGTTAGTGGTCACCTGGGAGCTTTTGGTTAGAGAAGAGCCACCCTGGGTTGTTATGTTCTCTGTCTGGTCCAAAGCTGCTCACCTGCCTCGCACAGACGAGTCAAAAGACAGAACACAACTCAGAGGAATTACAGTGAACCTAAAACACTGGCAGAGATTTGGAACAATTAAAGACAGACCTTATTCCTAACTCCAGGTAAAGCAAACTCAAAATGCAAAGTGGAAGCTATTGAAATGTATTCATTTCAAATGCTTACAGTCTTCATCACCTTCACTCATCTGTTCTGGTCTGCTGGTTTCTGTCTCTTCAGTGGTCTCGTCACGTGCTTCACGTAGCATTATTCATTTCTAAGTTTGTTGCTATTGCACTTTGTGGGATATCACTTTTATCAATACAATTTTATCATTCCAAATTACAATATCGCATCCACTTCGCCAAGTGCATTTTTTTTTTTTCATTTGAATTCCAGTGTTTCCACTTCAGTTTTTCTTATGCAATAAATTGGAAATGAGCATAAAACAGGTGGATGGAAAGTTGCCTAGTGTGGAATCTGAACTCTGAGGGAGCAAGTTTCAAAAACTTGAACACAAATTTGTAAGTTTTTAGTTTTAGCAGCTTTTGATGCTTAAATTTACTGTCAGTCTTTTATGCCCCATTTTAATGTTATGAAATGTGATTCTAATTTCACTCTACACTGGTGCAGCTCCCAGACAGACAATAGAAAGCTGGAATAGCAAGTTGCCTCTAAGAATCCCTCAAGACAAGACCAGTGGGTTACAACAGAAATGTGCGCTGACTTGGAAAATGAAGAAAGGAAACAGTGCACAAACATTTCTGAGCTTTAATGAGGTAGAAGAGAGGCGCCATACTGTTGCAGATGCGGGTTGTCTCCCCTCTGCCTGCGCAGCAGACGATTGTTTTCTTATGATTCAAAGCAGCTGCTAATATGTAGCGGTGTGTCCCGGCCCGCAGACACATACATGTACACACACCACACACACACACACACACACACACACACACACACACACACACACACACACACACACAAAACAAGAGATGGTGGTGTGAGAATGAATCCTTTATCTATTTATAACTCCAAGATATGTGTGAGGCTTGTACGAACACTTCCACCTCATACATTAACCAGAGTCACGCAGTAGTCAAACATAATGCCAAACCAAATAAATGACACAATCAAACTGTATGATTCACAACTCATGAGAACAGGTCAGATCGAATATACTTTCAAAATGTGATTTCACATACTGTGTATTTACAAGTAAAAGTCGACTTTACCTTCCTCAGGTCACACTGGCAACTTAATTCAAAAAATGCACCTTACAAACAATATATAATGATACATGATAATATTAGCAAAAGACTGGAAGTAGGTGCACAGGACTGTAGTAGTATGGGTAGTATCAGAAAAATGCACAGGATTCTTCTATCCCGTCATTTCAACTCACCAGGTTCTTTCCTCTGAAACAGAGCAAAGGCCCCAGTAGGATGCGGATCACAGCTACATGGTTAGAAGTGGCTGCCACATGCACATGTATCCCAACCTAGAGTAAAATATTTAGGAGATTAGCTGTTTTCAATAATGTCATCTCAATTTGAAGCATCTATTATATTCAAAAGAGATGTGTCACAGCAGAACGAGGGAACTGTGGGGACATGAAATTTTACAGGCTGGATTCGCATACTTTAAAAGAAACCCCAGTGAAGATATTTTTCCAAAATGAAGTTGTATTACAATTGGTATAAAAATCAACATTTATATGAAAATGGGGAAGGGAATCCCAAAACCAAAACTAGTCATCGCTTTAGAATCAGAACTATGTGACTTCATTGTTAATATTTGTTTTACCACTGAATTATCAAGGTTCTCCCACCTAAAGGGAGAAATATTAGAAATTCTCCTCCCTCCCATGATGGCAGACTAGTGTACATATGTTTAAATGATCAATATTGACTCAACATTTCATACCATTAGTGAGGAGGAAAATATTCAGCATGTTTGTCAGACCTCAAGGACACACTTTTCTTTTTAGCTAAACTGAATGTAAACACAACTCACGGTACCTTTGAATTTCAAGGGTATAAGGAGTTTAGGATTTAATCCTAAATAATTTTTTGCTGCAACAGCAACAAGCTTTAAATCAATTCGGGCCACACAGAAGATCAACCTGTTCTGCTACACATTTGGCTACTGGACTGGTACTGGTAGTGTCAGCTACATCTGCCACACAGTAATGATGTGTAGGCTCTAATGACCTGTGAAATGTTGGAAAACTAGGACACTGGTCCAATATTATATTATTATGTTATAATATTACTCAGTTTCAGTAGTACCAATACTGTTACAGTCTGGCTTTACTAGATTGTAATTCACTGCAGACTGAACAAGAGAACAACAACAAAGAAAAGTGCAGGAGAAGTCATTCGCAGAGCAGTGATATGAGAAGCCATGCAAACAGATAAGTGGGACCTTGTAGTGGTGTATATTCCAAAGAGAAGGCCCCAGTACTGATCTTTGGGGTCAGCTTTGTGGGAGGGAACGGGATAAGGACATGTGTCTCACACACACTGGAAGGAGCCCCAGACAGGATGCAAAACCAAGAAAGCACGTGTTGAGGACTGAGTTGCAGCTCTAGCTGCCTTAGAACTTGTCACAGACAACAGAGGTATTTCAGTGAGCGTTTTTCAACCGCGCCAACGTAGCAAGTAAACCACTAGAACATAAGCTGTTTTAACCTTTTTAACCCTTTGATTAAGGTGATCACACCGAAAAGCACTAGTTTTCTGAAATGATAAAGTGATGTTTAAATGCCACATTTAAGAGACCAACAGGAGACAGACTAGATGGTTCTGCTGTCAGCCTGAACCTCCCAGGAGCAGAAACCTGGAACCTGAGTATGACTCATTCTGACAGGCGAGGTGGAGAGCTGTGTTCCCCGCCTGTATAAGGATGAGGAAAGAGTCAGAGTGTCAGCATTTATTAGTGTTTTTATCATCATTCAGATTTACTGTGTATTGATATTTTGACAACAGTCTCTATCTAGCCATGCTGCCAAGTTGCTCAATGCAGTGTCTCAGATGAATTTACAGTACGAGACAGATGTAAGGACACATAAAAAAGTTCATCCTGAATAGAAAAACCTGAATAGAGCTTTTGAAAGTTTTTATTTCTAGCTGTCAAACATGACATACCTTTCAGTGTAATTAACTTTTAAACTGAAAATAAGTATATCCTGACAGGTCAGGTATAATCTAAGTCTCACTTGTTTAAGATGGGGTCACTGAGTTCATTTAATGTTCCTCCGTCAAAACACCAACATATTTTTCCAGAGCTTTCAACTGCATCTCAAGGTCTCCATCACTGATGGAATTTGCTCAGAAGTGATGGTGTGATGATGATGGAGACCAACTGAATTCTGCTATTGGATTGATAAATCAGATAAATCAGAATTATTTAAGTTCTCTCTCTTTTGAGGAACTTCTTCACCCTGAGTGGACCCTTCAAAAACAAAGAATTACTTTTTTGTGAATTCATTCAAATTTCATTTGTAAGAGGAAGAATGTTCTACATCAGTTACATCATCATTGCTTTAATGATTTGATCTGGATAGTTTTGGCTGTGTGGTACAGTTACTTTATTTCCAGAATACTTTATTTTCAAGCTAAATATGCAATATTCCCACTACAACTGCTTTATTTGTGATTAATTTCTTACATAGGAAGTGTACTGAATGACATCTGAAGAAGGATTATGGAATAGAGCTTCAAGCAAACACATTTAATCAATGTTGTGGTCCAAATTACAATGTAATGCAATTTGCAAATAACAAGTAATGCAAAATAACCTTTGTTTTTTTGCATGAACGTTGGTCTGCTTTCACCAGCAGTTTGACAGACTGGCTGAAGCCATGCCAGACACTTCATATGGAGAGCAGTGCTATCCTGACAGGACAGAAAACGAAAGTCACATTAACAATCCAACGGCATCGTCAATTTCACAGTATCACAACAACAAAAGTGTCTCGATATCGCTAGGACCTGGACAGTAACAAAGGTGGGTTCCTGGGCAAAACTGCATATACGCAGCCACGGGAGTATGTATGGGAAAACAGAACCAAGATGACCACCATGCATAGACAGCTACATATACATTTAGTCATTTGACAGATGCTTTATCCAAAAGTGACATATCAGTGAGGGACAACACTAAACTTCAGTGCAGTAGGAGACCTTAAAGTAAGCATTACATACTAAACTAAAGATGTGCACCAAATGTACATACTAAGTGTTAGTTTGCAGGATGGCTGCCTTTGAGGAACACAGTGGCTGAGAAGGAGCATAGCCTGTGTGATTAAGTTCAAGTAGATGAGATGATCAAAAGACCAGCGATGCTGCATTTGGACCATTTATAAAGGTCACACTGTTCGCCCCTCTGGAGACACACACTGAAGGATTCAAGGATTGAACTTGAAATGATTGATTCAAGTATTGTTGCTGACCGTTCATCCCTTCGACCACAGTTTACCATCTAATGGTGACTTCCAGCAGGATAGTGTTAAATGGTAAATGGACCGATGAGTATAGCGCTTTTCTAGTCAGACTGACCACCAATGCGCCTTCTCTTGGCACCACATCAAAGCATTTGGGATTCAGTATCTTGCCCAAGATACTCGGGCATGCGAACTGGAGGATGGGATCAAACCATGTCACAAAGTTAAAAGCTTCAAACTGGTTTCATGAAGATGACAGTGAGTTCAGTGAACTTCAGGACCTCTGATCTGAATCCAGTAGAACACCTTAGATGTAGAACAGGATTGGCAGCATGAGAATGATGTGATAGCCATGTAAAACATGGAGCAGAATCTCTGAGGAAGGTTTCCAACATCTGAGGATCCAAGAGAGGAACTACCCAGTGTTACTGTGTGGTTCCTAATAACATGCCTTCGGCAATTATTAATATACTAAAAACCCAACAAGAATAGAGGCTAAAACCTGAGTGTTTATGAATGTAATCCTCTAGGTCCAGTGAAGTTCAGAAAAGCCACTTCTTCCACTGTGCCTCAAAGTACACAATTTATTTTTAATGGGGCAGTGAGGTTAAGCAGATTACAGACAGACTGGTTTCTCTATGATCATCAGATGGCTTATGATGGCTTTGAAATCCCCCCTGTTCCTCTAACTGACTGTACCATTAGCTTCTGTGTGTGTGTGTGTTTCTGTCTTTTGAACTGCACCTTGTCCTGTCTGTCCAGTGCACACCCTTCCTGGATGAGAGCGCTGATAACGTCGCTGTTTCCCACCACAGCAGCCCGGTGTAACGCTGTCTGCTCCCCCTGCCAACAGAAACACAAATATACAACACTGACTGACAATACATGACAATAACTGGCAGCTGGCAACACAACAAAAAAACTATCCACAGAAAAAAACTATTCCATCACCTAAAAATCTCCAACACAGTTTTTTATTATATTGTTACTTTACAGTGCTCTTGTTGCCATAAACATTCATAAAATCATTCATTAAAAACAAAGAAAAAGATTTCAAAACTATTTTACTTGTAGTTAGAAAATGCTCTCATAAAGAAATAGCTTGGTTATTGGGGATTTTGGTTTTATTTCTGCCTCCTCTGGAGTAACAACACATGGATAGATGTCTCTATATGACACTGAAAGCACTTAATGTAATTAGCCTAGCTAATTAGAGTGACCCAGCTAGAGGGACCGTGTTATAGTGGAACCAAATACTGCTCAAAAGAAACACACCCAGATGGATAGTTGGTCTGCATGCCCTAATTCACATATTCAGTAAGTCTCCATCTCTAATTAACAAATAGTTCAACCTTTTGGCAAATACATTTACTTCCCCTTTCTTAGGGTGAGATGAGAATACTAATATCAATCTCATGTCTGTGTGTAGAGTACACAGTTGGAGTTAGGATGTGGTTCACCTAGCTTAGCATAAAGACTGAAAGCAGAAGGAAGGTGTCCAACACCTCTAAAGATCAATAATTAACACAGATCATGTTTTCAATTTGAAAACAAATGGTTTTAGGAGGAATTATTGCAACCACAGTGAAAAGAAAAAGTATGTGAAGCATTTCTTCCAAATTGGAAGAATTCAAAACAAAAGACTGTCAGCCTGTGCTCTAACCAGACACACTGCACAGATGGATAAACAGAGCATGTTACTCCCCCTGAAATCACAGTTTTCACATTTTTGTTTGTGTGCAGAACTTTGGACAGAGACAGGCTGCTTCTGTCTGCCTCTAGTCTTCTAAGCTGAGATAACCACATCCTGACTATAAAGGGAATAAATGTATCTTCCAAAATTTGAAACCATTGATTTAAAGATTATTTGTTTTTTATTCAGAGTGAATCAAACTTCTACTTTTATGTCTGTGCATGCACTTTAGGTGTGACCGGTACAATTAGCCAACTTTAGCTTAATTGCTGAATGTTCAGGGGGCCAACAGTGGGCCTGCTCAAAGGAAATGCAACTGAACACAATTCGAAAGTCTCCAGTTTTACAGTTAACAACTAAATAATATATTCACTCTGTAGCATCATGGTGGAAACAGTAGATCCAGATGATACGATCACAGAACACTGTCAACTAGCGACAAAGTCAGAGCAGCTAGTTCATCCTATGACATCAGTCACTGGACTAAAGTTAATTTTATAGTTGGTACCAAATTCTCCCAAAACAAACTATCCCTTTATATACTGACAGGTTGTAAGCTTTAATAATCATAGCACATATCCCAAAGCTAAGCAGAGTTATTACTGACTCAGCAGTAATGATGTTAATATGATTCCAATGTACTTATACAAACCACAGCAGTTCATCTCAAATAGCTCTATTTGCTGTTAAGAGTCCAGTGTGGTTTGTATAACCCTGTGAAAGCCCCAGGAAAAAAGTTCAGTTTACATTTATATCGTTTGGTATATATAGTTTTAATGGAGTCCCTACGAGCAGGTTAGTGTGAACATTAAGACAGGTTTGACATGAGAAATGATCAGGAGAAAGAGGAGAGGCAGAGGGAACAGGAGGAGGAGAGGTCATTCTGTTAGATAAGAGCTGAGCCAGGCTCAGCAGCAGCAGCAGCAGAGGTGGTGTTGATGAGGAAGGAAGGTGGGGGGGAACAGATTTCCACTGGCTCAGTAGGGAGCAGGTTTGGCTAACCTCTACTCTCCCTGATCCTCCAGGCTCTTTTCCCAGCCCTCCTCCACTGTCTTCTCCCCTCCTCCTCCTCCCTCCTCCTCCTGCCTCAGTCTGCACCTCCTGCTTCCTCCAGTCCCAGAGGATGAACTGCAGCCTGTTGCGGAGCTCACTGACCACAGAGAGTGAATTTGGCAGTGCCAGAGAGACTGGGGTTATCATTATCTGTGAGGAAGGGACTTGCATTCTGGGGGCAAGCTAACGAGCGAAAGTCCATAGAGTCCCATCTAAGGCCACTTTAGAGGTCATTAGATCATCGTTGTGTTTGTGTTAAACAAAGAAATCAGCAAAAGTTCAAAAAAATCATTATTACAACTTAACAGAGGTGAAACAAAAAGAGAAGCAGTTGTTGGTAACTATCACTCAGCACGCAGTGCCAGTTGAGGTGGATGCCGAAGAGGAAACATACGACGTGAGGGGGCAGATAGACTAATCTACTCACATCATCTTGGATGTCCAGGTCACAGCCAGCTTTGAGCAGGATACGACAACCTCACGTGGCCTTTAGCAGCTGGCGCATGGCCTCTACCATACTGTGGACACAAAACACACCAACATAAGCACACAAACTCCCCAGAACAGCAGATAAATCTGACACCAGGTCACAGTCCACTGGGTCAGATACTGTTAGTACAGATGGCACGACTGAAGAGTACAACACATCTCAGTAATGAGTCAACTGGAAAACAAATGAGGCCTTAATCCATGGTTTACCAGAATAGAACACAATCTGCACAGCTGTTCACGCCAGCTGGGATGAGAGGATGAGTTCTGAATCCTGCCAATAAAAGGAACTGTGGTTGGGCACTGAAGCAAAAAAGCTTACTTAACTACGGGGATATTTAAAGACCCCAAATTACAAAACTCAAGATTTTCATTTACCTCTCATTATGAAGAGAAAACACATAAAATGTATTTTCGAATAAAGAAAACATCTGCTGTTAAATTTAATGTCATTTTTTCAATTTCCAGTGCTAGCACCACAACAAAATCCTATTAAACTCCACTGTGCTGGATGGAGGCAGAAACTTAAAAAAGAGTCTTCAGACTGGCCCTAAAACTTCACCAAAGTGGGATTCCTTTTTAGTGTTGGCAGTGTCATGACTACAGTTATGTCTGCAACTGAAACAGTTAACATTTAGATAACTGTTAAATGCCAAACAATTGTGGTTGTGCTGTTTTTATCTGTTACATCACTGTAAACTGACTATCTGTGGATTTCCCGAATCGTTGTACAAGAAATATGAAAATATCAACTGGCTATCTGGGAGATGATCATTTTTCACTATTTGATGACATTTTATGGTCACGGGATTAACTGATGAACACAATGAAATAATAATAAGTTTATATCCACGAGAGTTTATATCCACGAATAAATACAAAACATTAACCACAATTCTGTACACAGTAAAGGTCATATACTGATATAGCAAGCGGACTACCTTAGGACATTCTGATATTCACAAGCTACATTTATCATAGATGAGAAGGTCTGGGTGGCTATCACCTCGCTGAACCAGTTCCTGAAGAAGAACCCTGTCTGGGCAAATAAAACTAAACCTATCTGCATGGATAAACAGGAAATCTATTTTTGTAACTACTGTGATAACTGAAAACGTAGTAGTTGAATCAAGCCATGCTCTGTATTTTTACCACAGAGAGGAGATGATATAAGAATACATCCTGATATTCTGACCACAAGAGACAGAGCAGGGATGTCAGCAGTCAGGTAAACATTCCAATTCAAACACCAGGCATCTTCTCATCTGTAATTATACCTAGTTTATACAGTTTTCACCACACATCAAGCACGTTTCCCACACAAACCACATTCCACCTCAGGTGGCTATCTACATGCTTTGGAGGTTTGTGCTTTATTTGGGAGGGTTCGGCTCTGCTCTGCATTCATGTGCTCCTCAGATTGAGTTACACCACTTGGCTAAAGGGAAGCCACCCACCAGGCTCAGGTAAACAGCAGGCCTCAAGCTAGCAAGCTACTGACTGAAGGTCTCGTGTGTGTGTGTGTGTGTGTGTGTGTGTGTGTGTGTTGGTTCTACAGCATGTAAAAGAACTTTAAAATCAGTATCAAGGTGTCTCATATAGTTGTCTTCTCCTCCAGGTTTTATGTCCACTGGGTAATCGCCTTTTTATGAAAGAACCGGGTTTGTCTTTTGTCCCGTGATTCAAACAGGAGAGTGTCCAACTGTTGGTCACCCAACACTGTCTATGCAGACAATGGACAGGTTTATATTTCTGGATGCTAGAAAAGTGTTTCACTTCCAAACTGCACAGCAGAGTAGTAAACAAATTTACATAGCCAATGACCAAAGGCTACACACCAAAGGTAGCACTGCAACTATTCTGCCCTGACTGTGTGAAACAAGGCAACATTTTTCAACAACACAGTCACATTTCACAAACCACACAAACAAGCTTAACTGAATCAGACTTGTGAATTGTCAATTTTAGCTGATCACAGATACAATGGCAGAGTTGTGCATACATTACACTTTGACTGTATCAAAAAAATCAACAAATGAAATGACTCTTAATCAGTATTTCAGAAGCCCCGCAGTTACTGCTTCAGTCTTCTTGCAAGTGGGAAATGAGTGTGAATGACTATGTTTAAACAGCAATAATCATTAGAGAACAAGTCACAAACATTCAACTACAGCTTCTCATTTTAGCCAGCGCTGAGCCTAAATGACAAATGCCACATCAGCTGATCAGCTGTAATTCATAATCCATGTTCATTCTTGATGACAGGCTTAAGGTAAACTTGGCTGTTGTCAGTGGGTGTGCTCTCAGTTAGGTTAGGGGGTCAGTTTGTGTAACAACACTGTAAAAGCACGTACTCAGCTGAACGCTTCCTTAGTTACACCCAGATCCATCAGAGTGAGATGTGTGTTCTGTCTAGCTGATCACTACATGTCTCATGCCTCTTTCATTCCTATGGACCACTCAAAGCACTTCTCACACTACAGGTGACAGGTATCCATTCATGGCTGGCCACACACATTCACAAACCAATGACACAGCGGCAGCTTAGAGTCTGCATTCCTGCCCAAGGACATCTCCCCAGTCTCTCTCTCTCTCTAAAACACTTATCCTTTTTTCCTTTCATCTGATTTATGTTTTTCCATTTCACTCCCATTCATCACATTTAGCCTAAAAGCTATCCCTACATTCCTTTTCCTGAGGAGGAATGTTTCATATCAAACTCTACCCTTTATCCTAGATTAAGCTCAGAATGGCGCCAAAATACCCAAATACAGCTGGTGGAAACACAGGCAGTGGCACATCTAATATTGTTGTAGCTGTCACAATATGACGCCATGTCATGTTCCCATGGAAAATTGGTTTATAGAGGCAGATCAGAAAAACACAAAGCATGTGATGCACAACAAAGATGTGCAGGATAAACCTTCACACATGAACAGTAATCAGTACGTGAGGTCTTTTATTTGGATATTCGATGTAGAGTACATTTAAAAATGTACTCTACATCATGGTTGCGCACCAGAAACATCTCGCACATTCTGAGAAGCTGCTTTGTTTTCTATTGTCTGAAATTGTGGAAAAACTTTTATTATTATTTATTATTACATTCTGAGTAATAATTTGATACTGTTATCACACTGTGTGTTTGTGTGTGTGTGTGTGTGTGTGTGTGTGTGTGTGACTGAAAGCTGTGTCAGTGATCCATCAGACCAGCAGGTCACTGTCAGCTGATTCAGGAGATGAAAATGAACTCACCATACAGTTCAAAGATCTGAGTTATAGAATCTCGATAGTAAATCACAGCTGCCAAATTCTGACATTAAGGAGGTGGTGAGCATGGAGGGTTTTTAGAGGAACTTTAATCATGAATCATGAAAGACTGTGGGATCAAATTGAAAGCTCTAGCTAAAAACATGTTTTGTGGAGGTTACAGTGACCTTAACCTTTGACCTTACCACAAAAATCTAATCAGTTCATCCAAGCAAACGCTTGCAGAAGAAATTACCCAAGGCTTTACTAAGACACCGTGTTCACAAAAGAAAGCACACTAATCAGAGCAGAGTTCCAACAGACACACGTTACTGCTCCTCACTTATATCCTACTGTGGAATTAGGAGGAGATGATCCCACACACAGTTAAGGGTTAGCAGCTCCAGTGCCACTCAGCTTTTCATGTTCTGTTTCATGTGTAACTGATTTAAGAGACACAGATTAACCAGTGACAAAAAATGTAGCAGGATTTACTTCACTGTGACTGATCTGATAACTTACTCACAAAAATCAAGTGACTTTTTGGCATCAAAACTGACATCAAAATGATTTTGCAGTTCAATATCTGCTCGGAGTTGTGTAGGTTATGTTTAGACTCGACCAGCACTTTGTCCAGGTTAGAAAAACATCATGGTCTGGTCTAACATAGAAAAGGTTAAAGGTGACCTCAGACACAACATGCTTATTTGACATTTAATCAAAACCACAATCTTTCCCTAATCTTGGCCAAAGAGCTTCTGATGCCTAAACCTGACCACAGACAGGACTGAGGTCTGCTGTGACACTATGTGCTTTTCACTTCCCCAGTCCACTAAATCCAATCCAATAAATGTGCAGCTTCATTCAAAAAGTGTTGCTTCTGAATATCACTTAGATACAGAACAGATTTGCTGTTGCAGTGGAGTTGTATGTCAGTGGGCTTTCTGGGACACAGGTTTGACTTTGTGGTGAAAGGAAGGTCTGGCTGATGACTCAGCCAACAAAAAAACAAAAAAAACAAACTAAAGGCTAAAGACTAACCCTGAAATTTTCAATAGACCACATCCATGAGTCACACAACTGAGTGACACAGTGGAAGTAAAACAATACCCTGAAAACGCAGACTCTGTAATTCAGGTCACTACTCTGAAAGATAAAGTCAGTGAGTCAAATTGGGCCAACCAGTGGGTTCTGAACCTGAATTCTCTGTGAGCAACATGATCAACGAGTCACAAGAGGACAGGTCATTTCCTACAGGACCAAGCAACCAGGGAAAACCAGCTGGTGTGTGGACAAAGTCTGTAAGACAGGAAGCTTTCAACCATCTTTAGATTTCCTTGTTTCCCTCCATCAATGTGTTTGGCTCCTTCACACCTGATATTCATTTCACTTTGTCTAGACCAAGCAAATAAAGATCCATTGTTTTAGCTCTTGTCTTTTTTTCCAAAACCAGAGAGGTAAACATAAGATTATATATCAGATAACTCAGTTATTGGACAGTTGTGATGATGTCATCCTGCATCATGAGTGCTACCTGGAACACCCTGATGACACATAGAAATATTTAGTTATTAGTTGAGACTGCAACTGTACTTCATATGTCATCAACAAGTGTTATATGTAAGGTAAGTGTTATATGCATGCAGCTATCTGCACACAGCTATCTGTGTTAACATAATGCATTTGCCTAAACAGGGCAAACAGAGAGGAGCGTCTGCTCTCCCTGCTTTTGTTCAATATTGCCATCGAGCCTTTGGCAGCCACAGTAAGTACCAAACATGAAGGAGAGAGCAGGTACACCAATTGGCACTTTATACAGATGATCTTTTATTTATTACGTTTTATTATAGTTCTATTCAAATGGTAATAAACATCATTATTATCAGACTCTGAAATATCTGGTTACAAGATAAAGCCTGCTAAACGCCCTCTTGATGAAGTTAGTGTCATTTGAGCTATACCCATTCAAAGTAAGCTGTGACAGTTTAACTTATTTCAGAGAAACAGTTACTAGAAAATATAGAAAATATGAAGACATGTCCAAAGTTTTCAGTGGAATGAAACTACACCTAGAGTAAAGAGGATCTTTCTAATGATGCAAGTAGAGGGGGGGATTTGGCATTCCTAACGTTATTTTCTACTACTGGGCACCAAACGTACATGAGATAGCTTACTGGATTTCAATGCCAGAGGATCAGAGCAGTCTGGAGTGGGGAAACATGGAAAGGAGCCTTAATGGCCCTGCAAACTTAGGATCCTTAGTGTGCACTCTAATACCTATCAGTTTGAAAGTTGCAGGAAATCCTGTTATTAAAAATCTGGGTACAGTGTAGGACCCACCCTGGGCTAAGACAGGCATTCCCTTGCATGCCACTCATCAATAACACACTGTTTACTGTACACCCTGTCCAACACTGGAGGTCCAGAAACAGCCTGAGAAGACAGTCAGATGTGTCAACTCAATTTAAAAAATGTTATCTGGACTTTTCCAGGAGTAGACTTTGCCAACTCTATCTCTCCAAATATGAGACAGTAGGATGGGATACAGTCTTTGAACCATTCTCCTACATGTGTAACATCGAACCCAGGCCCACACTCGTGCACCAATTTAAAAGTAAAAAAGAATATTTATCTAACAGACAAATACATTGAAGTTTGTTTCATCAAAATCAGTCCATCACCAAAGTGTTCAAAGCTCCAATTTCATGGCAAGTAGGTCAGTATTTGTCAAGATACTGGACCAACATACAGCCGACACAAAGCTAAAATACAAACAAAACACAAAAGTAACCATCAGCACAATTCAGATCCACACACTCACCTTGGTGACTGCTACCTTTGCCCCCTTGTTAATGAGCTGGACCACATTGTCGGCTTGTCCTTTGTGTGAAGCTATGAGTAGGCGCTCGGAGAGTGCGAGGACCTCAGCCGCATCCTGCTGGCTCATGAAGCAGGGCGAGTGTTGCACAGTGCTGCAGATGGTGGCGAAGGTCTCTGATACCCTCTAACTCATGGTGAGCTCCACTGCAGATAGAGGTGTCAAAACAGGAGCTGGAAAGGCTGCCAGTGCTGCTGATTCCTCTTTTCCTACAAACTCCACAGACTGCCAGGGTTCCTCCCCTTCATCCTCTCACCTGCAGGAAAGAGGGCAGGAAACACATGGAGTGAAAACAAAGCAGCATGTGCCCTGCTCATAGTATTCTGGCAAACAGGAAAACGAGGGAACGGGCAGTGTGGGCAGACATCACTACTGTCCAGGTTGCTAAACCCATATACAGTATAATCCTGATTGGATCGTGAGCTGGACCAGGTCAAATTCAGTCACTGAGTGGGTGCTGTGCAGCCAAGCAAGCCCTTCGGTCCTAACTACTACAAACAGCACAGACACACCCCTGTGGTTTGATGAGTCCTTCTGTGACACATGTCTGTGGTTTTGGTCTAACCACAGGGAAGACAGTGATTAAAAGGAAAAGGACAGCCGCACCTCAAGTGTCTCATCTTATTTCTCGTTATAGTTTTTAAGATTCATATCCATCAACTGACAAACATCGAGCTGTCATGCAGTATCTCCGTCTCTACAAGCTCAGCCGAATGCATTCCTGCCTCATCAGGCCTTTCATCATTCTCCCAAAGATCTCCTGTTATCCACCAGTTTGCTTCAGTGTACTGCAGATGACTGCTGACATTATCTGTAACCTTCAGAAAATAGCCTTGGGCCCAGCCAAAGCTGTGTAAAAACATCTTGCTGTCAATGAGAAAAGCAATAAAACTTCTCTGCTCTTAGAAGAGTTGATGCAGATGAGTTTCCTTCTCAATTTCAATCAGCAAATCTCTCTACATGAGAGTACAGTAGACTGAGTGTTGCCTTGTAGAAGAGTAACCAGTAATAACAACATCAACAGGAAAACTAGGTTCTTTGGTCATGGAACAAATCTGAGTATTTTACCAACTGATCCAAAATGAAAGCAGCTATCGTATCCCATCCCTAACAGTGCTACTGCAAAACTGAGGTATGTGTACTCATTTTAAGTATTTCCTATTTGGGCTACTTACTTCTATTTCCCAACAGTTCAGAGGGAAATAGGTACTGTTCACTACATTCATCTGACTTCAGCTTTAGTAATTAGTCTACTCACAGATGTTAATATTACAGATAATAGGTGTAACTACCCAACAATATATACACACATGAATACTTGATTAATATTAAACCAATACATGATAGTATGAGACTCACAAGGGGACATTTTTCTGAATGAAGTACAACTAATAACATTAACTTAGTTCAAGTAATAATTGTGATGCAGTTCAGAAATTAATGATACAAAAAGTCGATTCATCTGTAGATTGACTCCAGGGTGGACCTGGTGTACGTTCACTTCAGTGATTCTACACCCCCTCGGAAAGCCTCTTTCTAAACAATGACATTGTTAATAGCGTACATTACCAGAAGCCTTAAACATGAAGTCATGTGGTATGCACCATATGTCTAGAATGGGGAGGTAAATTTTACAAAGTAAGACTATAAAAGCAGTATGAGTGGTGAAAAGGATTAGTGCTGTGTGACAGTTCATTTCCACAGGAGCATTACAAATTCATACGTACAAACTGGTAACCTGAGACTGACACAGGATGTAGGAGATACTGAGAACATTTTCAGCTCAACACTGATTGTGCAGCTCCACCCTGCAGAGGAAGAGGTATGTCCCATCTGATCCCTGCAGTCTAATCTGTGATGACAGTCCCTCTAATGATTGTGTTTTTCATTAGTGGAAACACAGCAGAGAATGAGACAACATGGTACAGATGATTCACAGAGCCACAGGCACGCATGGCTAAATCCAGAGAGAAAAATGGATTATTTCCAAGATGTTAGTCCTTCATCTCAACTCGACCATAAAACATAGCTGTGCAACACTGTTTCCCTGCCAAATCATTTTCACTGGACAGTTTCAATTTTAGGTGGCACAGTGGTGCAGTGGTTAGCACTGTTGCCTCACAGCAAGAAGGTTCCAGGTTTGAGCCCTGGTTCACCCGGGGCTTTTCTGTGTGGAGTTGGCATGTTCTCCCTGTGCCTGTGTGGGTTCTCTCTGAGTAATCCAGCTTCCTCCCACAGTCCAAAGACATGCAGGTTAACTGGTGACTCTAAATTGCCTGTAGGTGTGAATGTGAGTGTGAATGGTTGTTTGTCTGTATGTGTTGGCCCTGTGATGGACTGGTGATCTGTCCAGGGTGTACCCCGCCTCTCACCCAATGACAGCTGGGATAGGCTCCAGCCCCCACGGGATCCTTACGGATAAGCGGTACAGATAATACCTTATACACCTGAAATTAAATGTTTGCTGCTCTAGAAATCGTTTAAAAATGAATATCTTGATTTCTTTTGAAAGGTAAATCTCAGGAAATAGCTTTTGTTTTTTTTCTCTTCTATTTCTATTTCTCTTTTTCCACTTCTATTTGTTCTGAAATACAACAGAGCTTCAGCTGCAAGAGTGACCATTAAAACTGGTGACTGGTTTTAATATTGTGGCTGATTGATGTATGCTCTACAGTGTCTGCAACAATCAATGTATACTTACTTACACAAACTGCGCTCTTGTATGCAATGAGAGTTGTGTTTGCTTTCCAGCACTGCAGTGGGCGCTGTGGACCAGTAAACAGCAGGAACACAGGAAGGATGCTGTCGAAGAAGAAAGCTGGAAAAGACAAGTGTGATGGTTCTTTGTTAAAACTTTTACAATTTCTGTATGTTAGTGGTGTATAGCACATGGTTTGGGTTTCACGTTCACGTTCTACTGGTCTTTACAAATATATCATTATTATAGTATCATTTTACTATTATCACTGTGTTTTGGGAGGAGGGAAAGAAGTGGTTGTGTCAGACCTCCCACAGACCAAGAAGCCAATCATTAAAAAGGAGCTGCAAAACTTTGGTGAAAAGTATTTCCTCTGAAGAAGCCTGGCTCACCATAACTCAAAATGTTATTGGCTACAATATGTGTCAGTCACCCCTATGATAGCCAATGACTGACAAGTTATGAACAGGAAGGTTAACTTGTTATATTAAAATACAGTATACAACTTATCATACAGTACTAAAATTCATCAGGAATCACAGGAGGTCTGAAGTCTTGGCTTGAAAGAAGTCAGAAAAAGGCTGCCTCTCGTTAACAGTTTTAATCACTTTCCACTGATTAGAACTGTGCCACAAACATGAAAAACTGGAGAGAAAGGTATCTCAAATGTGTGCAAAAAAAAAAAAAACTGTTCCACACACGAACCTAAAATGACAAGAGATGAAAAAGTGCTCCCTGCTTTCCCTAGCAACTCTAGACAGAACAAAATGTTTAAACAGTGAACAAAATAGCACAGTGCTGTCGTAGAAACGTCCCCAAAAATTCAAAATCAGACCACACAAAGTGTGAAATGCCAAAGAATGCATAAAAAAACATTTGAATGACTGTTTCCTGCCAGCTGAAAATGAACAAGATTAAGCGAAGGGGGGAATTCTCTCCCCGAATGCATTCCAGTTGATTCTCAAAAGATCTTGTTCAGCCAGAGACCCACACACACAAAGCAGGCTTTGCAGTCCCAGCGAGGCTTCTCACACGCCGCTAGGCAACAAGGCTTTTGTGCAAACTTTAAGGAACTCAGGACTCAGTTCAAAAACAAGAAATGCCAAGCCCTCGCTTTTCACATGGCTCAGGGAGGAGGCCCTGGAGAGTACTTATTAACCTGCTCGTTCCTGAAAAACAACCACCATGTCATGCAGACACACTGCTTCGTATCTGGGGGAAAGCTGGAAAGCATTCTCAGCAACTAAATCAGTGAACAAAATTACAAAGAACAGGAAAATATATCAGCAGAGGAGCTGTTTGTATGTTACATTTGTTTTTTCACTCTGATGTGATTGAGTCAGAATTGACTCGGAGGGAGTCAAATGGGCTGTAAATAGTAGTTTTCTATGTAGGCATAATCAGGGTATTTGGATCAGTCCCATCAACGATTAACCACAGATTTTGGAATTTCACTTAATAGTTAAAATTATGAAAATAAATGAAAAATGTAGTATGTTGTAAAATCATTAGTGTTAAAATACAGTTATAATCATATCACAACCAGATGAATAAGAATATAATGAAGATAACTGGAGGTACTTAGTTGGCAGACCACAGCTTTGGACATTACAGCAAGAACAACAATCAAAGATCAAAGATCACACAGCCAGTATTATTTCAATTTGAGCACAAAGACATAAATAGTAAAAATCTTGCTAGATTGCTGAGACTGTATTTAAGTGTGTGTGTGTGTCTCTGTGTGGACAAACTTTTTCTTGAAACCACTGTTGTGAAGACATTCTGGTTGCTCCTCTCAACTTCAGAGGGCTGGCTGACACTTGGTTTCAGGGTTAAGGTTAGAATTAGGTTTTGAGAGCAAGAATGAAAGAATAAATTATTAATCCCAAAAGGAAATTACAGACTACTGCAACAGACTGCCACTAGAACAACACCATGGTTAAGGTTAGAGTGAGGGGCACTATTTGTCACTGATGCAGGTAAGCTTTGGTTAAATAAAGGAGCATACTCCCTTAATCATCTTATTAAGTCTCCCACTCTGAGTTCATAATCCCTTGTTTGCTCACTCTAACACACACGCTCTCCTTCCTTCCTGCGGATAGGTGGCCCCTGATTCTCCCTCCCTCTCTCTTTCTCTAACACAAACACACCTGTACACAGTCCAGAGTTTCCCCTGTGTAAATTCATAGCAGCTCCTGAATTATGAGCAGCACTAGTGAAATGTCACATGGTTCATCAAAATTCATGACAGAACGTAACCACAGCAAGTTGTGCTTCACGAAACAGTCAGGACCCTACCACACATCCACAAATGTTGGGAGTGACGTCACCGTTTGGCCACTGGCCAGTTTGCTCAGGAGGAGCAGCTAATGGTGACAGACCAAACCTACCTACCTCTCCTATCACAAAGTCTTTTACTTAGTTCACTTCATGGCAAAGGCAGTAGAAATATAACAGAACTGAGTTAAACACAGTGAAAGTTTCTGAATGTCCAAAGTACATTAGTGCTTCTAATTAAACAGACGGTGTACCAAATTACTGACGTCTGTAGGAAATACTACAGAATTTTGTGCAAACACCGCACCTCCATGTCATAATGCAATTAAGTCATAATATTAATAATGTAAATCATAGTATTATTATGTATTAATAAATATAACAATTTGAAAAAAGTATGACAGTTGTCTGTTAACATTATGTAATATGAGGACTGACACAGCAACACAGACTCTGGTGAGATGAAATTTCACAGCAAGTATTCCAGTTAAATTACCATGACAGCCCTGAATTACACCTCTCAAAACATTGTTAAGCTGATGAATGATGAGTCAGTGACACACATTAAGGTTTTTTTCTACATGTTCACAATGAAGTGCTGAAGTGTGTGTCTCCTGGTAGCTGTCAACACTCCTATATGGGCACACCCTGGACAGCTGTTGATATCTAAGTATGCCCGGAATGTAACTGCTAGCGCCCGCCTGTCAACATATTTAACAGCAGCCCATTCAAAAGCCCTATCAGCAATTTTTTTAGTAGAGTTTTAGATCTGACAAATAAGGAAATGATGTGACCCACTGAGCGACCCCGAAAACATGTTTATATGTCAGGAAAGGAAAGCAGAAATTTAGTTAGTGATAAATAAATAAAAAGCCAGCGCTTTTCTATTACATCATGATTTTCACTAAACAGGAAAAATTAAGACAAATAAAACAGTTCGTAGTTATTGATCTAAATGTAAAAATTTCCCTCAAGTGGGTCATTAAATGCTTCCAGATGCCCAGCAAAACAAATTTTGCAGGTCACAGCACTGCAGATTCAGCTTCATAAAAATCTATCATTCACTACATCTTCCTCCCCATCTGGGCATGGAAACATTAAAAACTAAATCTGTATTACCTTTGTGCACTGAAGCAGGGCATGAAAGCACTATAATTAACTTCAGTGCTCTGAGCTACAACACTGCCTGCTGTACATTCCCTGTTATGTGGGTCATCTCTTTCCTCTGTATGAGCTCTCACAGCCCCATAAAGAACACCTGCATGACTACACAGTTCCATGGTGCTCTGCATGAGTTTAAACACACAGCAATACTGTACATTCACTCATCCAGCCACAACTCTACAGCACACCACATATCTCATGCATGAAGTCTACAAGGAAGTGTTTTATAAATTGAACACGTTACCACTGTTGACAAAACGGTTATGGTTTTGTAGCCTGGATTTCCAGGTCCAATTAGTTGACTGTTTTTTGACAAAACAGTTTTCTCTTTTCATAAAAATAAAGTCTACAAAAACTCAGCAGCTATTATATCTAAAATTGCCAAAATTTTGAACTATTATTATTATGAACTATAATTATTATGACAAAAATCAAATGCCAGCTTTTGGCATTCAACAGTCTGATACTGTGTTCTACGGATAAACATCAGTCAGCAAAAAAACTAAATACATATAATACAAAGAAATGAGGTTCAATACTAGGTTAAATCATATCTGTTCAATTGGAAATATTTCAACTTGAGTGAAAAATGTGTGTTTTTAGTGAGCTTTATAAGTCCATGAATATACAGAAACCCAAGTGAAGATAAAATAGCCTGGTGGAAAATACCAGAAACAACTGAAGTTAAAACAAACACCTGCAGCGTCCCATTCTTTTGCTTGTTGGAGCACAAAACACAAAACACACAAGGAGAAAAATATGGAGGCACCGGTGCAAGATACTGAACGCCACATGCCTAGACCCAAACTAACCCCCTTTTCTCAAAATGTACATCTAACATTCAGTACTAACTTGACAACTATTATTATTCTGCTAACTACTGCATTCAACATCCTGAAGATCTTATTATGCACTACAGCAGAATCTCAGACACTGCTGATATAATCCTAGTCCACAGTAATAACATACAGTTACAGAGCAGGGTGTTCAGCAGTGTTTTACCAGAGAGGTAGATCCAAAGCTAAACCACAGACCACCTCTGATAAAACTCTAAAAAATGAACTCCTTTGGTCCTATTTCACACATATGTCAGACTTTAAAAGACTGCAGCTATTGTTTAGCTTCTCATCAATAAACTAAACTGATGAGGAGATGAAAACTTTCTAGATCTGTATTTTTGGTCCAGTCCTGACTAGGACTGGATGATATGGCCACAGGTTTTTATTAAAATTTTCATATTGCCCAATAACACTAATTATTTACATATACATATTATATACACTGATCAGCCATAACATTAAAACCACTGCCAGGTGAAGTGAATAATATTGATCATCTTGTTACAATCCAATGTTCTGCTGGGAAGCCTCAGGTCCTTCATCTGGATGAATGAACACCCCCACCCTCCCACCACACCACAAAAACTGCACAGAAATGTCTTGAGTAACACAACAAAGAGCCCAAGGTGTTGACTGGGCTTCCAAACTCCCCAGATCCCAATCTGATCCAGTATCTGTGGGACCTGCCCCCAAAACAGCTCTGACCCATCAGGGCATGGACGCATCTAAAGATGTCCTGCGGTGTCTGGCACCTGGACATTAGTGGTGGATCCTTTGGGTCCAGTGGGTTGTGGGGTGGGGCCTCCATGGATCTGGTTTGTTCCGGTGCATCCCACAGATCCTGGATCAGGTTGGGATCTGGGGAGTCCTCGGTTCACTTTCAGCATGATTCCTAAGAATGATTCTGATGTGTTTGATAAATATGGGCCCTGGTCAACACAGTGTTAAAAATCAGACTTTTTTTTGTGGAAATCCATACAGTGGTATCAACTGCAGCGTCCCTCAACAGTCCAGCTGTTTTCCCAGCAGGAGGGCTGTTGAGTGAAATGACTATATGATTTGTGTGTGAAACAAATGGTCAGAACGGAAGGTCCCTCTCAACCCTTTCCATACCCAGATTTCATTCAAATCTCAGCCATCTGTCTGTCGTGCAGCAGTCCGGGACAGAGTGCCAAAACCAGGTTAAAACAATCCTTTGACCCACTCACTAATCCCAAGATTTGTTTCAGTGATAGCTAGCTCACTGCAGCAGTGAAACTGAGAGATCTGTGCTGACTGAAGCATTTACGATGGACTAAAAAGGACCATAAATACCCCAGAGAATGCAGGGCAAATATTTACGACAATATTAACAGATTAATCACTGTCAAGCACTTGTACATTTCGAACAGAGACATAGGAGGGTAATGTGCTGTTGGCTAATCCTGAGGTCAGCTCTGACCTTCTGTCATCCATGTGATGGCTGAGCCAGATGTGATAGCCATCTAAATAAATACTACAGAGGTCAACTTTAACAAGACTAAAAATAATACCATGTAATTGCTTTTAGTACAACTCTACTATAAGTCACAGGACATTTTTATGACCTTATAAAACCCAGTCTACTGGTATTAAAATTGTGTCATTTTTACCAACACCAAGAAAAACTAGTAATACCTCGAGTTAATACATAGGTAAACACACAAAAAACATTTTACCTGGGTATCTGATGAACAGGTCTGAACCTTACATCACTTAAATGTTCTCTTATTATTCTTCATTGTACACTATCCAATAACATGGACATGTTGTAAAACTGGCCTTGTATAAGACTCATGGTCAGGATGATGATGTTTGGCCTTGTGGAGGACAGTGATATTTAGGTTTTCCTGGCACAAACTGAGAACATCTTATCAAAGCTGTGCTAGAGGACACAGAGATCAGTCAGAGGTCACTCCATTTTTGGGATTCTTGTGGTGAGAAATCCAGTGAAGTTGCTAGTGGTGTAACAAGTCTCCAAATCCACACTTCGCATCAACATGTTTTTTTGTTGTTTTTTTAATGTTCTGACCCTGCTGACTTGAATGCGCCCAGGGTGTCTGCCAGCTCAGGGTTATTATTCATCTAGGGCTAATTACACTACAAAATATACAGCTTGGACTAATTTTAAATGAAATAATAAGAGTTCAACAGACTGCATCTGCAGTGGTGACAGTGGGTGGGGGGGTGGGTGTATCATGGCTCTGTCTTCCTGTATACAAGGTTGTGGACAGCTGTAATTGTGGTTTCAGTCTGGACATCAGTATCGTTACACCCCCAGTACTTTTCCATGTCAAGTCTTTGCTGTCCTTTCTTCTGGTTTCTCTCCCTCTGCAGAAAACTCTTGCAGGTTTTATTTAAGACAAATGCTAGGACTAATTGAAGCTACAGTTCTATCTAAGCAGCCACACTGTAAAATCCTACTGTAACTCAACTCAAAGCTATGCTGAAATAGGACTATTTTCTCACCATTACTTAAACAGTACATCACTTTTGCTCATTTGAAGTGATTGCTCTGTGTGGCACATGCCACATGTGCCAACAGCATCATTAACTACTCATACATGAACTCATGTATCCCGCAGCTTGTAGCATCAAGGTCCTGCTGTGAAAGAGATTGAATTTAGGTTCAACGCAGCTTTTCTGCCTCCGCTACTGATTATCACCTAATAAAGATTCAACATCATACCTCCTTCCCCTACATAACAACCTCACTGCAGCCAGGTGAGAAGTTAAACCAGGATAAACAACGTTCAGTCTTCAGTTAGGTGTGAATAAAAGGCCAAGACAAAATAGGGTCTAGGTCAGAGATTACTGGCTATGTAATGCTTCAACAACATCATCTTGCTACTACAGCAACAATATACTGTACCTTGAGTATTTCAGTACTGTCTCAAAGACATTTCTGGGATGCATGGAAAAGAAGGAGAAATGATTACATTACATGGTTGATACTGACTATGAGTGCAGACCTTACAAGATTGGTTTAGGCAGAATTTAACTTTCCAAAGGGGCCTTACAGTGACTTCAACACCCATGGGCTAACTAATGCATTACCACAACACCACTGTCACACCGCACAAGTGCAGTCTCACATGGTCCCTCCCTCTCTCTCAAAGAATAATTCCAGTTTTCCAGTGTGGCTTCTCTTTTTGTAATTTAGCAGTCATTGCTATCAATAACTGAACTGTGCTGAAAAGAAGCCTGATGGCACAAGAAGCACAAGTAGTCAGACAGGTCAGGTTAGACAAACTAATTCTGAAGGGAGAGCGAAGGTGAACTGTAAATTGATTACCATTGTGAACATCCATCACAGTTTACATACTGTTCCTGCTTCAGCTTTGACTCAGCTGTTGGTACACACAGTTCTCATGTGCAGTGAGGATTACTGACGTTTCAGTTGTGCTTACTCTCAATTTTACCTCTGTATGAAGTGGTATGGATCAGCTGTTCCTCACATTTTGGTTTGTGATCCCATAAAATAAGCTATGTTTACTTGTTACTGCTAATCACGTGTTGCATGCAGTCAAACAAACACAGTGTTATCATACTGTGAAGTTAGGAATGATGACTGAAATTATCCTTTAACATGAATCTACAGTGACTGAAGTCAGAAAAATAATAACAGACAAGACAGACATTACTATCTGGAGTCTTTCTGTCTCCAACACACAGAAATGAGGCCTATTGTACCTGTTGTACATGCACACACACTGCTCAGACTGGCACATCTAAGCCAGCGAAGTGTCAGAGACAACTCCCCTCCCTCTGAGCACAGATCGGTCAGAAACACATGTGGTAGGGGAGATATCTCTTCGATAAACACGAACCAAGAGCTCAGATCAGTTTTTCTTTTCAGTCCATCTCTCCAATAGATGCGATCCCTAGATTTGCTACACGATAGCCAGAGCCAGCTGAACATCCTGTCTGAGTCAGTCCCCTTAACTGCAGTGGGACTAGGATTGTAATTATTCATGTCACAGTTTTTCAGACTGTCATGACTCAAAGCAGCTCATATAACCCATTATTATCTACGCTACTTTTAACTTAACATAACCTTTTTGTGCTCATTGTTAAAACTGGATTTCCACAAAGCAGACGTTACACATCATGCAGCTGAAATGAACCACCCACAAGTAACCACTGCACACACACACCACCTGCAGATGTACATGTTTACTGATGCAAAGATTGGTGAGATTTAAGACTCAGTGTTGGATCATTCAAATAAAAATTGCTGTTAATCAGGAAAACTTTGTTTAAATGCAGCCCTAGTGTCCATACACCAATACTTCCACAACTTCTTTAATCCTGCACTCAGAGAACAGTGTCTGAGAAAGAGCGAGGGGCTCACAGTTGAGTAGAGCCTATAGAGTTCATTGTTTGAAATAATAAAGGTTTAAATGGCAGTTAGAGCCCCGGAAAGGCAAAAGACTTTTCTTACGCCACAGACACATTCACACTCTCGACTAGCACCTCACTAGGAAGCAGCGCTCTGACAAACAGTGCACTAATCCCAGGATTTGTCCTATTATACTGCCACCTGAGGCAGTTCTCATGTGTAAATCTGATTACAAAGTGATATGATCTCCTTAAAATACATTAGAGAATCAATATCATAGATTTAATATACAGTACAATAGAGGCACTGTCAAAACTAATGTGATGGCTTTAACATTGATTTTCACTCACAAAGCCAAATGAGATTTAGCAGATCTCAGCATCTGTACTTGCACTTGGCACCAAACGTTCACAATGGACACCATCTCACCATCTGACACACTAATCTAATAATCACCTCTCATACAGTGTCTAGTTTCTGGATCCTGTAAATTGCGGCCCCAGCCACCCAGCCCCGCCCCGTGGCCCCTTAAAACTCATTATGTGCCCATTGTACACCTGGTGACCTCTGACCTCGTCAGCACCGTGCTGTGCTAATCAGCTACCCCCGGGACACGAGCAGATGGACACACGGACAAGGCTGTTGTTCATGCTCTTAGTGCGTGGCTGCATTCATCCACTTCACACGGGGAACACAATGCAAGGCTGCGTTACATGTCGCTGTAACGACATGCAGAAGGCATTTCTGACATCATCTAGAGTTTTCAAAGGTTTTCATGAAAATAAAGATTTGTAAGGGTTTTAGCAAACAGCAAAATGGACTGACTGGGAATGAGAGAAGATGGAGAAATCATAAGTGTTACTTCATGTCAATTCAGTAGCTTTTGGTTACCAGGTTCTAGTGCTGTTTTAAGCTAATTTGTTCAGTTCAGTACAAACCTAAGCATAAGTAAGCACTGTTTATGAAATGAGTAGTTCAGTACCCACCTGTCTGCATCACTGTCTTTCAGTATGACTTTAGTAACTGAGTGTTTCATGTTTGAAAAATGTTACCTGTGCATATTATGAAAATAACACCATAAACACTGATATTTTACAATAACTTAAACTGTAAAACGGAATAAATGGTTATTACTTTATTGGCCAGTTATGTTCTCTAACTCTTGGAGGAAGTAAATAATTCATCAAAATAAACTAGTAAATGGACTGCACTTACATAGAACTTTTCTATTCATACCGACCACTCAAAGTGCTTTACGCTACAGGTCACACACACCGATGATCCATCAGAGGTTTGAGGTTCAGTATCTTGCCCAAAGATGCTGCAGCACGCGGACTGGAGGAGCCGGGGATCGAAACACTGACCTTCTGATTAGTGGGCAACCGACTTTACCTCAGGCCGCAGCCTAGTACTCCATACACTGGGTTACTAACTATAGTTTATGCAGCTAAGAAGTTCATGTCATACTCTTTTTACTGTGTTAGCTACGGGTGGGATGAGATCTGTTCAACACATACACATACACACATCTTTTTCTCTCACAATGTCTGACCTTGATATTTTCTATGTCGTAAATTTTAGATGTTGACTTTTGTACATTTTCTATGTTTTGTGTAGTTTCAGCTATCAGCTCTGAATTTATGACTGATTGAAAGTAGTTTTACTTTCACATTCTTGTATTTATACTGTGACTCTGTGATGTAAGGTTATGTAGAGGCAGGGGCATTGAGGGTATAGATATCATCATTATAACACATTACTGACCTGCCTTTCTTCATAAGCTCATATTCTGAACTATTAAAGACCCTCACTGTGAACCCTTGTAGACTTACATAGTTAGGTTAAGCCTCAGGCCAAGTTCCATGCAGCAGGGGGATTTTACTTAAGCCTCCTTTATTTCACATTGTACTTGGTATTGTTTTCAGGGGCCAGAGCCTAATTATCAGATACAACACAAGCCATTTTACACCCACCGTCCTGATTCATTTTTCAACTGTTTAATTTCTTCATTTCTCACACACACACAGTTCAATCTGAGTCCAGACTAAAACCACCCCTCAAATGGTATGTTATGTAACAGCAACAACTCAGAAATGCTGAATAAAATAATAAGACATCGTATTTAATGGCGCCTTTAATGGCACTCGAGGTCACCTTGCATCACAGTAATAAAACCTACAATAAGGAACAATACTGCAGTGAATGTAATGAGGACAGTGAGGGACTGTGCAGAACAGCGTACGACGGCTCTCTTTGTGACGCATTTCAACTTCAGATTTAAAATAAACGAGCGAATAAACAGAAAGTCAGTGGACTAACACAATGGATTAGACACACTAATATTCAGCTATTAGGCAGCTCAGAGCAGCCGACGGTTTCCAGTGTTACATAAAGTCAGTCTGAATTCAGTCTGAGTTACCGCAGGTTAACAAGTTGTGTTGAAGGTCTGTATCCGTGACTTGTAGTCAGTGAGCTCAGGAGATTGAAACACAGTGACCGACCACAGCAGACTGCCGTGAAGTCTGTAAGCTGCTAACTCGCTAACATGATCTCAAGTCTACAAGGGGTTTTTCTCTCGCTGTCGGAGGGTCGCGGTTCAAGTGAGCAGAAACCGAACACAGACACAAAACATGTCCACGTCCACCACAGAGTTCACAGAAAAAACACCAGAGGGACTCACCCGGAGAAGAAAGCGCCTCACAGAGTGCAGCAGGCGGTGTTAGCGGCTCCGGCTGTCCCGCTCAGAATGTGTTGTTGTTGTCGGAGAGGAAAAGTGCTGCCGCTTCCTTCTCTGCTCCCTGTCTGTGTGCTGAAAGGAGGAGGGGGGACAGGACTTCTCCTCCAATCCCTGCTGTGGACCCTCTGCTGCTCAGCCCAGTCCAGTCCACCTCCTGTAGACTACGGGAGACCAGCGGAACCAGACTTTACTCCTCAGAGGAGGGTAGATGTGATTTTAAACTGCTGAGTGACCCCCAAGTGTTCTCTGAGAAAAAGATGAAAGTTTATCTTACTGGAAATAACAGAGTGCAGCTGAAATTTGATTAGAACAACTCAGACAGAATAGTTGGCTCCATAAAGGGATATTTCACTGATTTGATACTGTAAATCACTGATAATGGAAAACAAATGACTTTGAGATATCCTGACTTTTGGTCATTATGTGTCAATGTAAAAAAATAAAAATAAATGCTGGACCCCACATCTCCCATAATGCAACTTCCAAAGAGTGTCATGTCCAAAGAGACTTTATCAGTTGCAGATACAGTAAGGTAGTGAAAGGAAATGATGTAATAAAGTCACTGAGAGATGGAGAAGAGAACTGAATGCTATACTTATTCAGTTTTCTCTCTCACCACCTCCTCCAATTCATAATCTGAAAGATTATAAGAGACATTTGCTCAGACGACCCGTGATGAGCTGAGGTCATCATCAGGGTTCTTTTCTCAGACCTGCTCCTCCAAACCTGAGGAGGACATCTGAGAGGCCATTTCAAAGTCACTGTGTAGTGGCTTTAAAATGACTTCCACACAATGTTATATCCCAGATAGAGCCCCCCACTCCCTGTTTAAGGAAACCCACTACAACCTGGAGCCAAAGCTAGAAAAGGAGCAGCAGCTCCCAAACTGAACTTTGGGGTTTTCCAGGAGGTCCTTGTAAAGCGATGAAGGAAATCACAAGCAAATGTGGGTTTAAGACAGAGAATAAGGCTCTGAACATCTACAGAAAATAAACAGTCAACTCAGGCAATAACACTCCTCAGTTCAGTGATCACTGATCAGCCGCAACATGAAACCACAATGTTCAACTGGGAAACCTCTGGTCCTTATCTGGATGTTACTTTTTTTTTTTTTTTCAAGAAGGGTAACATCTGAACAAGTCCCTGCTCTCTGACTGTGTCTCTGTCTATCTCTGCATCTACAGTACCGGCCCCCAGCCGCAGAGAGCAGAGAGCAGAGAGCAGAGAGCCCCTGTCCTGAGGAAGAAGGGTGTGTCTGCAGCTGGATGTTTCATTCTTCTTCTCTTTGTGCTTTTTCTTCATCTACTGTCAACCTAAGACAAAAGTTTTCCGAAGAATGGAACTGGATATCGGAGAAGTGCAGGATATCTGCAGTGAAACTTTCACATCATGATTCTGTTGTGATTCTTCACACTTTCTTCAGCTACAGAGAAACATCATTGTCTCATCCTGTGAGTCAGTGGGATCAGAGCTGATTGAAATTGTGTCACCCAAGGGCAATGCAAAGAGACGTAAGCCATATAATGTGCTTACCAGTATTGATTTCAGAGTGAGAGAATAAAGCAAATACTGGAGGAGAATTCAAACCTGTGTGAAGGGGAAATATAGATTCTGAGAATAAATGAAGACAAAAAAAAAACCTTCTAGACAATGACTCTAACTTCATTTTCATTGTCTTTGTGTAATGTTGGAAAATCTATAATCTATAATATAATATATCTGTGTAATCAGTGAATAATTTAGTAACATTTAAAAAGCTATTCATTCATTACATTTTGATTTCAAATTAAATTGCAATTCAAAAACACTTTGATTAATTAATCATTAATACATAATTTAAATGCATATGTACAGCTGGAGAAGGAGGAGTTCATGTGAAGAGGCAGAGCGTCCGAAAGCTTCACACCCACAGATTTTAGAGCGAAGGCCACTGAAACCTGATCGGTGTTGTCTTTTGGCCTGGTGCTCCCACATAAAGTCTCAGGTCATTTGTCAGCTGATGTCAACAGCTTTAGTTCAGCCGTTCAACATGCTTGTCCTGCCTCTGATGTGTGATGGTCAGCACAGAACTTCTCCATTCATTCATTTCGTTTCTCTTGTCTCAAATGGCAGAGCAGAAATCTGAAACTTCCTGGTTTGGGCTCTTGAATTTTGCCAGAGGTAACTTTTAAAGTGTTTTTTTTTTTTTTTCTTCAGCCATTGAAGTGAAATAACGTCATCCTCTTTGGAATGTGATACTGATATCTGTATTCCTCCATCAACAAAAATCTCTCACAAATTTAGATAAAGCTGGAAACTTGAGGACAGACAGCCACATGTCACCATTGTGCACTGTATGAGCAGGTTTCTACAAAGGTTTTTACAAACCAGTGATAAAAGGGACAGGACCTGTGTGCTGCTGCTGGGAGGTAGGCTGAGGAGGAGTTTGCAGATTGGAAGACTAAAACACAGAGTCTGGCTGGGGACTGTTGTTGCATCTCTCTCTCTTTTATTTCCTGGCATCTTTCCACTATAACTATCTTATGAAGGCACATAAAGGCCCTGAAAAGATAGAAAAGTCATTGAACTGTAAGACTGAAGGATAAATTCTAATTCAATGTGAAACAAGTTGGAAAACAGCTGAAAAAAAGGACCAAAATGAGTCTGCTGGTCGGTAGCTGCAGGGCCTAAACTAAGCACTTAGTTAGCCTCTTCCCGGGGCTGTCTAATACCTGCATGATGAGGCCCCATAAATCTGACAGAGCTGTGACTTCTGTTTGAGCAGTGAAATGTACAGATGTTGAGTTCAGAGGAAATCCAGTCAACAGCCTTCTCTTAAAAAGTCTGTTCTGTTCTGTTCTTTGCTCATATTTCTATCAATAAATGTTTCAGTTTTACTGCTGTTCTGTATTTACTGTGCAAAGCAAGGACATAAGACTAAGACCTTTTGATCAGGTCAGCGTTCATGCTGGAAACAAAATAAGTCACCAGATTTTACCTGAGAATCTATGACAGTGATATCAGTTGTCTGGTGACCACATAGCACCATCATGTGGTCAGGTGAGTAAATAATATCATTAATACAGTATAACTGCTGATACAATGACCATTCTCATGTTCCTGCCCCTCTTAAGTATGAAGTACCAAAAAATGTAAATGGTCCATTCAACCTCAGAAACTGTCGCTAAACAAATCCTGAAACTTTACTGATCCAGGAAATGTTTGATCAACAAAAAAGAACTATGTGAGCAAATGTGAGGTGTGAATGGAGGGCAAGAATAAAATCACTGATTGACTTTTTCTCCTCTGAACCATTCTCCTGCTAAAGCACCCACAGAGGTCTCTCTGTTGACAGATACTCTGATGTTTTTTATTGCATCACTGCACTGCGTCCTCACCAGTGTTTCTTAGCACATGCACTAGTAAATGATTGGATGCTTGATTCAGAGTGACAGTTGTTTTTTCCAGCATGCTTTGTGTGTCACACATCAACACACACTCAGGGACAGAGGCTGTCTCTGTTTCAGCCGTGACTTTAAGACCTTCTCTGTCATTTCTCACTGACAGATTTCCTTTTGTACACTTTGTAAATGACGAAGTGGAATGTTTAGGGGAAAAGAAAGGTATTGTTACATGCCAGGCAGAGTCACTGTGTTAGTGTGTGCCTTCCCTCCTGCTTCTCTATCTCTCCTCCTCCCCTGTTTGCTCTCCAGGTGCCACTAACATGCTTGGTCTCCACCTGTGTCTGGCCATGCTGCTCAGTGGTCCTCCAGACTGGCTTATCAGCATTCAGGACTCTCAATAAGAGCACCACACCTGCAGAGCTCTCTCACTCACACATTCTCTCATATATGTAGTTTGCTTTTGTCTAGACACACCAGGTTAGAGGTTGGTGTCACCCAATGCACTTACTCCGGTCAAGTTGTTTTGTCAGAGAAGTAAATGAGGTCTTTTTGTTTGGTATGACCACATTGTCCCATCCTCCTCCACAGTTTTGTGAACCTTTGTTATTAGTATGCAGCTGGAAAAACAAAACATTTTATTTTCACTTCTACTCTTCAGTTTCTTTGGTTGTAGGGGAATATGATAAAGGTCCTGTTTCATCCAGTTATATGAATGGATCGTATATATAATCAAACCTGTTTGATGAAAATATTGATAATACTGAATTCTATGTGAGTGGTCAATTAAAAATGTTTACTTGTTGCACAGCATTCTTTTAAACAGATCACTTACATTACAGTTCCACAGCAACTAAGCAAATGCAGTCTGCTGATGAGGGCTGTGTAATACAGTGGACAGCACCACAAGGTACAAGCACGTCAACCCTGCATTGAGATTGTTTTGTCAAATGCCTAAAATACAGACAACATGGAAATGAGAACATTAAAAATGACTGAATTACTGAGATCAGATGACACTCTCTACTGACAGTGACTCTGTGAGTTTCTAGAATTTTTGATGGACATTTTCCATCCTGATTATTGTACCTGAGTGCAGGGTTCCAGCTGTGAGTCTGAAAATGTTTCTGGACTTCAGTTATGACACCATGTCACAATAAACCTGCCTCTCTGCTGTTCATCTGTAAGAAGACCATGAAACTGTAAAATATTAGACAAACCATATTCTAATTCCACAGTGGATTTTTTGGTCAGTTGCACAGGAGGATTTAGACGAGGAACAGCTAAATACCTCAACCAAACCAGCAGATGTCAGCAGAATGTTAGGATGGTGGAGTTGATTCAGTCTTTCAGGCCTCAACTCACTTGTCAGGGATCTTCCTCTTCACATATTTCATGTTGCGTGTTTCACTGATGGTGGTATGGTTTTGCATATTATATTTCATTCAGTGTCTCTGCTCAGTCTGTCTCTGTCCTCCTCCTGTGCTCCTCCACTCCTCCACCTACTGCTAGGTGATGACATTTAAGCCCCTTCTAGATAAAACCATTCAAAACCTTAAATCTACAAGAATCACTACAACCACATGGCTATCATCGTAATCATGAAGATCAAGGCCCCCTAAACCTAACAAACAAGCATTTTTACTCCACACCACAAAAGGTTCCCTAACCTTAACTGAGATGGTTACCTAACCAATCCTTAACCATGGCAGCGAAACACCAGAGAGGAGTTTGAGTGTCATACTGCAGTGTTCTATTGTTCACTAACTCTGATTGTTTTGGTCTTTAGCAGCTTAGCAGCTTCAGTATTTTTGGTTAAGCCACCATCCTAATTCCCACACTTACGGTCAGTAATGAAAGTGTGTCCCATGTTTGAATCATGCCAACACTCAGTATACTTGACTCACCTTCTCCTATTAAGCAGTGCTACAAGTCCAGCTGCTGGTGGTAAGGTGCCCATACAGTAAGCTGGTTTTAGGACCGACAATAACCAATAGTCATGAAGAAGTTAAATTTTGTGACAATATGAATATTATTATTAACCCTCCAAACACACAGGTATGTTAGATTCTCACAGATGGTTATCACTAAATACTCCTCTTTATTCCTCTTAATAAGATTGATGAGAGTGATCACAAATCTGACAAGACAAACACATCAAGATCATTTTAAAAATGATATCCTTTTATCGATAATTTGAGAAAAACATTTCTTCCTTAAAATGTTATTTTGACAGAAACCACTCAAAATATCGTTATGTCTCTTTTATACAACATGATATTGGAACCACATACTTTTAGATAACTCCTTTTAACTGCTTTTTTAATTCAGCTCCTGAATGTGTGTTTGTCATCTGAATGTAACTGTAATACTGTATGTTTGATCATATATATATTTGTTCATTATGTGGAAACAAACAAAACACCTGATCGATCAGACATTTATCTGTGTTTGTGAGAGGTCCTTTAAATAAGTGTGTCCTAGTGAGCTCTGATCAATGTCCACACACTGGCAGTCTTCACCCTCAACAGAGTCTATCTGCAGTTACCAGTAATACGCTAGTAGACACTTGACAACTCACAAATACTGCAAGTATGGGTATTGGGACAGGCTCAGTCTCACAGGTCTCATCACCTTCATTTTCAGTGAAAACACACTGATAAACCCAGAGTACACCACCTGCCCAGCACCAGGCCTCTGGACTGGATGGAGACCAAAACAAATTTTAGACTATTTAGCTCGACAGAAACACACACCTCCAAATGTATGATAATGTTGCTTTGTAACTGTTTGCTCATGTTTGTTCACCATTACAACTCAATAAGCTGAGAATAAGTATGATATTTTCAGCTCATTGCACTTATTGCCTCAAAGTGGGTGAGATGTCAAATGGTGCAGGTTTAAGATCACTGCTGGTACACCCTGAGGACAGGACCCCCCCTGAGAGGAAAACTGGTGACATGTGACACCATGACTTCATATGTGACAGCTGTGGGGAACAATACATCAGTGAAGTAGCAAGGACCCTGGACAAGAGAATGAATGTACACCAAAGGTCACTGACGACTGGCGGAAGGAAGACACTCACAAACTACCCTCTAAGGACACTACCTCTGAGTGTACTAATAACCACACTCCAGACTATAGATAACATGTTTAGCCAATTTATTTGGGCTTGGAAAAGGGCTAGGAGTTTTTAACCCATAAGAGCCTAGAGTCATTTCTCCTTTTAGGAAATGTATAAATTATGGGGGATGTAAAACAGACTAAATGGATCACATGTAACACATATTTGAAATTTAACTTTTTTAGAATTTTTTTTATTTTCTTGGGGACTTCACGAGTTAAAAGTCAGTTATGAGGAACTTTCTACAACACTTGTAACACCTGTTGGTAACACCTGTGTAACTGTGGGTTCTTATGGGTTAAGACTACAGGCTAAAATAGAATTTGGGGGGCTGAGACTTCCCAATATGAGACTTAACCAGGGACATTGATGGGGGCTCTGATAGTTTCCCTTTTCTCAAGCAGAGATAACAGACCTCTGTGGGTAGACTTAGAGGGAGAATGAAATGTCCCATTCGGGTCGGCAGACTACTTGAATCAGTGTCCAAAAGGTCTAAATCTATTCAATTTAAGGTATTCAGCGGGCTCTACTGGACAGAATGAAAAGGGAAGGACTGGGTCATTCAAATCCCTGCTGGCCATGCCATACAGAACAAGATACATATGTTTCTTAACTGCCCTAGCCTAGTCACCTATTGGTCATGGAAAAGATGAGGAACAGTCGGGGTGCTGTTGATTTTAGCCCTGCTCTATGGCTCCTCAATAGTCCAAAAGGAAATGAGAGAATAGGTGGGAAACAGGCTCAATTCAGGTTCAAAGAGGGTCATACTGAGGCACTGGACAGAGGAGAATAACCCTACCTACTCTGAATGGTACACAGCCCTATCAGATACGGCCTCTTATGGGCAGCTGATGTACAACATAAATGGGAAAGTGGACACATACAGAACTCTGGGAGCCATGTTAACACAGATCAGGGAAATGTAACCTAAGTTAAGTCTGCTGCACACATCAATTAAAACCAAGCCTACAGTACACCATGTTCAACTGGTGGATGGAAATAGGCCAGTGGGAGAAATGAAGCTTCCTTTCACATCAAGTATTCATTTGTTATTTTTATGCCTACAGATATGTATGTATGTGTATATAACTTTAATGTAACTTTTACCATTTTTAGTTTCATTTTATTTGTACTTGCCTTTAATATATATATATATATATATATATATATATATATATATATACACATATATATACTGTATGTGTGCATGTGTGTTTGTGAGAGCACACATCCATAGGACCTATTGTGACCCACCAAACCCATCTTTGAACAGAGTTCCACACTTAAGTCACCAATCCAAGATCATCATCATATTTTTCACGGTATAACTTTTTAGGAATGATGAATTTTTTGTAATGAAGCTTTAGTGAAAGTCTTTGTTGCTGACTTCAGTCAATATTATTTTAAACTTCCAAATGATCTCTACTTATTGAAATAGTGGGAAGTGACACAACTACCAATCTCTTTTAGCAGCACGATGAAGGCAAAGTAGGGAAACTTCTGATAAAGCTAAATCAAGCTGTGATCACTCCACATCTGAGACGATGCTGGAATGGGTTTGTAAGCACACAACTTTTTAGTTTTCAGTGCAAGTGAGAACCTCATGAACATAATCAAAGCACTGAGGCCACGAGAGGAACTGTCTCACTAGATTTCAGCAGCAGCAGGGCTTAAATATGCTCAGTGTCTTCAAAGCTGCTCACTCTCAGCTCTGGCAGCTTGTATCCCTCATATACAACCTCCAGCTGAGAATAGAATAACTCAGGCTACTTCCCAGCATGCTCCATTAGGTCTGTCATTTGTCTAAAAGACTGTGAAAAAGATCTGACCCTAAAAGCTGGCTACAGAAGTGTTCTTTTAAAGTATGCAGAGTTGTTATTAAGCCTCCTCTCCTGCCCTCTTTGAACACAGTTGAACAGAGTTGTAATTGCACATCAATTGTAGCCTAAAGGAATAGTTTAGCATTTTGGGAAATACTCTTGTTTGATTGACATATGAGGACATCTATCAGCTATCTTACCATGAAGAGTGGAAACAGGGAGCAAAGTAACAATGAAGTGAGCCATGAAGGTGACACCAGTCATCATCTTTCACTGACACAATGTCACATTCCAGTTCCTGATGATGATGGCCCGGATCAGAGCAGCAGAAGGTTGTTACCTCTGCAGCTCAGACTTTTTAAATGTGTACTGAGCAATGATTTAAAATGAGAGAGGAAAAAAAACAAAAAAACAGACCAAATAGCCCAGATCTGGGTCATGCTCAGTTCAGAGCAGATCCTTTTCCTTCCTGTTCAAATCCGACCAAACTACCCAGAGGCACTGGCTTTGCATTCACAGGGATTTGTAAAACTATTTATATCATGTTTCCTTTTTTTGGCTTTTCAAAGAAATTTGTGTGAATATTTATTAATTTATCCCAGACATGGCACAGACTTCCTTTCAGGACAAAGTCCCCAAGGATCCGCCAGTGGGTATAAACCATAGCCAGACATATTAGAGCATGAGTCAGTGTATTACCTTAAAGCAGCAGCTGCATTAATAAACAACACAGATGAGAGTGTGGGATCAGTTCCATTACTGGAGCACTGTGTTTTTAAGTAGTGATGGCATAGGTAAATCTGACGCGATTTGTTTATTTGTGGATTAGATGTGGCCAGAGTCCTCTCTAAAATCTGGATTAAAGATGGATGTGCGTCAGACAGGAAGATTGTGTCTGATCATTTTTTCTTGGAAGTTATGACTGTTTTCACTAAGGTTGTTTCTTAGCCATTGCTGCCATCAGAACATTTCTGACCTTGTGGCAGCAAATTCTGCCAACTGGCGCTCAGATCCTCAAATCAGAACTCATTTAAATGACTGAAAGAAAGACTTTATTTATGAAATTTGCTCTGCGAGCGTTACATTCTAAATATTTCTGTAGATGAAGGTAGAAGTGATGTTGATTTGGAGGCTGACAGATCTGCAAGACTGCTTGTCTTTCTTGTTTTATTTTTTTGCACTGAGAGATCACCTGACTTACTGTTTAGAATTCTATTCCAAAATGATATGCACCATAAAAAAAACAAAAAACAAAGAAAAAACAAACAAACAAACAAAAAAACCCCACATAAAAATCACATTTAGTCTTGGCAATTTATTGCTGCCATGAAGCTAAAGCACAATTGTGGTTACTGAATACATTATGAATCAGGCTGAAACCTTGGTTTTAAAAGAGCAGTTTTACATTTTGCGAAATGCACCTTTTCTTTGAGAGCGATCATTTATTTTTTGAAGAAAATGATCCAATATTACATATCTGTCAGTGGCGTAAGTATGTGAACCTTTGCTTTCAGTATCTGGTGTGACCCCCTTGTGCAGCAGTAAGTGCAACTAAATGTTTCCAGTAACTGCATCAACCATTAAACACATTGCTCTTGTCATGATCTTTGTTGGTCAACCACTCCTGGGGAGGGTAACAATGGTCTTGAACTTCCTCCATTCGCACACAATCTAACTGTGGATTGGTGGAGTCCAAACTCTTAACAGATGGTTTTGTAACCTTTTCCAGCCTGATGAGTGTCAACAACTCTTTTCCTGAGGTCCCCTTTTTAAAAATTAAACAGGGCACCCAGTCACACCTGATTGTTACCAAATTGATTGAAAACAACTGACTATCTACCTGTCTATTTGCACCTTCAAAATTAACTGCTAATCCTAGAAGTCCACATACTTTTGCCACTGACAGATATGTAATACTGTAATAATCATTTTCCTCAATAAATAAATGATCAAGCATAATATTTTAGTCTCATTTCTTTGATTGGATTCTCTTAATCTACTTTAAGGACTTGTGTGAAAATCTAATTATGTTTTATGTCATATATATAAAGAAATAGAGAAAAGGGTTCATAAACTTTCAAGCACCACTGTATCTGTGCAGCATGTCAGCATGGAGCTGGAGTCAACAGGCAGTTGATCTTGATTAGCATTAAGACTGGAAGCAGTGGGACACAGCTAACTTCACTCTGAAACAAAGGTGTGGGACTGTGCGCACTGATGGCTACACTGGCTGAGAAACATCGGACCAATCAAATCTTAGCAGGCTGAATTACGATGGAAGTAGGAAGCTAAACAACAGCAACACAAAAATAGTGAAGTGTGGATGTAATGGATGCCGCTGTAAAAGGTGTTGTCCACAAACACAAACAACAACAACACCAGCCACCTTTCTCTGATCAGTGAGAAAAATATGAACTACACTGAATAACTGCTACTGCTGCTTCAGTGCTGACTGAAAATGACAAAGGCAAGACAGATTCCTCACTGACTGGTTAAGGAATAACAAATGAAAGTAACCCCTTCCCACACAGAAATAGCTCATGAACACAAAGTTAAGCTGAGTGAATGAAGTGACATGAAACTGAAAGTTGTCTCCCCCGGTGTGGTTGGTGCTGTTTCCCCCTGCTTCCTGTCTTTGCACTAAGCTAAGCTAACTGCCACCTGGTCCGGCTCTGTACTTGACATGCACAGACATGTAATAAATCCATCTAAACCTGGATTTAATTCTCGGTGAGGGGGTGATGTTAGTGCTGGCTATAAATGGGCCTTGATGCTTGGCAAAAAAGTGAAGAAGTAAATTTCTCAAAATGTAAAAATATTCCTTTATAAAGTGGATCTTTTCATAACAATTTGTCGAATCTGCTTTTGACTCATTATGACTCACAACCAGTATTGTGGAATGAAACTGCAGCACTTGTGATGGGTGAAATCACACACATCACAGTGTGGTTAGCCTAAAGCCTCTGGTTTACTATTTACCCACATAATTAAATAAAATGCTAAACTGAATGGAACACTGCTTAGAAAACCTCAACAGAACTATGCACTCATACTCAAACAAAAAAAGCAAACCAAAAACACAGCCTTTAAATTATGTTGGTGTATAAAAAAATGTTCACTTAAGGCGGTTCAAGTTGGTTACATCACTGGTAAAGCTTCCCATGTTTTAAAGTTAAAATGTTTTAAATATAAAACTAGAAAGATACAGTATTGCACGTCTCACAGCATGCATCAAGCAGTTTTGTACAAGCCCTGTTTCGTGCATCTTTGCCAACTTAAGGTATAATGGCACATGGACCTATTGCTGCACTAAAAATAAATAAGTAAATAAATATTAAATAACATAAACTCAGTGAATGAAGAAACCCCCAAAAACACATAAACACTTTCCTCAGCAACAGTGATACAGTGGGGGGAAATAAGTATTCAACACACCAGCATTCTTTTCATTAAATATATTTCCAATTCAGCTATTCACATGACCTTTAGACCAGACCTTTAGTATTAACTCAATAAAACTACACAGTTAAAGAAATCGCATCATTCCAATCTATAAAAAAAGTTATGTGCAATAATGTGGAGTGATAAAGGAAAATAGTATTGAACACACTATCTGAAAATGATTTAATACTTGGTGGAGAAACCTTTGTTTGCACTGTTAGCTTCAAGACAGGTCCAGTAGAAACTAATTTCTCACAGTGTCCAGGTAGGATTTTGGCCCTTTCCTCTTTCTTTTCTTTTCCTCTTCCTCTTTCAATCTGGAATCTTGGTGATCATGCACTGAGACTGTGGTGGTGGAGTACATTGCCTATTGTGACAACTAAACCTGCTGCTTCCAGGTCTTTCTGGAGCTCTTTTCCTGTGGTCCTTGGCTCTTGGGCTACTCTTCTGACTAAATTTCTGACTGCCCATATGTGGTATGTGGTACGTGATCGGTTGATGGTGGAGTGATGTTCCTTCCACTAGTGGATAATGGCCCAAAGGGTGCTTATTGGAACATTTAGGAGTTTACAAATCTGTTTGTAACCAGTGCCATTGCCATGCTGCCTAACCAGTCTTGTTGCGAAGGTCTTGGGAAAGCTCTTTGCCTCTACCCACTAACCTTCCAGCACGCACCGACCTAACTGATTCTGATCAGCACAGGTAGGAGAACTAATCAGTGAAATCAGCTGTTTTCAGACTTTTTTATACTTTTTAAACTTTTTTCCTTTGTCATTCCACTTCATTGCACATAACTTTTTTATGGATTGGAATGTTAGGATTTCTTTATCTGTCTAGTCTTATTGAGTTAATGCCAATATCTGGTCTAAATTTCAGGTGAATAGCTGCATTGGAAATATGTTTAATGAGAAAAATGCTGGTGGGTTGAATACTTATTTCCCCCACTTTATATGAGGCTTAAAGCCCATACAGTAGTATACAGTAGCATCCTGTTAAGTCCTGGCTTTAATGGGCTGTTTTAGTCTGGTGAATGTCAACAGTAGTCAGTGTGTGATAGAGGGAAGCAGCAGTGCTTCCCTGTATTACACATGAACTGCAGTAGAACGCTGTTAAAGAAGAGGAAAGCCTGGTATTTAGCTCACTTACTGCCTCATTAGCCATCTGCTCTGGACACATTCAGTTATGTGACTCAGTCAGTTCTAAAGGTTACAGAGGCAACAGCAACGAAATTATATGCTCTTATTATTTTGACAGGTTGATGATGAAAAGAGAGAGCTTCAGAGTAGACAGTATTATTTAGGGAAGTCTAGGCTGGGGCTGGTTGCACACAGTTTGACTATGGCTTAGGTTCAACTGTTCACGCTTTGCCAATCAGTATTTTCCATATTAATCACAGATCACGTGACTACGTGCAATGTAAAAGATGTTGTTCCTTTTACACTACAGAGCTTTGTAGCCTCTTTTAACTCATTGTTTTAATTTTGCACACTCATCAGCAAAAACCTCTGATAAAACCACTGTACATCCTAAAGAGCCAACTAAAGTATCTTGTTGGTGGCGACCAAAACAGAAACAAATGAAGATTAAAAAATCTGACTACCATAGGATGTGTTGCCAGAAACCAAATGAATGTGGGTCAACAGTGATAGCGTTGTCACAACAGACTTGGGGAATGGTGGCTAACTTTTTAGGCTTAAAATGAGTCTGGTTTTAATTTTGTACAACTGGCATTAGACTATAAGAGAAAAACCTGTGTAACCAGCCCGTCTAGGTTGTTAGACTATGATACACTTATGTGAAGGAGAAGGAGCTGTATAAGTGGTCCAGTCCAGTGCTGATATGTGAACCAGAGTTGCTGCACCTGAACATGCAGCATGGGAACAGCTATCTCTCCTCCAATGTCAATGAAATGATGTCACAGTTTTTTTTCTTTCTCTGCAACAGTTTAGGCTCAAATGCACACACTCAACAGTACACACACCAGTAGATCAGGTTAAACAGGATGTAGGCACCAGGGAAGATCATGCGAGAGTAGGTGTCGATGGCATGGGTGTTCTGGATAATCCTGAAGCCGCGGATGCCCTTTTTCTTGGTCCCCGTGGACTCGTTGTCCAGGGAGAGATGCACCACCATTCGCTCCTGTTTTTCTGACGTGTCCTCAGCTGTCATGGAGGCTCTGGTGTAACCTGCCAAACTGTTGGTGTCTGCCTCACTGTACGTCCCGTCCAGCATCATGGTCCTAGCATGGGACATGCCGCAGGTGCAGGGGAGGGTATGGGACTGGGCAAAAGAGAGGAGATGAATCAAGACTGAATAGAATGTTAAAAGCACCATTTGGAAGTGTATACCATTTCTGAAAAGGTCTCTGTACCTGTTCCCTGGCTTTTTCTCTGAGCTTCCGGTCTTTACCGTCCCTCACTGTCGTCAGGTAGTTGACGGCAGCATATTCGAGCACAGACAGGAAGACAAAGACAAAACTGACCCAGAGGTAAATGTCCACAGCTTTGATGTAGGAGACCCTGGGCATGGAGGCATTAACTCCAGTGATGATGGTGGACATGGTGAGCACTGTGGTTATACCTGAAGCACAGAGAAAATACAATCTCATGTTAGCATGGCAGTCAAAAAGGTTTCTGGGGAAATGAATGAGAGAGATTCATGTCATTTAGTCTCTTCAGACACTCTGAAGATTTTATTCTGGCTCTGGGGATTTCTAACATTTCCCAGAAGGACAACATCTCTGGTGAAGATGTGTGAACATTTCTAATCAGCAGAGTAGAAGACAACAGCAAGATCATGTTCCAGTTGAAACAAAGTCAGAGCTACACCCACTATGCTACTCACCATATCTTTTTGCTGCATTTTTTTAGTCCCCCCCCACCTGAGTCCAATCCTGTCAGAGTTTTCCTCCTGTTAAAATCGAGGAGGTTTGTGATAAAACCAGCAAGTGTTAATTAGTGGCTTTAGAGGTGTTGGTAGATAGCTCTTTCCCCCTGCTTCCAGTCTTTATGCTAAGCTAGGCTAACCATGCTCTGACTCCATCGCTGCACTTAATGCAGACATTATATTGATCTTCTCGTCTCATCTTCAGAAAGACACAAAGAACATTTGCAAAACACTGCAACAATCCTTTAACAGTGTGATTCCCTCTGGGGTACTCCTCTGCCAACTGAGTCACGCTCTGAGGTCACTGTACTGTGCTTTGGACACATTATTACATATCCTCTTACCTAATGAGACTCTGGCAGGGACGGCCCTGCGGTCAATCCAGAAAGACACCCAGGACAACATGACCATCAGAGTAGCAGGGAAGTAGGTCTGCAGCAGGAAAAAGAAGATGTGACGCCGCAGAGTGAAGTTGATGTACAGACGGTTGTACCAACCTGGAGACAAGAACATAACAGATGTTTGCAAATTGTTTTATGTGTCAGTGATAAAGCAGATGAATGATGCGTTAAAGTGCCGTGATAAACACAGACCGAGGTGAAATTAACAACTAATGTGCACAGCGATGATAGAAATCTGGAGGGCATATAAAACCAAACAAAGCAAACAAAACAGCAGCTGGATAAAAAAAGAGGTCACTGCACTGGATACAAATATCTATGACTGCAAAGCACAAAAGGCCGAATAACAATGTGAGGGAAATATATGAAATATATTATAATAGTCCTGTGCTGTGTGTTTCACAGCAGTGTTCCAGTTCCTGAGTTTCAACCATTTTTCCTCTATACAGTGTTAATCTCATTGGTTGAATAAAACCTTGTTTATTCTGAGTACAACTTTATTCATTATTATTTCAATTAAATTATAATTTTCAATTATTTCAATTTACTATTGCCTACCTTTAGTAGCACTATTTTCTGTCTTTGATAACTGTTATCAGTGAGGTCAGTGAGGAAATTTGAAGAAATTCTCTCAAGGTGTGAGATAGTGTGCTGAGATAGTGTGTTCACGAGAATGGGATGGATGGACATGTGTGCATATATATGGATACATGGACAGACGCACGGACGGACAATCTAAAAAACATGTTTCTCAGTGTGTAGACACTCTGTCACCCTGATGTATTTTAAGTTTCACTGATCTATCACTAAACTATGTCTTTTTCACAGCAGACATTCTGACTTGCCATTGTATGAAAAGGTGTTGCTGGTAAATTAACAATAGCTCTGTTCTGTGTAAGTGTTCCAGTAAGTCACTGCATGATACCAGGATCCTGAAATTGAAGCAGCTAAATGGAATTCAGCCATCACTAATTACTTTTTTACACCTGCTTTTCCGACTGTGACATCCCAAAATATCTTTCATGACAAAGACCTGTTGTGGTTGTCTTCACCAACATAAAATGGAGAAAACTTTGCTGAACAGTCGTGACATAATAAATGGAAGAATCATATCTAAAAATGAGGCTATTTACTGACTTTGAAAAATGCAACTACCTTAACAATAACATGAGCCTGTCACTCAGGTAGCCGTTTGCATGTTCTCTCTCTGCCTGTGTGACTTCTCTCTGGATACTCCGGCTTCCTCCCACAGTCCAAAGACATGCATTAGGTTAATTGGTGTAAATTGCCCATAGCTGTGAATGTGAGTGTGAATGGTTGTCTGCCTCTACATGTCAGTTCAAGCACAATACAATTAATTTTAATAACAATAGTGTAATACTTAATACATAATTTCCTTTCCTCTTTTTTTTCCCTTTTCTGACTTTGGTTTGATTTAATATGCACAAAGAATGCAACCATATATGCAGCAAAGTTTTCAAAAATATGCTCTGATACCAAAAAAAAAAAAAAAAAAAAAGAAGTAAAAAATAACTTCTTACGATTAAATCCAATTAACAATAAAGAAATGTGATCTGGGGCGGCATGTTGGTGCAGTGGTTAGCACTGTCGCCTCACAGCAAGAATGTTCCGGGTTGGAGTCCGGGGCTTTTCTGTGTGGAGTTTGCATGTTCTCTCTGTGCCTGCATGGTTTCTCTCTGAGTAATCCAGCTTCCTCCCACAGTCCAAACACATGCAGGTTAACTGGTGACTCTAAATTGCCTGTAGGTGTGAATGTGAGTGTGAATGGTTGTTTGTCTCTATATGTCAGTCCTGTGATGGACTGGGGATCCATACAGGGTGTACCCTGCCTCTCACCCAATGACAGCTGGGATAGGCTCCAGCCCCCCCACGTCCCTTAATGGATAAGCGCTATAGATAATGAATGGGTGGATGGATGGAAATGTGATCTGTAACTACAATAAAATGTCCATATTTCATGTTGTCTGTGACCACAGCAGTGTTGTCATATTGCCTGTTGCCTGTTCTACATCTTTCTCTTGTCTGCTGAGATCAGGTGTGACGACACTGTGAAAGTGTTTTTGATGGAGCTTTGTATTTTGGCTGCAGCACTGTGAGCAACTTTCTGCTCTTCCTTCCTACAAAAGAAAATTGCTGTAGGTCGGTTGCAAAGAATTTCCAACAGCTTTAGGTGTGTCTTCAGCTGTTTGTCTTTGCTTGTTCCATACTTACGATATTTGGATATTTGGATATTTGGATAATGTAAAACTTCATTCAACATTTGTTTTGCCACTCTACCTGTGCTGCTGTAGAAAGCCAGTCTGGAGGTAGTGTGAAACTTCTGGATGAGGAACTGTGACAGAGAAATCCTTTCATCAGTGCTCAGAGACTCATCACCACTTTTCCAGTACAGCATCAGGTCCTCGTCTGTGTACGCATCTAATGGACAGAAAGCATGAATTTGAAGCAATTTCAGTGTCAGCAACAGTAGCTTTTAGGACCAGAAAAGACATTAGATAATAATAATAATAATAATAATAATAATAATAATAATAATAATAATAATAATAATAATAATAAACACACACATACACATTTTATTTACTAATTCCAACCAATATACTCCTTTGCTATTTATATTTCAAATGGTGTGAAACTCAGCACTTCCTGCAGGCATTTAGAAAGGACAAGCCTAATGTCCTTATAAAAAAGAGAAATGTCTGCACACCTAAATGAGGGCAGTGTGAGGCATATGAATACTTACAGCTCTCCAGCTCCAGTGTGCACGTCTGTGAGTCCAAAGGGAAACGACTGAAATCCATGTTGCACGCAGCAGTAACTGTAACCCTGGGGAATTAAAGCAGAGCGTAAATCTCACCAGCTCACACATGGCACACCAGGGCCTGCCAAGTCTCATTTGGTTGGTGTGAGAAAACCCCCGTGAAGACAGTTATATGTGTGTGTGTGCGTGTGTGTGTGGGGGGGATTTCCTGTCTCCTCACCTCAGGCTGTACAGGACGTGACCGTCGGGGAAGACCCGCAACATGATGTTGTCAGTGGTGGTGTCGTGGATGAAGGACCTCTTTGAGTGGACAAAGAACACGTCAGGTACCCAGATTTTCTTCACCAGCCGCCCATCAAAGGTCATGCTCTTGTTGGTGGAGCTGGGGAAAGCCAGCCTCTCATCCTTCCAGTAGTGCCTCAGATACAGGGTCATGGTGAAGTCCTGGGGGGGGGGGGGGGGGTTGACAGAAACACTCTCTGGATTAAGTCTCTCTAGGAGGACTCTACTTACATATTACATTCCTCTGGGATTACAGTGCAGCTGGATTATATGGATTGTTTATGACTAAACATTGATGGTGAACAGACGTGCTGAACATATGTTAACTAAGCACGGTCCACAGCTTCCATTGGTCTTACACTACTCTTGTCCTCTGTTGCTATGCAGGGCGGAGTGGTCCTGCGTCTGCACTTCTCCCTGCCACAGGAGATCCATCATCCTCCATCCCATTCTCCTCGTGGCATTACGTAACACCAGTTCACTGTAGAATAATGGCTAGAGCAATGCATTGTACTCCTGGTACCTGATATAAAAGTACCTTTGATGTTGCATAAGATGAGATCTGGGGCATTTCTTAATCCCTCAGATAAGTAATAACTGTGATGTATTATAAATTTACTAATAAGACGATTTCAAGTGTTGTGATCTGAGCTCCGTACACTTGAATGTTAACTGCAAGTTTACTGGCTGATTAAAACTTAAAACTTTTTTTCTTTGAAATCTGCTTCTCTGAAATAAGTTTTTTTCAGCTGAAATACTCAGCAGTGTTAAATTTTCACTGTTAACTGACATTAATGGTGGTCAGTGTAATTTTAACACTTGATTTATCAAAACTAACACCCCTAGAGTAAATTCCTGAGAGTGTGTGGATGGTGAGGTTTGTCCACACGGGCGGCACAGTGGTGCAGTGGTTAGCACTGTTGCCTCACAGCAAGAAAGCTCTGGTTTGAGCCCTGGTTCGCCCGGGGCTTTTCTGTGTGGAGTTTACATGTTCTCCCTGTGCCTGTGTGGGTTCTCTCCAGGTTCTCCAGCTTCCTCCCACAGTCCAAACACATGCAGGTTAGATTAATTGGTGACTCTAAATTGCCCATACAAAGCAAAACTGCCAGTGTGTTGAAATAACTCTGGGTGAGTGTAAAAAAAATTAACACTTTTAAAAGTGAAAAGAGTGGACACATACAGACACTTCTGTAGTGATCAATTTAACACTCTCAGTGTTAATTTAACACTGGTGATTTTGCTGTGTATGCTCCAAAACATATCTGAATTTGGAGAGGTGCTATGGCTGACTCACCAGCTAGCAATCATACAATTTCTGCATTAGCTGAGACAGTGTTGATGGTGCTACTGTTAGCATACATTTCAGCATCAATTCAGTACACACAGCCTCTCTGTTAGTATTGTATTGTAAGTATTGATTATAATTACACCGTCCTGCTGCTCGGCTTGGCAAATACAGCACTAAATAATTTTTCCTGACCACAAAGGGTAATGGGAGTGATGAAATGAGAAAATACAGAGACAAGCTAACATGATGATTTTGGTTTCCTCGTGGAATTTGTTGATATTTATTAAAAAATAGAATAACACCATCCACATCCTTTAAAATCTGTGGGGTTTTTTTGTTTCTTTTTTTGCTGTGTAAATGGTAAGCAACCTGAGGCTTTGTGATATGACATAATGTCATTACCAGAAGCCGTCATCTGGAATCATTCATTTTTTTTTTTCATCCTGTTCCAAAACAAATAAATACACAACCCTGGGATCAAAATGAAATGTAATCCTAGGTCGTCCTTGCAAACAGGAGCTTACACAACATCAGGATGACAGTTTTGGATCCAATTTATGGTTCCAGAACAGAGGGTTGATTTAATTACATTACTCAACATGCATTTAGTCTGTGACTTTGAGCAAAATAAACAGTTCCTTCCAGTGAGCCTTCATAATCTAATTCTGATTATCCAACTGAAAACAGCTTAATGACTAAAAGGATATCTGTCATTCAAAGTCATTTCAAAGTACAGAAGCTCTCACATGCCAGTGACAGACCTGATATATGTTTATTATTACTTAGTATTTTGTTTGGACTCTAATCTGGTGTGCGTCTAATCAAAAAAGTTGGATTCAGGAGACAAGTGTTAGCACAGTCTTATTCACGCTGGTGCTCATGTGTCCATTCTCATGCTGTTAATAAAGAATGTTCCTGCGATGCCTCATTAGAGCTTCTTCCCCATGTGTTCAGGCAGAGTCATTTGTTAAAGTCAGCAACTTCCATGGCTGCATGCTGAACATATCACAGATTAACTGGTTAAATCTGCAACCAGTAACATATTCCACTGGAATAGGAGCATTAATAATGACATTATGTTTCTGTGTGTACCATAATCTAATTATTTTCAGTTTGTCTTAGTGTTTCCTTTCAAACCTGATTGAATTTGAAGTTAGAGAGACAGAATAATCCAAGGAATTCCCTATTTTCTCTCTGACTGAATCTGTTTTCATTCCTGTGATTTTCAGTATCTATAGTAGATTCCAAGATTACAGCTATTTCCCATAACCTCACCATGTGCACCTTGTGGCATTAAAGACTTTCAAACCACTTACCATGTCGACCTCTGATATGCTGTCCAAGCTCTCCACCTGAACATCCACTCCAACAGGGACAGCAGGACCTGCAGATTTATAACAGATTTAGAAACAGATTAGAGTTTGTATTCATATCTTTCTCCAACAGGCTCTTTTAATATCGGGTGTGTGTTGTTTGTGAGCATGCATGTGAGCAGGTTGTTTTAAGGCTATGTCATGCTGCAAAGCTGGAACCAAGACTTAAAGAACAAGTAGATCTGAAACTGAAGCGGTTCTGGGAAGATTGTGGTTATGGTTAATAAACTAGTTAAGGTTGGGCAAAGGTTAGCTTAAAGTTTTTAAAAAAAAAGGAACATTAACTGGATTGTGACTGAGTACAAACTGAGAGTTCTGCATGAAAGGGATGCATGCTACAGGCCTACCTACAACACTGAACACCACACAACACTCTCCACTTACAGTCCACTTGCAGTTTTGATCCATAAAGTGAACACACTGCAGTGGCACTGAGCATTGGGAATGGGTTGAAATCATGAACTGTAGAACTGATCACAGACAAGTTATAAACTGGCTGACGACCTCCAGGTAACTATATATGTCTCATAGGTAGTTAATCAATCATTGTCCCATGAGGATATGTCCTAATTATGGCTGGCCTTTTCTCCAGCACCACCAGCAGGCAAAACTGTCCTCACCAGAAAAATGACTTATTCAAAGACTTTATGAAAGCCTAGGAGTTATGACTGCCTCTGTTTCAGAAGCAAAGGTGGAAGTAGTGTGACATTATAGTGGCCTGAATCCTGACAGGGGAGAGGTCTGGGTGGGTGGTTTGGTGTCTGACTTTAAGAAAGACCTTAAGAAAAGAGAGGCGCCTAAACTCAACCAAATGTTACTGTTAATTCTGGAAGGTGCTGACAATGAACTTATAGTATTTTGTCATTTATGTGAAGGGACTTGTTGACTTGATCACAAGACATATCAAAATCTGTCATTTAAGTTTCTGAGCACATTCATGTTCTGCAGAGGATGAACCCTTCGGTACACTCCATGAGCTTTCCTCCTGGGGGTGAAATGACAACATTATTCACAAAATATCTAAGTAGTAAGTTTGTTACACAGAGGATGAGCCATTTTGATTTTAATAACAATATGTAGCCCTGCCCCACATGTACAGATCCATGTCAGTGTTTTTTAATGTCAGTGGATGCAAACAGTCACAAGCTTGCTGGTGCATTGTCACATTGTTTTTCACATAAACTCAATAAATTGTTCTAAATTCAATAAATAAATAATGACTTGATTTGCATAGAAATATAAAGTCAGCTGTGATGCAGTCAGTGTGATGTGTATTCCTCTGCTTATCTTCTCACACACAGTCCTAAAATAACATATGTATCCTAAAAAGCCATGACTAATTCCTAACTCCAATCATCTCATATAATAACTTGCATTAAATAGAACACAATATTTCATATTTGATGATATGTGTTGTTTAGCTGATTGAGAGGATTACATTTAAGGCCATCTTGGGATTTACAGGGATATGGAAGAGTATCCTAGTAGCCTTACCATCAATGGCAAAACAAATTCACACACCCTGCTGTCATTTGTGTATTAAAGTCACACTGGCTGCTGTAGTATTTTTTAATCTGTGCAGCAGTAATGAATGGTGCCAGCCTTACATAACCAGTGGCACAGCAAAGCTGCTACCTGGAAAAGGGGTTATTAACTCCTGCCCAGACCCAGCTGTCAGCAGAGAATCCTCCCTACTCCTTCTCACACCATATGCCACACATCACGTGCCACATTCAGTAAAGCCTGATCTGCTGCTGACACTGAGGCAGTGGATGTAACAGCAGACACCTGCTGGGAAAAAAAAAAAAAGCCTGGACCAGTGGTGTTTCTGTGTGAGTGGAAGTGCCTCATCTCTCTCTGCAGCCAGGTCACAGGAGTGCAGTGAACTGCACTGCAAGGACACAGCAGCGAGAGAACAGCTCTGCACTGAGGAGGGATACAGCAGTGTATGTTCCCTAAATTACAGGGCATGGAAGCCTATTTTCAGTGCTTCAGTGTTCAAAAATGTTGGCTATAGACTGAGGCTGTTCAGACGGGACAGTCGGCCACAGATGAAATGTCCTGTGTGTCGTTCTGCCAGAAGATTTCCTTTTTGCTATTTTGAGCTTTTGAGCATCAGCAAATTATTCTACGTCGCTGATTATCAGATGAGACCCAAGAATGCGTCATATCGATGCTTCACATCATGATTCCAGTTGGCTCTTGTAGCCTGCAGAAGCACTTCTGTGTGGGCTGTTTTCAAATGGGGCATGAAGGAGGAGTGTGTCAGCCAGTGTTTTCCCCCTAACATTACAGTCCCACAAAAATGAACACCACACTGAGCACTAACGTCATAGAGGAGCAAACACTGTAAGTCAAAGTTAAAACGCACGACAGCCTGTTTATGTGTTTGTGGCCTGATGCAGCCTGCAGAACAGGCATACTGACAGTTTCACTGCTCTGTTTTCCTGACAGATCCACTAAACCTCAACTGCTTCATTTAATAGCACATCTTACACTTTAAAATGGAATTATCAAAGCCAAAGCACAGGAGAGAAAACAAAAACACATAATCCATATGCATTCATAAGGTGCAGCAAACATTTTATTAGATATGCGTGGGGATTTATCCAGCAACTGAATTTTTTATCAGGCTCATTATTTGAGTCACTGTGTATAGGACTTTAATTTCTCCCTGTGGGTGAAATTTCATAATATCTCTAATTAAGAAAGTTACAGTTGCAGGCTGTGAAATGATCATTAATCTAAAAGAAAAACAGGATGTAGGGGACTTTTATTTTGATGCGTACCAGCAAATGTTCGGGGATACTGAAGTCTAAAGCCTGAAATTAGGCAAAGGGGGATTATTTATCTGAATATTTCTCTTGTGGAGGCACTTTTCAAGATGTGTTAGCTCTCCATCCTGTCTTTACTGCTTTATATTTAATGGTGTATGGTGCTGTGTTTCTAAGATGTAATCTAACAAAAGACATCTAGCAAAAAAGAAAGTATTTTAATAGATATCAACCTCATGTCTGTGCATTACATACAGGACAGGGTTAGACAACCACAGCATGAAGAGTGGAAGCAGAGGGATACAGCTAGCCTGGCTTGGCATTATCTGTGCAAAGACAACCACCATAGCCAGAAATGCTGTTGGCTGGTGTATTTTTATTTTTTTTTAGCAAGCTAGCTGTTTCCCAGTCTTGACTGAGGATAACCACATCCTGATACTTACCTGTGTTTGTGTTGTGTTTGTGATAAAGATTTTTTTTCTTTCAGGCAGTAGCTTTGAAGGCATCATCTGATAAGTGCTTTCAGACAGCAGGCAGTTGGCCTGTGTGTAAACTTGAAGAAGGCAGCTGCCACTCTCATGAATGTGCACAGCTGATGTTTGTCAGTTTGATGGTAGCTCACCTTTTCCAACTCACCACTGCAGCTTGTCATGACCACGGCAACAACAGCAAGGAAAAGGATCCAGGAGCTTATTTTACAGGGATCTGAATCACTCTGATTATCATCATCTGGATCAATAAGCAACTTTCATTATAGTCAGCTAAACTTGTTATCCAGCTCTTTACCCTTGCAGGATAGTGCTGGGGGAGTCACGACCATCAGTCTACATGGTGGACCCCTGTGGGAGAATGTCTGTGTTCAGGCTTAGAGATGGGATGAGGAGCTCGGACATCTGGAGAGTGCTCCGTTGCTTTGCAAAGAGCCAGTAGATCTGGTTCGGATGCCTCCTGGGCACCTCCCTTTGGAAGTTTTCCAGGCACATCCAACCGGGAAGAGACCCCGGTGTAGACCCAGGACACACTGGGGGGATTACATATCCCATCTGACCTGGAAACACCTCAGGGTCCCCCAGGAGGAGTTGGAAAATGTTACTGGGGAGGGGGATGTCCAGAATACCCTGCTTAGTCTGCTGCCACCACAACCTGACTCTGGATTAGTGGAGGAAAATGGATGGATGGATAAACTTGTCATACTGCTAACCATTTCCTCTATATTTAGCTGCATGATGATACTATAGTTGGTGGATAGCAGCAGCCTGAGGTGCATGGTACAGGTTGTTAGGAGGACTGGATGTAGCCTGGAGTCATGGTGGTGGTGCTGAGCCCTGCTGCTCCATATTCAAAATACACAACACTGATGTTGCCTGGAGACAGCCGCAGTGGGAACCACTTGCTGTCTGAAAGTAGCTTTCAGCAGACTGAATGCTAACATGTGGAATGGAACCACACACAGGAAGTAACAAACATGTCTCCTGGTGATGTCTGCTGTATTTACTGAGAGAAAACCAAGGCAATCTGTTTACCTGTGACATGCTGACACACAGTGAAGCAGTAGCACAAACAGCACAACAGAGCTGGACTCAGCAGTAAAGTATAGATCAGTAGTGTCAGTTGTACATCAATAACTATCTCAAGTTTGCTAACATTAGCTAACATTAGTCACTATGACCTGCTACTGTTGCCAGACCAATTAAAGCTACAGCTTTGTGTTTAGACTAGAAGGAGAAAAACACACTGACCATCCCACCTCATGATACTGGACTGTTCCTCTGTTCGTGGATTAGCAACTATAAATCTACTGTTGGGGGGATTACACAGCAAGGCTCGTCCATTAGACACTGTGCTGCTAAGGCTGAAAAAATCCCAAGATGCATTTGATGGAGACTTCTTCAGAATCCAAAAGGGTGAGATAAGGGGAAACATGTTGATGTGACTAATGTATGACAGGTCTATCCAGCCCATCAAATGCCTCTTAAACTTGAGGCAGACAGGGAGGTGGAGCTCCATAAATATATGGACCCAGGAATCAGAACTTGATATGAGCAAATATACATCCAAACAGGTGTCTTCTCCAGCTCTCTTCAGCTTCCTGTATGTGTGTTTTGATTTGTCAGGCTGCAGTGAGGACCGCCCAATGGGAACCCAGTACAGATGCTCCTAATTATATTAACGAGCCATATAACATTTCACAGCTCCACCTGCAGACTAGTGATAATAAAACCACATCCTGTTTATCTCTGAAACACTGTGGAAGAAGAATCTAACCATTATGATTAACATTTCTCTATTCAGCGTCTTTGTTCTTTGGGATACGGTTTCAGCACAAAAGCAGTTTATTGTGTGTAGTTGGACAATAAAATGCTCCATGTAAGTTTGTCTGATTGTGACTTGAGAATTTGCTCCATCCCTTCACACCCGACATCCCCAATAGCACATAGAAACATCACTCTCCATATCGTCCCACCAGCAAACGAAAGTGGCTGCATAAGAGGCTTTCATTAGTAACACTGCAATCGTTCCTTTTGAAGCCTGGAGGGACCGTGGCAGCTACTGCACACACTTCTCCTCAGCCAAGTGAACACACTTGGCAGGCTCACAGGCGGCAGTGGGACACTTACACAAGTCAGCTTTTCATGATGTTTGAATAGAGCAGTGCGTTCTTCTTCTCGGTCTTCTTCTTCGTCACCTTCTTCTTCTTCTGCTGCTGCTGAAGAAGCTGCCACCTCAACAAACAAGCACTGACCGTCTACGAGACAAAGTCCTCAGTGGGATCCCACCCCCATCTGTGGCTGCAACTGTAGTCCCAGGGGCGAAATTCACAGTGGGCGTCTCATTTAATCTTACCTCCTCCTTACATATACAGGGCCCGTTCCTTTATTTAATACAGAGAATGGAACTCTTTAAGTTAACAAATAAGCTCCTTATTTTTAAACTGCTTCCTAAATCCCAGGACACACAGAACCTTAAATGACTTTTCCTTCTGCCAACACAGAACTGATCAGCGTCAGTGCAGGAGGACACATCTGGCAGAAATAAACTCATCAGCAGCCGTCACTGTGAAGCAACATGTGATGAAAGGTGGTGCAGGATGACCTGAGTCTGTATTTACAGTCTAACACAACCTGCTGAGTGTTTCTCTGAGCTGGACATCCTCTGAACAATCAAAGACTTGGTTTAACACTCACATGAGTTCAGGGTGAATCCTGACACAATGACAGCAGAGAGGAAGAAGGTGGACTGCTGAGCTGAGACATCTAATCCACTCAGTGTGTGATCTCACTCAGAAAAACACACATTCTTTAGGCATGTAGACAAATATTCCCTCATTGCCTCCAACATGATGACTGGTGGAAGCTGCTCTGGGAGTTTACCTGCAGGCGGGCCTCATAGTGAAGTAGTGAGTGGTCTGTCTGCGCAGAGGTGGCTGGTCTTCACCTTCGGGTTTGGTTCCATCCACAATCTTCTTCTTTGACAGAGGACTGATAACAGGAAAGAGACACGTATTTAAAGTGACATTAGAGTTTGGTGTCAAGGATAACACCGGCTCTTCTATATTTTTGTACATGAAAAAGACCAAACTCTGTGTTAGTCAGTTTGTTCCCCATCCAGTGCAAACATTTTAAAAATGTGTGGTTATGACAAATAAGAGAGTCGGATTAAGGTTAAACAACTAAAACACATGGTTCAGAGTAAAACTGATAAGTAGCAGAATTGTGTCTCATGCGTGAAAGTCAGATGTGCTGCATCTGTCCTGATCTCCACCTCTGTGGACAGCAGAGGTGTCCTTTCCTTTTCCACCAGTGAGTCGAGCTTTGTTTTTATTTTGGTAAAGCTGACCTTAACTATATGAATTATTATTACAACCCTGACAAAGAAAGTCTGTTAACCTTAACGATGTAGTAACTTTATCTCAACCCAAGATATTTAATCCCACACCATGATGGGTTCCTAAACTAATGACATTACCACACCCGCTCTGCGTTCTTGCAATTTATTTTTCAACAGTGATTTGAATAAAATGGCAAACAACACTGTTGTTTCATTTGGAGGACTTGCTGTGACCTCAGTACTATTTAGGACTATACACGCTGGCATCATGTGATGGGCATCTAACTATCTGCAGCCATCATTCTCTGTGACAGCCTACACACACGTTGGTTCCTTAACACACGTTAACTCTCCAGAAAAAGCAACTCTAACATTCCTCCAGTCTGGTGATGGCAGCTCCGCCAGCGTGGACAATCGCTGCGTTTTTCTCTCCCTCTCTTTATAAGCGGTAGACTTCTATCCTCCATTTCTTGGCACTGGATGTGGATCAAGGGCGGTTCATGAATGTGAACATATTTCCCAGGATACTGAGCTGGACTTTCTTTTCTGTAGCTCTCTCGAAACCACTGGTTCTTACTGAATAAATATAAATCTTAAAACATTGACAAATACAGTATATAATCTGGAGTTCCATTTGTGCCAAAAACATGTTGTCGTCCATGCCTATTTTATGTCATATCATATTATATGACATACTATAAATCAACTTTAAACTGTACTATTTATTTACTAGCTAGCCCAATTTCGCGATAACTTAGCCTTTCGTTTAACTCAAAGTTGAATTAAACATGAACGCCGACACAGACATAAACATAAACATATGCATAGACAAGGACAAAGCATACACATACACATAGACATAATCACAAAGACATATTTTTTGGCACAAATGGAACCCCAGAATATAGTTTCATTTTAAAAAAGCCTCAGTCATTCCAAAACCAGTCAGTATAGTTTTTAGCGTTACTCAAACAGGGGAATTACTGCAACAATTGGAACTATTTTCAACAGCGGATTAATCCACAGTTAGCGCTGCAGTTATTGTTTCTGGCAGCAGGACCATGTACCTGAGATTGGGTCAAACTAAACTACAGTGTGCTTCCATGGAAAGAAGGAACCTGTGCAGCAGTGTGGATCATTGATGTATCGATCGATCAGCTCCACCAGGCTGTGGACACAGAGGCAGAGCTTCACTGCTGACAAAGAAGAAAATGATGGGATATCATCCTGACTTGTGCTTAAGAGTGAGGAAGGGGAAGTGTCATGTCTGGTAAACTTCATCTAATAAAGAAAAGACGAACAGGTTTACAACTTGAATTCAATTAACGTTCATCAGTGATGAACATCTGAAATAATTTCAACCAGAAAACAATGAGAGGACTCATCCCTGCTCCTGTTGTTCCAGCAGCCGCTGTTAGAGATCCATGCGCTCTGTGAGAACAGCCCTGGAGTTTGATGCTCTCTAAACAACTAAGTGTACGCCAAATAAAGGCTGAACTTCCTCCAGCCTGCGTCCCCAGACAGGGAGGAGGTTTTCTTGCTCCTGTAAACTGTCACAGGAGGTCAGCTCCTGGTCCAGTTCAGGGTCGCTGCTTTTTCGCGCGGTTTAGTTCGAAGCGAGCGCGGAGTGGTTGCAGCCTCCACACAGATTCTGGTCTGGATTAGAAACGGGTTTTAGTCACGCGCAGATCGCATGCGAATGTTGACGGTGTGGCGCTGCGGAATAAAGTGAATCTGAACTGTCCTCATACTCTTCAGGTACAGGTGGTTTTCTTTGACCTGCTGCTGCTGGAGTGTTTTGACGATGTGACCATCTCGAGTTCACCTCTGTTTCGTATCATCAAATATATACAAAAAAAAAAAACTCTCCCCACTTACTTGCCCAACGCGGGTCTCCGCCGACGACCAGCGCTTTTCCTGTGCTGTGGCTGCACTCCCGATCGGGATCAACACAGGAGCAAAGAGGGAGGAACCTGGGTAACGCTGCATGATGAGTTCAAATTCCCGCAGGCCGACCGGTATTTATGGTCCGCAGCCTGGGACGCTCTGTGCTCCGTACTGTGTCTGTCAGAGGCAGGAGGCGAGGACTGAGGGGAGAAGGAAGGCCGAGTCCTCTGCAAAGAGAGAGAGAGAGAGAGAGAGGGACCGAGGATGGTGAAGTGTGAGGGAGCGCTCTGATTGATTTCAGACTCCAGAGGGTCTCTTTCTGGCTCACGAGGCGCACAGCGTCAGCACCACATACAGCGCGATGAAAACAAACAAACAAACAAACATGCTCCTCCTGACAAATTGGTTCCAGAGACAGACACAGCAGAGAGGCGGACAATCTCTCACTGATTTGAAATCATTATTATTGGAATTATTGGAAAAGTGAAAAGAGATGTGTGTTCACATCTATCTCACTCTGTGTGTCTCACTCTGTGTGTCTCCTCTGTGATCACATCTGTCTCCTCTGTGTCACTCTTCCTCTCTTCACAGCTGCTCAGAGTCTGGAGAGTAAAGTGGAAGATGTGAAATTGCATCCAGAAACCAGTGGAATGGAGTGTGGAGAGTGGAGTGGTGTCACTCTGTCTCAGGCTCTGCTCCTCACACCAGCTCTAACCCAGAGTCTTTGTGGAGGGAGGGACATTCTGTTTCCCCCCACATGACAAATTGTTTTTGATCTCTAAAGATTAAAGGCTATTATCAAGTCAAATCATGTTTCTAGTCGACTCTGTCAGCCAGATTAACTCTGATCATTCAGCATTGATGAGAAGTTTCATCAACAAATAAAGATTTCTCTTTTTAAGGAGGAGGAAGGTTTGGAAGTTTGGAGGCTGACAAAACCAAACTGTAACTTCCTTCATTTCTGCCTTTTGAGGCTGATTATCCCAAATTTACAGCGTTCTCTGTTTGCTGTTCTCTCTCTAGGCAACACACAGAGAAAATGCTGGGATCTATAAAGAAACATGTTTCTCCTTCAGCTTTCTCTTGTCTGTTTGAACTAAAGCCCAGTTCTTTTTTTTTATAGATAAAACGCATTTAGGCGTGATGTAAAAGGTATACGTCACCCAGAGCTGTTGTTAGGCCTTACAGGGCAGGTATGAGTCAAGTCTGTATGTGGTCAACCGGAGAGTCCAGGTCAAGTGTCAAGGTCTCATGTAAACTGAACCAAGTCAAGTCATGTGTCAAATCAATCAAAAAACAAGTCAGAGCCTAGTCAAGAGAATTCCAAGTCTGCTGAAACACCTCGGAGTCAAGTGTCATGTTCAGTCAAGAGAGACTGAAGCTTTCCAGACTATCAAGTGTTTTTAAAAAACATTGCTAAAAACAAGTCATTTCAACGCATCAACCTTTAGTTAAATGTTACATATATCTTGCAGTGAAGGGCCTGTCTATAGCTGATTATAATCAGCTCCCAACGAGACTTATGTTCATGCCCAGGTGCTCCAGTCAGACCTGATTTAGAAACCTGACTTGATTTGAGATAAAAAAAAAAAAACACACACAGAAGGTCCTTATTTTAATGACTTAAACCTGACTCTTTAATCCTATAGTTCTATCTTGTCACACTAATCCATAAAACCAGAAACCGCTGCTTACCGTGGTTAACTGCTGTTACTTTCTTTCTCACTGGGTTTGATTTTAGTCTTCCCTCTTCAATGCGTCAGGATTATTTAAAAAGTAGCAATGCTACATATTGTAGGATGTGGAGTATAATAAGACATTAACAAAACCTCACACATGGCAAATGGTCTTTCTTTCCAAGGCATTTATTTTCTGTTTATATGCCAGTATACCAGCCCTGGGCACAAACTGAAGGCGAATCACGGACAACATGAATATTCATAGAGAAGCTCACTGCTGCCTTCAGTAAAACCTGGACATGCAGGCATAGATGTTCTCAATAAGAGAAACTACTGAGATAGAATTTGACCCACTCCAACAGGTAGACTGCTGACCACCCTGGCTGTCTATATGCTGCTGAGTTGCTGTACATGTCACAGAGCCATCAGAATGAATTGAAATTGCTTTGGTTCCTCTGAGTCTCATCAGATAATAAACTAACTCAAAAGTATATCAAAGAGGTAAACATTAGACAGTGTTTTGGGTCTATTTGTTATAAAAGCAGGGAAATGTGACTGTTAGCATACAGCCTCTGATGAGATGAATGCCTGGGGAGGTGGTGCCAGATAATATGAAACAGAAGGGAGACAGGGAGAGGCAGTGAACATACAAATGAATGGAATTACAGTGTCCACAGAAAACTGACTCTGATTAAATGAAAAACAAACAAACAAACAAAAAAAACTGTTGTAGGTGTGAAGGAGGTGAAACCTGAACTGAACCTCACTCATGTTTACTAGTGCAGATAATCCTAATATGATCTGAAGAGTAAAAACAACTGGAAACTGGTGACCTCACAGGACTGATGGGAATTAATACACTACATTACTCTACTTTCTGAAATTCTCCTTCTGCATTTGGTACCATCATGGCCAGCACAAGTGGGAGTTTCATTTAAAAAGCAAACCAATGCAATACAGATTTCCAGCAATTGTACAATACTTAGAATTTGAAATAAGCAATTTTAACAGTCCAACCAGTAGATGCATTTCCAACCAGCATTAAAAATGAAAGTGTAATGTAATTATAGCAGGTCTTACACACCAGGATAGGCTTTAAAAAGGGGATGAAAATGGATGCAGCAGAGACCGGAGATACTCACTGTGTCTCAATCATCACCGTCCCAACACTCACACTTTATTCTGATGGGTGTCATACAGTGACCCTATAAGAACCAGGATGGAGACACAAAACTGTCAAAAACCTGGAGTATGAAACAATGAACTCTTCTCACTCTCAACCGTTGCCATTGTGGCTACAGAAGGGAGGACCACCGACCTATTTTCAAACCACCTGTGAAAATGGCGGCGGGAAGGAGGACATGGCGTTGACATGTGCCATGTGGCATTAAACAAGGAGGAACACGAGAATAAATGTTTTTTTAAGTCAAATGGGTAGAGCAGTAGATAGATATTTGCTGACCTCACAGTCACATGTTGCGATCAGCCATGTTTGATTTAAACAACACTACCCTGTCAAAATTCACACACTAGTAGTATACTGAGCACACAGTGTACTACATGAAGTGTACTAACTTCAAATGTCAATTTGAAACAGCGACTGTCTTTTTCTCTACCTTCTTGTCAAAACTTGCCACCTGCATTACCCTGATAACATGTGTATAACAGTGTGGATAATGATTCAGGTGTGTTAATCGCTAATGTAGCTCTAACACATTTTCAAACTTGTCTTCAGCCCTGGCCCGTACATATGACTCACAGCTCCTCCGGGCCTCTTTATACAACCTCCATATTTGCAGTAGTTCTCCCCAACAACTGGAGACACACTTTGATGTGTAAAAACAGTAGTGTTCCCCTTTAATGTGGGACTGCAGGAGGTGTTGTTACCAGATGCTTTACAAGTTTACAAGAGAAGGGACAAACACCAGAAAATATCTGGATGCTGCATATTTCTGTTTCATTCCAGAACACAACAAGGGTCACATTCTCTCATGTGAGTCATGCTGTGGTCACCATGCTCTATCTGGGTGCAGAATCTTTCTGTTTCCAGGTACAACAGGGTCACATTTCTGATGGCTGGTGTCAGAAACTGTGACCCTGAGGAGGCTCCACTACTCACCTTGGGAGCGTGATAACATCCTGCGATCGCACATTACACTTCGGTCACAGTTGGCAATGCTGTGAAAAGAGACATCAGATCTTCAGGCCTGATTCACTACTGCCTCCCTGCCTTTTGTTCCAATAAACAAAGTGGAATTTCATGCTATTACAAAATGCAGTGCTGTGATATCACATCAACCACAGTGTGATGTGACCATTATCATCATGAGATACAAATACCACAGCAACTACATCCATAGACCGCTGACAGTCAGGCCTGTCGCTCTGCACCAGTTGTTTCACTGTTAAAACAGAGGCCTATAACTAACAAAGTTAAGCACATAAGAAGAAGAACTCGTGCATACACTCTTATGGTAACTAGTGATAGTAACCTTTAGTTCCATGTTGGTGACATATCATATTACAATCGAATTAAATAATGGAATAGGTGGCAGATAACAATTAGATGGAAGGACATTGGTGATGTATGTATTGCTAAACTGATCTAAACAACAAAGCTTCCCATTCTTAAAATGTGCTGACTGCTAGAGTAAAATTCACATTAACTTCAAAAGACACACTGGAGGTGTTGTTGTGAGTAGAGTGCCTCCTGCAGGAATCAAAGGATTTCCTCCTCTGTGGAGTCACACCCTCTGCTGATGAGCAGGATGCCACAAAGTGTGTGTCGGCACTGCCTCAGCTCTGCTTCCACTGCAGCTGGTCAGAGCTTGTTTGGGGAATTGGAGGCAGGAGGTCTGACTCAGGGGTGAGGGAGGCGGGGCGACTAGTCTCGCTCCTGGCTCATAGTCAAGCAGCCTTTCGTGAGCCAGGTAGATCCTGCGAAGATGAGCAGCCAGGGCCAGTATGAGCACCACAGTGAGAACAGCCGATCCTGCGTGGCTTTCCTCCTGAGGCTGCCGGGGGCGAGGAGGCTGGCCTGCTACCTGGATCTCTGCCGTCTCTCTGGGCCTGGTGGCTGCGCTGCTGGCTGCGGCAGCTGCCGAGGGGACTGAGAGGAAGCGACAGTGCTGAGGTCGTGTGAGGTGGGGATCTCTCCTCTTCTGTGACTGGAGACTGCTCTGGCTGTGGAGGCAGATGACGGTGAGGTATCCAGTGAGACAAAGCCAGGCTGAGAGGGTGAGCGTCAGTCACTGGTCAGCTACCATTTCTGTGCCTTGTGGATCTGTGCTGCTTTTAGATAGTGCTACAGCTAAGCCCCAACAACGCTGCACATGGTGGGGAGCTTCACATGGCTCAGTTTTCCCATAATCCTTTGCTAATCAACTTCCTGTCTGTACCTTCACTGACACTGTAACCCAATGACCCATGGCATCATCTTATCAATAAATCCTGCGGCCATACTGAATTTTTCGTCTCACCTGTGATAAACTAATAAGGACAAAGACAAAACACTTTTTAGTTTTCAAGACTGGCATCCCTTTAATAAGATATTATGCTAATTAGCTGTTAGTATGGGTTAACTTTTTACTGCAAGATGCAAGGCCTGACCCAGCCTGATTGAGCTGGGAAAGGACCGCACCCCTCTGCCAGCTACTGGATCTGCTGGACACTGTCCTGGTGGAAGATGGGAAGACACACAACTGATCGCTCTGCGCATGATCTCACACACAAGGCTGACATCTGGGTAAGGTTGGTTCCAACATCATCTGCCAACCGGCCTCCACTTATCTTCATTATGTCAGTCTTGTGATATAATTAACTCAATTCAAACACTAATCATCTATTTCTTTTAATTATGAACTAGAATACCCGAATTTGTGGTTTATCATTTATGAGACTGATTTAAGATACCCCAGATGCATTATCCATTACACTCTGCTGCTCACTGGAAGATTTTTGTTTTTGGATTCCATTCTGAGTAAAAGCTCCAGAGAGACTGATGTGTGAAAATCCCAGAAGTCCTCAAACCAGCGTGTCTGACACCAACAATCACAGCAGAAGTCATTTCTCCTCATTCTCCTGTTTAGTGTGAACTTTAACTTTAGGCTCCTGATCTGGATCTGTGTGATTGGATACCACATGAGTAAGCAGGTGTATATGTGTTCCCTAATAAAGTGCTTGGTGAGTATATTACATAGTAGCACATAGTTTGAAACAGTAAAATGCAAGTGCTGCCATTCAGCCCTATGTATTTGTACTTGGCAGTGTTTCTTCTCCACTAATAGCTTTGACAAAAGCGATGTCAGAGGTTGGGTTAGGGACTGTATATTTTATTACAATCTGTTGTTGTCTACTCATTTTAATGTAATCTAGCCCACAGCCTGGAAATGACTGCTGTTTCAAAGGTAGTGTTAATCAGTTTCAATCTAAACATTGTTACACATAGTCATTCCAATTGTCCTTGAAATGAAATAATGTAATGTAAATGAGAACAATGAAATAGGTTGGTTGTATTAAAAAATGCAATAGGACATCACCATGGGCTCTAAGAACATATGATGAGCATATTCACTGTTATCTGACATTTATGGTCCAAGTGATGAGTAGTAATGGCAATTATCCTAGCTGAAGAATATTTAGCATTAATGTGCTCACAACTCCACCACCACCCCCCATATAATTTTCCTTGTTTGTGTGATCTTTCCCTTTTATGTCACGATTTTCCTGGATCAGCACAATTAAACACTACTCCCATTTTCAGCACAAGTGCTTAGTACCAGAGTTAGTTCAAGATAAAGTCTCTATGCTCATGTTCATTTATAGTGACCAGTGCAGACAGAATGAGTCCTCCGCTGTGGACAGGAGGCTGTGAGGAGGATGACTAACCAATGAGCTGTGCTGACGGCTTCAGATTTTACATAGAAAACATAAATTTCATTAGAGAATGGCTGGAGGGAGCCTGGAGAAACTGAGGGAGGTAGTAAACAGTGCACAGTCATCTTACATCCCTTGGTACTCTGTAGAGCAGCATGCCATGTGGAATACCATGGGCTGGCCTGTCTTATTGTGGACAAGTCTGAAGTCTTCTCCCCCCAACTTCAGCAACAGATGGTGAGTCTTGTGTGTGTTTGATGTGGTCCCCCTCAGTTTATCCAAAGTCAAAAACATTACTCTAAGTTGACCCTAGGTTCTGCTCCTTCAGACTGTAGCTGTGATTTTATGGATAGCAGCAGGCACCAAAATCAATCCTCTTGGACAATCAATAATAGACTGCATACACAGAGCACCACATAATCCTTTTGATTGTGTACTGCAGAGCTTCAGGACACCCACTGCTCTCTGAAAAACCAGCCACAGAATGCTGAGGACAGTGGCAAATTATTGCATTGTTGTCCATATCTGGTGCTTCGAGGTCGCTGCTGTGTTATGTTTAGTGTATGTTGCATGTGTCATATTCAGAGATCCACAAGGACATTGTGTTTGACGTTTGGCTGCTTATGTTGCAGTTTTTAACACCCCACTACAGCCTTCTCAGCATTGACAAGCTATGAACGTTTTGAAGCCACTGACTGGAATAACCTCATAGCCGTGTCCAGCAACATCAATGAGCAAGGGAATGTGGTCTAATCATACATCTGCTTCTGTTTGGACAATATCATTCTCACCAAAAAGGGTACAATCTTCCTCAGCAATAAACCTTGGGTGACTTAAGGACTCAAGGAAAAGAGTATTCTCCACTGGCTCCAAGACTGAGGAAAAGGAGGTGAACAGAGAGATCAAGTGTGTAACATTCACCCAATGAGCATCCAACAGGGTTTGTGACTGATGAAGCTCAGGTTTAACTGTGAAGAACATGCAGCTCGACATCTGGTGTAAAAAAGGCTCTGCATACCAACATTGAAAACACCATCACAGAGGTGTAGGAGGGTGGAGGGAGCATCATGAGTCTGGGGCTTTGCTGCCTCTGGGTCTGGACAGCTCACCATCATCGACAGGAAAATGAATTCCTGAGTTTCTCAGTCTATCTTCCAGGATGATGTCAGGGTGTCCACCAGCTGAAGATCAGCAGGACAATGAGCCTGAGCATTAAAGTAAATCTGCTTCACACTTCAGACAAAGAAAGTCCACCTTCAGGAGTCAGAGTCCAGACCTGAACTCAATAAAGCTGCTGTGGACTGAGCTCAGAGAGTTGTTCACATCAGACCTGAGAATATGTCTGAGCTGAAGCAGCTCTGTAGGAAGAATGGTCCAAACTTTCTCTTGAACGTGGTCCAGGTCTGATCCACAGAGACTGGAAGAGCTCTGGACTGAGGTTTCTGCTAATGAATGAATAAATGTGCCCAGTAAAGACATGAAAGATTAAAATAGTTGTGTGATATGTGATATGGGCTGAGACACATTGTGTTTGTCTGTAGTTGTGACTTAGATGAAGATCAGATCAGACTTTATCACCAATTAATGCAGAAAACCAGAGAAACAAGACTTTGAGCTGATGTTAAGAGCAGGTGGGCGATTTTACAATGTGGTAATATTTTCTGTACTACTTACACCGTATTAGCTATAAGACATTGCTTCCAATGCTGTAAATGAATGAACAGGACTGCTTTATGGCACTATTGGATTTATCTATTGGAGAGGTATTTCATTTGCTGGACAGGTCAGACAAAATCCAAACTTCATTTTATCCATAGTCTTCATAAACACGGTAAATTAAAAACCATCATAACTGAAATGATGTGATGATGATAATACAAACATAGGACCCAATTTGTAACAAACCAGAATTGCAAGTTTTGGGCTGATTTCCCTCGGCGGCCCTTTGGGAGTGTTCAGTGATCACTTTAGTACAGTACAGCAGGGTTTCATTTGTGTCAGATCCTGCCAGAGCAGGCCTGGAGCTATATGATTGTATCCAGCACCTCCTGTGTCACTATCAAAGTCTGTAAATACAGTGGTATGAAAAAGTTTGGGCACCCCTGATAATTTTCAAGATTTTCCTTTATAAATCACTGGTTGTTCGGATCAGCAATTTCAGTTAAATATATCATATAGCAGACAAACACAGTGATATGAGAAGTGAAATGAAGTTTATAGGATTTACAGAAATTATTACGTAATTCTTTAAACAAAAAGTAGGCAGGTGCATAAATTTGGGCACCTTGTTGTTTATTGATTTGAATACCTTTAGCACTAATTATTGGAACACAAAATTTGTTTAGTAGCTCATTGACCTTTGACCTACATACACAGGTGAAGCCAATCATGAAAGGGTATTTAAGGTGACCAATTGCAAGTTGTTCTCCTCTTTGCATCTTCTCTGAAAATTGCCAACATAGAACCTCAAAACAACTGTCAAATGACTTGAAAGCAAAGATTGTTCAACATCATGGTTTAGGGAAGAAGTTCAAAAAGCTCGCTCAGAATTTCAGCTATCCTTCATATGAGAAACATAGTGAGGAAATGGGTGACCACAGGCACAGTTCTGGTAAAGGCCCAGGTGGCAGGCCAAGAAAAATCTCCAGATAAGCACAGGCGAAGGATGGTGAGAAGAGTCAAACTCAACCCACAGACCATCCAAGACCTACAACATGATCTTGCTACAGATGGTGTCACCATGCATCGTTCAACTATTCAGCGCACTTTGCACAAGGTGATGCTGTATGGGAGGAAATGTCTTGAGCCTTTTCTGCACATGCCACAAACAGAGCGCCCTGAGGTATGCTAAGCACATTTGGACAAACCAGCTTCATTTTGGAATAAGGTGCTGTGGACTGATGAAACTAAAATTGAGTTATTTGGACATAACAAGGGGCGGTATGCATGGCGGATGAAGACACAGCATTCCAAGACAAACACGCTACCCACAGTAGATTTGGTGGTGGTTCCATCATGCTGCGCTGGGGCTGTAATGAAAAGCAGAGCAGGTACTGGCAATCTTGTTAGGATTGAAGGTCACATGGATTCCAGTCAGTATCAGATTCTTGAACAATGTTCAGAATCAGTGACAAAAGTTGAAAATCACGCCCGGGGCTGGATACTTCAACAAGACAATATTTCATGCTCAAATTCTACTAAGGCATTCAGCAGAGGAACAAATTTCTGGAATGGCCATCTCAGTCCCCAGACCTGGTATTATTGAAAATCATGGTGTGATTTAACGGGCTGTCCATGAAACCATCAAACCTGACTGAACTGGAGATGTTTTAGCAAGAAGAATGAGGTCAAAAATACCTTCAGCAGAATCAGACCTCATTGGAAGCTATAGGAAGCGTTTAGGGCTGTTTCTGCAAAGGAGGACATACTGAATATTGATGTAATTTTCTGTTGGGGTGCCCAAATTTGTACCTGCCTACTTTTGTTTAAGAATTGTGCACACTTTCTGTAAATCCTATAAACTTCATTTCACTTCTCATATATCACTGTGAGAGAGAGAGAGAGAGAGGTCAATCGCTCAGGTCCAGCAGTGCTGCCCGAAGCGTGTGGAATCATATGACCTAATGTTACTGTGCTGTACTGTATTTTAGTGCTGTGCTGGTATTCAAAAAGGAAGAGGGAAAACAATGGGAAAGTGAAGGGACAGTCAAGTGAGAGAGAGCTGCGAGTATTCAACAGTAAACTGCTGATTTTGAGTGATTATTGTGAATGCTCTGATTATTATAAAGTTTTGTTTGTGATGACAGTTTAGTTTAGTTTTAGGTGTTGAGTGGTGGAGCTGTGGTTTTCTCTTCTCTGACCCACCAGAACCGCACCCTCTGTGTTCTGGGACCTCCTGATTTACGAATGAAGCACTGCAGTACAGCACAGTACAATATATTACAATAGCAGTATGCCAGTGAGGCTTGAGACATGATTGAGATGATTAATCCAGCAGTGTGAGTGAACAATCTCAGCTGTTCTCAGCTGCACCTTCACAGCAACAAAAACAGAACCTCAACGTAAATATATTATTCTATTAGAAGTGATAGAATATGCAAGTTGGGAATTGCAATTGCATAATGAAATGAACTGAAATGAATGGCTGGCTGGAGGGTAATGAAATCATCTGAAAAGAGTATGGTTTGTCAAATGGGTCCTAGTAATGTTACGTTGTCTGTAAGTGAGAGTAAAGTAAAAGCATATAAAAGCATAGGGATGGTATGTTCTGTAGGTGGAGGGGGCGGCTGTACGCAGGTTCTGTGCTGTCCTGTCTAACACCTACCTGTTCAGCCTGGGGTCCATCAGCAGCTTCCTGGCTGGCAGATGTGGAGGTGTCTTCCTGGGTGAGTGTGGAAGGTTGGTTTTCTGCACCTCCACTCTCACTTGCCTGTCTGGATAAACTGGACTCTGCCTGCAGTGACACACAGGGAAGAAAAGAACCATGACTTCACATGATGAAGAGCAGCACAGTTAAACCTCATGGAGCTGCTTCTGGACAGAAGGTGAAAGCAAAGTAAACAAGTTGTGGGAACAAACTTTCCAAACAATGTTTCTTTTCTATTGTAGAATGTCACAAGTGTTTGGCTGCTGATGGAGTGGAACACTTAGATTAAATTTAGGATTTAAGATTTTATAGGATTTTAAAAAATCATTATTATTTATTTGTTCCATAACTGGAAAAATAAAGGCGTCCCAGAACTCCGCAAAAAACAGGAGTGTATACATATACATATACAGACGAGTGGCAAATTAAAGGAAAAACATAATGTATTTTGTTAGGTGTTGCCACCAGAGCAGCTTCACTGCTCCTTTGCATTGATTCTCCATGTCTCTGAACTCTACTGGAGGGATGCAAAAACATATTCTCTCATTTGGTGTTTTTTGATGATGGTGGGGGAGAGTTGAATCCTTCCCTCTACCTCAGTCAGTTCAGTGATCTTACACACCATCTTCTCTCTTTTCTGCCTGTATATAATATTATATTCATATATTAATAATATTATATTTATAGATTTGTGTATATATGACTAAAAGCCATTAAGGCTCTGAAATCCCCATGACAAATTCTAAATGGACTTTGTAGTGGATTACTTTCTTATCTGCTATTTCCAAAGTAACTATTTCTGTTACAAAGAGAAATTGAGAGCAGAGGGGTGGTGAGTGTGACATGACTCTGTAGCTGAGAAAGAAAAAAGAAAACAGAAGCAAACATTCTGTGAAGCCTCTTTTGTTCTTAGAGTTAATTATTTGACCAACCTGTGAATCAAATGTGCCTCGTGTAATTGCCAGTGTTTGTACCTTAAAGTTGATTTGCTGAGCCAGTTCTTTGGTTTTGTGGTCCTCAGCACTGGGGTGGCTGTTGGGGGTCAGAGCCAGGAGGGCAGAGCGCATGGAGCAGCCACACGTCTCACAGCAGAAGTCCTGGGACCTGCAGGAGAACAGGCACTACATGGTGAGGCCATCCTGCTGTAAAGGCACCTCTCACTGCACACTTTAAACATCCAAATATTTCACTGATATATTTCATGCTACCTGTATGCAGTTGTTCTGTATGGTGGGTTCTAAATGTAATTCAACATGAACTGCAGTTAGGTTTAATACACATGACATATTCCACTACACTGCATTAGCTGCATCGCTTATCTTAAATACACAATATCACGGCTACGAGCAAATTCTGGTATTTTTCAATCCAGGTCTTATTCTCCTTATGGGAAATGCTAAGTTTTCTCTCACTGCCTCTGTTGTAGATTTGGGAGATGTGCCTCCAGCAAAACAGTATAGATGTGAGCAAGCACGTAAATCATTTCATTTTTGAGTCTGACTGAACATTAACAAAGAATTTAGCCCTTTGCTATTGTAGCATATGAATCTGCTCTCAAGGAAACTTGGGTTGTGGGTATCCAAGCTTCCTCTTCATCTGCACATAATGGTTGATTTACAAGTCTATCACTTACTGTTGCTTGCCCCAGTATACACTGATCAGCCACAACATTAAAACCAGTCACCAGTTTTAATGTTGTGGCTGATCACAGGTGCATATTGTTTTGCAGAGTCTGCATTACCCAAATCTCTGTAAGTATAAAATCAGCATGACCCATAATAATTTTAACATTTGCCTTTGTTTTCGCTTCCAAATAACCTTGGCTATCCTAAAGTTTATTTACAACCTGTCTGATCACCTGATTGCTCATATTTCTTTCTCCATCCTACTTTTTATTAGCAGTCATTGTCAGTCATCATAGAGCCTGTCTTAGTACCTGTTAGGAGAAGCCTCCTTGATGTCATGATTATATAAATATGTGATTTAAGAGTAGTTACTTCTTTAAATTGACTTTCAGTGTAGTCAAAGTAGCTAGACAGCCAGCTAGCTATGTAGGATGATGACATCCTCATTCATAATACAATGAATGATGGTTTCTTCAACTGTGTGAAAAGACGTCAACTGAGCACAGGATCAAATTCAGCTGAATGACTGAACAAATCAGATGTGCGGGCAGTGATCCACAGATGTGGAGCCAGATTAACATCTCATTACTTTAGTGAGTAAAATGTTTTTAATCACATTAAACATAGTTTAAAACTCTCCCTTAATCTAAACCCAATTCAATCCCACTCATCAAACAGCCTCATGAACAACTGATGACTGCCCAAAATGTCCTCAATGCGCAATGTAAATATGAACAAAACACACATAATTATTGTGAGGCAGTGTAGTGTGCAGCCCATCAACAGTGACTGACACAGAGCCACAGTTTAAATATGTTGGCTGATGGTCCAAGAGTGTGCAGTGGTTAACATGAACAAAGAAAGAGGAACCAGACAAAGAACTTTTAGTTAGCAGCCTATGCAGATGGTGACTCATTGATTTATCTTCCAAAAAATGTATCGTCATCTGATGCTTGGCCCATGGTAATATGGCACCTTGATTATGAAGTTTTAAAGACTTTTAGACTGAGCTGCCCATACTTTTCATGGATATGTATTAAGCCTGTAAGCAGACTGGCAGAGAACCTAGCTTCAAAAGCTGTGTGCACCTTTAGGCCCTCATGTCAGTCCTGGAAGTGGGGTTCAGTGCAATATTGCTAAAAGAATGATCAACAGAGCTGCTTAGTGCAGTGATGTGGAAAAAACATAAAAATGCAACACACAAAAGAGGTTTTGGTGGATTTGTCTTATAAAAGCTAATCGTCCCTTGCAGCAGCTAATGGCCTGATGTTAGAGCTGCGAAGAGGAGGGATGAATCATGCTCTGAGGAACACCACATCATAACTGTAGAGCTCCTCAGGCTAAGGGTGGCATGAATAGATTTGGATACATTATGGTATTAAATTATCCAAATCACTGTCTGCCTCTGGAGCAAAATGGAAATCGGATTCTATTCAAGTGAAGTTAAGATGTCGATAGGGAAGAAGCTGGGCTTATTAGGCATTTCGCAAGATGCTGCAAATGTTCTCTCTTATGCCTCTAGTCATCATGCTCATGAACTATGACACCTTACACAGGCAGTCTGTGTCTCCTAAAGCAGACGCCACGCAGGCGGGCTGTGTGGCGGTTTGATGAATGACTGTTAGAAACCTTTTAGAGCACAAGCACTGATCATCAAGGACACATCTCAGCTCAGAGAGATGCCAAACCTGGAGATTTGGTTTGAAAAATCAGAGATCCATGACTGAGAGGACAGCAGCAAGTTGGAGATGATGTCAATCACTGGTCCATGAATCAAGAAGTGGGAAGGTTTTAAAGCCTCAGTGCTTATGGGATCGTCTAAGAGCATCAGAAACTTTTCACAGGTGGGAAAAAATGCGTGGGTAGGGTCTGAACTACTTCTGTCAGGTAGTGTTTGTTCTAAAATGTGTGCCCATGTACGATTGCTCAAGTCAAATGATAATAAGCGAAACACTGAATTCTTGAAGAGAAACTTGCGAGGTGGTTGGATGCAGCCAGAAGGAGCTTGTGATCACTGGCTTTTCGTCTGTCTTTCGAAAAGTGACCATTCGGAACAATATTGCCTTTGGATGTGATCAGACTTAGGAATATCTGTTGGAATGATGGGGGTCCCCAAACAGAGGTCTTTTCAGCAAAATATATATTATACACACACACAGAAAAATTTGGCGATCAAGCAAATTTTGTAAAGTGAGTGGAGAAAGTATTATTTTTGCCATGAGCTGTAACATCCTGTTTCAATTATAAGCTGTTGTGCTGTGTCTGCTGTCTGAAAACCCACTGACCTCAAGAGCCTATTATCAAAATTAGACTTCCTAGATTGAATTTCATAGTCTCACCTATATTTGTAGTTTTTTTTTTTTTAAATGTAGTGCCATTTACAGTATGGATGCCTGCTAACATGTTGCAAAATAATCAGGATACTGCAGAACACTTTCTAAAAACATAGAAACACACGCAAACACTGCCAACACACATGCAGAAAGCTAAATATATTGGGCGTAAAGCTTTTCAGAATTTAAGATCAAACACTTCAAATGGCCAAAAGTTGAACAGCTCCTTTAAAAAAATGCACTCTCTTGAATTTTGCCCAGTTTCCCAGAAATGTCAAAAATGAATGCATGCCTTGACATCATGAGAGTTACAGGATGTGTAAATTGTGGTCATAATGCTATTCAAATGATGACTGATTGGCATTAAGGGCCCAAAGTGAGTCAAGAAAACATCCCCCACACCATTACACCACCACCACCACCACCACCAGCCTGAGCTGTTGACACAGGGCAAGTTAGGTCCATGGATTCATACTGTTTGAAGTCAAATTCTGACCGTGCCATCTGCTGCCTCAGCAGAAATCCTGATCCATCAGACCAGGCTATGGGTGTACAGTCACTGCAGTTATAAAGAGTGGTTATCTGAGTTACCATAGCTTTTCTATCGGGTCAAAACGTCTCCTTTGAACTCTCCTGTCAACTAGGTCCATCTGCAGAAAGCATGAATAACTTATGTGATCAGCAGTTTCAGAAATACTCAAACCAGCCCATCTGACACCAGCAATCATGTCAGTCAGAGTCAGTGGGATCACATTTCTCCACATTTCTCATATTTGATGTGAACATTAACTGAATTCTCTGACCTGGATCTGCAGGATTCTATACATCGCACTGCTGCCACATGATTGGCTGACTGAACAATTTCATGAATAAGCAGATGTTCCTAAAAAGCCCTTATTGAGTGTATATTGTAGTGCAATTTTTGATGATTTCTGTGAATGTTCAAAGTTTTGTTCACAGACTCCTCTTGATTTCTATCAAAGACTGTGACACAGAGCTACAGTTTGAATTGGCAAAGGTCACATACATTCACTGTGTGAATGTTAATGCTTGAGGTGTCCTCATCTTCTGCTTCTGTAATCACAACACATTGGTGAATTACATGTAGATCAGTTTGAGCACAGCTTGATTGTAGACATAAGATTAAACTTATCTTAAAATTCAGAAAAAGGCACACAGAGCAAGTGTGGTGAGTCCTCTGAAGGACAATTCTTCAATTTTACCGGGTACATGAAACATTAACTTTTTCATGTTACCTTTCCATTCTTGAATAAGCTGCACTAAGAGTTACAAAGAAGTGAAATAAATAGCATTATTGATAGTGCTTGATTTATCAGATTAAAACAGGTAGTTTGATTTCTTTCACCTGTGTTCAGTTACTTTATAATGCATACAAGGTTAGTAATGAATCATGCACATTCTAGTTAATCCCTCTTACTGCTCACACATCTGGAGTGAAGTTAAATGATGTGCTGCTGTCTGAGGTTCAGGATACAGCTACAACAGCTGAGCCTTTCATTCTTACCTCCAAAACAGCTAATATCAGAGTTCAAATTCACCTGAACTGACAGATCAGTTTCTGAAGATCTTTATGACAAATGCCTACACAGCAAAATCAGCAGTGTTAATTCAACACTTATTGAGTTAAATTCAACACCTTGAAAGTTTCTATATTGGTCCACACTACATAGAGTTAAAACTACACTTTTGAAAGTGTTAAATACTTCACACTTCGACAGAGTTGCAGCAACTCTCTTAATAGTTAAAATTTAACACCAGTCAACACAGGTGAGTGTTAAATTTATACAACACTAGTGTGTAGTGTCACAAGTCAACACTATCCATATATTCTTTTTTAACACTGAACAGAGTTACTGCCATATTAACACTGTAGAGGATGTAAAATTGAACTCAGTATTTAACTCTTTGTAGAGTTGATCTGTATTTTAAAAACACCATCCATCCATTATCTATAGCGCTTATCCGTTAAGGGTCGCAGGGGGTGGAGTCTATCCCAGCTGTCATTGGGCGGGAGGCGGGGTACACCCTGTACAGATCGCCAGTCCATTACAGGGCCAACACATAGAGACAAACAACCATTCACTAATTCACACCTATGGGCAATTTAGAGTCAGCAGTTAACCTGCATGTGTTTGGACTGTGGGAGGAAGCTGGAGTACTCAGAGAGAACAGGGAGAACATGCAAACTCCACACAGAAAAGCCCGGGGGCCGGGACCTGAACCGGGGCTTGAACCTGCAACCTTCTTGCTGTGAGGCGACAGTGCTAACCACTGCACTACCGTGCAGACCAAGTGCATGAACTTCCGTGAATAATCTCAAAACATGCTGTTACCACGTCCTCGCCTTGAAAATAAAAGCGTTGCCTCACAGTTTCGTTGCCGTAAGGGACCAGTGGACTGCTAACTGCTATTTTCTCCATGAGCAAAACGTTACTAGATCCATTAATTCACTTAGCAACACATGTGATTGAGGTTTATTCTTTTCAATTAACTAGGCAGTACATGACAAGTTGATTAGTTAACGCTACGTAAGCAACCGGGATATTTAGCATAAACCACCAGCTAAAATAAATAGTACTGGGTAGGTAATTTAAGATTAGATGTACACACATCAATGCTCTTGGTCACACTTGGAGTGTTGTCTGGTCACATCCAGTCAAAAATAAAGACAATAGCTGGCTGGTCTCCCACCTCCATGCTGGAAAAAACAGACATGTTGGACCTCTGGCAATAACACTGGCTACCTAGTGAAATCAACTCTGTAGAGTTGTTAGCAGAGTGTGTCATTTAACTCTCTGTATCAACACTGACACTGTCTGAGGATTAACAATCTTGTAGTTGAATTAGACTTTAACAAGAGTTGAAATGACTCTATATTTTTACTTTCAACTCTAACACTGAAAATCTAACACTTTTGATTTTGCTGTGTAAGTAGCTCTGTTTTCATGCAGCAGGGTACACCCTGGACAAGTTCAGGTTGCTGACAAAAATGTCAACTTTCCAAACAAAACTGAGAGATCCCTCAGAGTATCTATAAGAACAGTTGAGCAGAGCAGCAGGTTGATTTAAAATACAGAGAGTGAATTACACATGAAAATGTCAATTCATCTGTCTTCTTTCAGAGCTTGCTGCTTGTTTTGACAGCAGCTGTCAGTCACGTTCATGTCAATCAAACAAACTCAAGAAAAAGATGATCACTTGATGAAACCTACCTGCAATAAAAGAAACGACTTTTGGGAAAAGTGTATTTGACTTGTACTTAAAATGTTTAGTTTGGGTTGTGTCCCATCTGCTAACATGGAGGGGGCAGGGTTTGGGCACCTGTCATACAGTTTATGGTTTGAATTATTGAATTAATAAGAGCAGACGCTAATATATTTAAATGTGCTGCACTGTGGGATGGATCTGAGGATCTGGAGCCAACTGGTGATGTTAAAATATCTTTGTGGTCTAAATTCAATTGGCACTGGCAAATCCAAGAGACTCGCCAATGCATCACAAACACAAGAAATATATGGACCAGCTACAGAGTCCAAATCCAGCAGAGTCCAAATCCAGCAGTATGAAAAATGCTGTGACCCGGTTGTAAATGGCGGTGAGTGCTGTGACGAGCTACAGCCAATAAGAGTGCAAGACTCGGGGTGAAGGGAAACCCAGGGGAGGAGTTGTGCAACATCAACAACAATGACAACAATTCTTTGCTTTCTGCTCCTTGTTTTGTTGCAGAAAATGAGCACAGAAACAACTTTGATTGTCTCTTGCAGACATCCATTTTAGAGGAAAATGGGTGTCACTTCTCGCATGTTCCTTTGGTGACAAAGTAGTATCTCTTTTCAGTATTGCACTTTGTTGATGGTCCCTGCAGTTCAGAGGATGGCTTGTTTGGATGAATATTATGAATACCTTAGCACAGTTGGAAAGAGGTGTTGTTTGTGTTTTGACAACATTTCACTCATGGGTTATTGATCCAGGAAGTTTGTATCTGTGAATACAACTTAACCAAAGTCTGCATCATCAAACATAGATGCATCTGCTTCCTGTCTGGCCAGGCTATAGCTTCAGTCTGCAGTGTTACCTCTGTGACCTGGCTAAAGGGGATTAGAATAGTACGTACAAGTTCAAACTAGTGCTGATGCAGGTAGTCACAGAAGTTTTGATTCAAGTTTTTTCATTTACACAACAGGTTCAACACTGTTAATAAATAGTTGCTGTCATCTTAGGTAGATGCAATTTAAATGAAAGGGTTATCAGTTCATTTGAGCAAATCTACATTTTACATGTGGGTAGTACAGACTGCACCGGTGAAAGGCCTTTTACAATATATTCATCTTTAATACCTGTCACCAGTTTTCAGCAGTAGAACACACAGTGTGTGAAGTTGTGTAATTTAATCTAACTCAAACTATTCTAATTCAGCAATTTTTCTTCAAGGATGAACTCTCTCACTTCGGCCCCCAGGATGAAGGGCTGATAAATGTCCACCTGAATAAAGCACAGTCTCTACCTTAAACTGTTTCTTTTTTTGAAAGCTTTATAGTCTTGAGTTTACCTTTAATCTTTTGTTTGATACATAATGTGATCCTTTGGTAAAACCATACAACATGACAACCCTTGTGTTGTAATTACTTTTAACAACAAATATCACAATATGTGAAATGACAGCAGGTCTCCTGTATATGAAATGTGCACTCAGGTGTGAGGAATGACATTTTTCATATTCATTTCTGTGACTTCCCAGACTACCGCAGGGCCCCATGTCTTTGTCCTACCACATCTTAAGCTAGTCAACTTCTATGGCAGTTTACCTGTCAGTCATAAACTTAGCAAACTCTAAAATATTGGACAGGAGCTTTTTCCTGCAGTGCACTCTCTGATGGACAGCTCTCACAGTCACCAGGGGCCTAGAAATAAGAAATGAGAAAACCAAAGAGAAGTGCAGCCTCAGCCTTGGACTGAAGCGGGGAAAAAAAAGGTTTTCAATCAGGGAGATAAGCAGTCACGTATTTATAGCAAAGTGCGTCTTAGTGTCTATCTCATCTCCATGTGCTAATGAAACAGCCAGCTGATCAAGACCCCGACTCATCTGCTAATAGAAGAGTGACTTTAGCTGGATCCTCTCCTTCTCTGGCTTTGTACCATTTTCTCTGAGGGAAATGCGGTGTGAAATGAAGAGCAATGTGCCCACTCATGCTCCCTCCAGAGAGTGGGTATTTTGGCGATAATGAATTTGTCATCTTGTCATACCAGGACTGGTTTGGGCGGGCTCTTTTCCCTTTGTGACTGCACAGTTATTAGTAGAAGCCATGTCCACTGAGACTCAGTTGCTGATTACGCTACATCCTTTTACGGAGTTGGCTGTCTTAATGCCATATAACCAGCATCATGCATGTAATGTCTGTACTGATCATGTCCTAAACTTCATCAGATCATCAGTACACATTGTTCCACATCACTCCACACAATTTCCTCATTATCATTCTCTGTCCATAACACTGCATACACAACACATGCTCTGCAGAGAGTAAACATTGGAAAGATTTTCATCTAACTTACTTTTTGGCAAGAGCCCTCCTCTCCTCTGGGGTATAATCAAGAGATCCTATTGCTCCCTCTCCTTTTGTTGGCATGAATCCGATTATAGCTATTAGGGCAGTTCGGACTGGAAGAGAAACAGAAAAGAGAAAAAAAAAGACAAGAGGAGAAAAAATTAAAACAGAACACATTAAACATTCCCTGTTAAGTCCTTCCTGTTACAAGAAGGTTAAATTACACGACAGGCTACACATGTGGTCATGTTCAGAACCCGTGTTACATAAGTAGGAATGATGCTTTGTTTTGTGAGCATAAGCCTGGATTTATCCCAGCGTCTGTGAGGACATGTGTCATGAGTCTGTACTCGCAGTCTCCAGCAGGCAGGGGGCACGAACTACAATATGTTCAGGGTCAGGGGTTTGTTTGTGTCTATGTTATGACTGGTTGTGTTGCGTCTGTGCTCCAGCTGATCTGATATACTGAGTAAAGCATCTGGAAGCCTGTTACATCGCTCTTTGATAGATGAGCCTACTTTAAAGGTTTTCAACATTGAATTTTATTTTATTAACTACCAAACATTCCTGCTGGCATTACATGCACACTCGTACTGTGGGCTTGAATGTTAAAGGACAACTACAGTGGTAGTGCAGTCCAGTCCAGTAAATCCTGTGTGCTTACAACTTACATTATCCACAGCCATTTCCAAATTAATACGGTGCTGTAATTTTTGAATTAGTTTTTCCTTCCTTCCAGGGGCTCATTGGTTTCGGTTCATTTCAGTACACTATCAAGATCAACTCACACAGACTCGAAACTTGCTCTACATCACTAATACCTCCTAACAAAACACACAACCCACTGGCTTTTGTTATAATTACTTCATTTTTTTAGGGTTTAAATTGTGTTAAAATCCCTCCTGGTGGTACATCCACTTCTGAACAGCTTCTCTGCTCAGCTGCAGCGATCACTGCACACACAGAGCACGTGTTACCTTCTCTGGTGTGTTTAATATTGTATTCTGGATATTGGACTGTGATATGCTGTAACCTGTGCTGGTTGGCAATTGTTTGGATAACAGCGAAAATGAACTTATTCTAATGTGTAGCGACCGTTTTGTTTGTCACAACCAGGGACGATGCACTTTTGCGTTTCTCGCCAAGTACACTTTAAAGTTGATGAGGTTGTGCATCCTACCTGGGTAAAATGTTCTGGTCAGAAAATGTGGTTTAAGTGGTGTGGTTTAAACCACACCGGTCTCCAGGTAGTATATTCAGGTTTCTTAACATTGGGATATGAGCTCATCTGGGAGTCCTGAACCCCAGATATGATGTTTATATGCACAAACACATAGCCAGGATAATCCAAAAACCTGATGTAATCACACTCGTTTACTGTATATAAGACATCTTTTAGTAATGACATCTCATTATCTCCCCACTATGATGTGGAACTGTCAAATATCATGGAATGACCTTTCAGATATGAGGTCATGCAGGGACTCTATTACTAACTATTACAATGCTGTGATTGACACAAATTGAGCTATGAATTATAAGCATCTAAATAATTAATCATTATCATTAATATATTTTATGGCAAATTTGAACAATTCTTCTTCTGCCACACCTCCAACACCAACCTGTATCTGCTGTCCCCCTTCTGAGGACTCCTCTGCTTTGTGAGTTATTAGATTGACAACATTTTCCTCTTTTCAAACTGAGCTGATGGGACAGATAGTGCTCTACACAGCTTGTCAAATGATATAGTTGCAGTGCGAACTAAGATGAAAACTCATTACATAAATTGGACTACACTGTCATTTGAATTAAGTAACCAGAAAAATCGAAGTAACAGTACAAAGTTAGTGGAAGCAGCAGCACATTTTAACTTTAATAATGGCAGTATCTGTTGAGATAAGTCTCTTCAGCACCAACTTTCTAACTTTTCAGTTTTCTTGGGTTCTGAAAAAGATATACCCACTATTCCTACTATTTAACAGTCTATGTAAATATAATTTAAAATGGATGGTAAAACTTATGGTAGACTGAAAGTAAGAGTGCCAGTATTTCAGTGTTCAAACACAAATGGTATTATGAATAAACAGACCAGGAAAACAGCTTGAGGAATTTGAAATCAGTATATATTCATGAAGTGTGAATAAACAGGAATATGTAAAATATGAAATTATAAATTTTCTCCACGGTGACATCAGAGGGAATCTTTGAATTACTTAGCCACACTTAATTAAATATGTAGGCATAGCATAGGAACTAAAGCAGCAGCCAGCAGCAGTGAGCATAACCAGGGAAACACTACAGCTGGCCTGCCTGTGACGTTCACAGCTCAGAGTAATTATCCAGCCAGGCCTCCTGTGGTCAATCCAAACAGGATCAGACACAACTTGTACACAACATTTTAACAACACAGCAGGGGGAGTCAAATCTCTAAGGCATGGCCAGCCATGTGACCTGCAGTGTGTTGGTAAAAAGAGGTTTAGAGCAACCTTCGTCTTTGATTTAACTGTGCTGTTGATTTAAACCTTTTTTTGGTTGTGAGAGGAAACCAGTAGGGAAAAATGCTTTGAGGAGTCTCCCACTGAGTTCCTACTGAATAAGGCCCCATGCTGAGAAGTAACATGAAAGCAGAACTTAGCAGAAGGACAAATTGCCAGTAAAGAACTAAAATGAGTTTTTGGTAGGAACAAATGATCATTTTTGACTCTGAAGTTCGAAAAAAGTAAGATGGCCTTCTGCCGATGAAGAGCCTCACCATCAGGTGTTCAATAAATATCCATGCATTTAAAATGACCATAAAGTTAATTCCAGGGTCCAGGTAATTCCAGAAAAATCCAGAACCCAAAATACCAGAGAAAAAAAATCACACAGAAATAAACCCACATTATTAGTACTGGTGACTGCCAGTGATTTTGAACACATTTTTAACTTTTCAGCAGAATCTAAAGATTTCATTGGGTCCATATGGTGCAATGTACTGCAGATGGACTGTAATCCAAGCGAGGACTACAACACATTCAACTCTCAGGTTAAAGTTGTGATACTTGTCAATTTGTCAAGCAAAGACTTTGTTTACCTCGACTGCAGACAAATCTTCACTATAAACAGACTTTATCGGTAATTTCCAGTTTTATAAATATTTCATTTTAGTAAGAAGCCTACCTGTGTTCTGATAAGCTCCTGTTCATCAACACTTTTGCTAGAAATTTCTGTGAATAATAAAATTCTCCAGCTACACAAATAATGAGACTTCCAGACTCTCCAGACTTCATTAAAACACCTATCATGGCGGCATTAATCAGAAGGTCAGTGGTTCGATACCTGGCTCCTCCAGTACTTAGGGAAGAAGCTACATGTGGAGATTTTGTCACTGAGGATACTTACTGCTCCAAGAGGGCTGCCAGGTCTCTGGATGGTGGCCAGAGATGCTCAGACAAATCTTCTTCCCAACTTCGAATCTTCCATTTGGCTAGAGAGGAATTGAAGAGTGCAGGTGAGTATGTGGGTGGAGAGAAATGAATAAAACATACGTTCTCAAAAGTTATGACAAGCAGACTGACATGGAAGTTTGAAACAGTTGAGAGTAAGGAATGAGGAAATCCAGGCTGCTATTCAGCAAAAGTAAGAGTTTGCAAACAATGAACGCGAACAGAAAAAGAGATATTATAAAAAAGTACACAACAATTTAATGTGGCTTAGTACTGTGGCTTTTGTCAGGCTGTTAGTACTGCAGGTGTCATACAGTTGTCTGAATATAATAAGACAATCTCATATTCTCACAAAACCAGTGCAATTCCCTCTGATTGTGTGGTGACAGCCCTGGCTTTATTCTGACAACTGTCACTACATGTGATGCAACTAGAAATAGCTGAGGGTTAAATGACACGCTGTCCATTTTCTAGTCTTTGATCATCTGATTTGATGTTTTCCTGTTCCAGCTCAGCAGGAGAAGAATTATGTGGCTTTCATCTGCTTCTTACTGTGAGGAGGATGATGCTAGGGGGCTTCATGGGGTACTCTGGGGGAAGTACAATCCTGCCATGATAAACCCCACCATCAAAATCTGAATCTGGGGGCCCGCGTACGGAGAAGTGCCATTCAAAGAGGTTGTCCTGCAGAAAAAAGAGGAGGGAAATGTCACTTTGAGCACAAAGACGTGAGAAAACTGACACTGGCACTGACATGAACTGTGAATGGGGAACAGTTAATCCCAGTGTACACACCAAAAGTTAATATATCACTCCTATTGTTATTATACATGTGAGATAGTTTTCAGTTAAGGTAATATTGTTTAGTTACTTTGTGTGAATGTTAATAGGCTGGTCCTGTCCCAGTATTAATTCAGGTTTATTTACTAGAGGTACAAGAGGTTACATTACAGTAGAATGAATTGTTGAATGAAAACTGGGTTAGCTGTACTGCCTTTAAAACATGTTGTGCTCTCTCAGCTGAGCAAGTAGAGGCCAGATGAACCAGAACCACCTTTGCTGACAGAGACAAAGATCTTCACCAATTTGGAGAAATGATACAGTGAGGAAAAGGCTGGATTTATGTTGCTGAACTAAGCTAGTTTCCTGGATCCACACTCACATTATCTTGTTCATTTCAAAAAAAGGAACAACTACAATTACGGCCGTGCAGCTCTGTGCCTCCACAAACCTGTCCAGGTGTAGTTAATGAGTTCCTGAGATGTGTTCACAAGGCCAGGTCACCTTTGACCTTTGCCCACCAAATCAGATCATCCTTGAATTGAATGTTTGTGCCAAATGTAATCAAATTGACAAGAACATGTAACCACTGTGACCTTAACTTTTGACCTTTCCCCACCAAAATCTAACAAATTCATTCTTTAGTCCCTGTGAGCATTTGTACCAAATGTGAAAAAATTCCCTCAAGGTGTTACTGAGATATGGCGTTAACAGAAATGGGACGGATGGACAGACAACCCTTAAAATATAATGCCTCCAGCCATACTAGAGAAACAGGAGGTGCAGGGAGATATACTGGAGGAGATGAAACAAGTGAATGTGGCAGGAGGCACAGACAGTGAGAACAATCCTGGTGCCACACGACCCAGTGATCAGTGAACCACTGAGAAAACTGCTTTGACAGCTATGGGAGATCTCTTCAGAGACTGGTATTGCATGGCCATGGCAATGAATCAACAAGAACCTCCAAATCCTGCTAAACAAAATCATCTCATGTGGTGGAAAATCTGAGGCTCTGGCAGATACCTTCACATCACTCAGATGACATAAAAATATTTTTCCATTCCTGGGCCCTCAGTGTGTTCTCAACTTTTCCTCTGCTACATTATATTCACTTGTCCAAAGCAATGTAATCTAGGGTCTAGCATCTTGCTCCGGGACACATTGACATGTAAACAGTAGGAGCCAGGGATTGAACCACCCAGTTGATGGCCAACCATCACCTGAGTTAACAGTGCTGCCACCATATCTAAACCACTTGGAGGTTGGAGGTAAAGCTGAATGCTGTGCACTCAGAAAGTTGCTAATAATCTGTCATTGCACAGGGAAACTGTGCATATGACCAGTCCAGTAAATCAAAGCAGAAGAAGCTGGGGTGATGCTTACAGTGGACAGTTTGGGACATAACTGGGCTGTTCTTAGTTCTCTCTTCTTTATGATGATTTCATCGTCTGACTGCTCATGTTTTCTGACATGATTATTTGGTCATGTCACCATGTTCCCAAATCTCATTACTTTGGTGAGTACAGTATTATTATAACAGACAGTGTTATCATAATAAGTCATATACAAAACTTGAGACAGTAGTTGTTGTGTTAAGACCAAAATTTTAGAAGCAGAATTCCCCCAAACAAAAAAATGCCTATTTCACCAAGGATGTTCCATTAGATACACAGACTGGGAAGTGGTAGTGTTGTGGTGATCCTTAGCTGCTAAAGTAATCTGGTACAAATACTGCAGCACTGTTGTGTTGTGTGGGGAACTTACTTCCAGTGGCTGGGCATGGTAGTGCTCTGTGGGATCCCTCAGCTCAGCAGCCTCTTTCATCAGCCTCTTTACCGCTGGTTATACAAAAGAAACAAAGACGTGAGAAACTGAGGTTAGTACCTGCAGGAAACCTGACACTTCACATCGCATCCTGACAAATCATTATGATAATTTCTGCTTGCCTCTCTGGTCTTCACTATTTTTTCCATGCGAGCCACACTAGTAGGACACAGGCAACAGGAGAGACACTTTAACTGCAAACACCAAAAACCACTACACAGTTCTGGGCGTGTGATTTGAAAACTGTGCTTCAAGCTACTTCACCTGAAACCAGAAACTTTGACTGCATATACACAATAGATTGTAGCTGTATTATTTGTCCTTTTTTCACTCTGACCACCTGCAGTTTGCAGATGTGCCACGTCTTCCTCTTTTTTTCATTCGCCACACAGCCTTGTTTCTCTCTATCTGCTTTGTGATTTTTTCTTTTGTGTGTGAAAATGGATCAATTTCTATTGCTCCACTGCTCCTCTGATTGTTGATCATGACCTTGCTATAGTTGAATTAATGACTCTACTACATGAGTTGCCAGATTGGTTTCCTCCCCTCTAATTCAGTAGCAATATTTAGATATTAATTAAATGATACATTATACAATTCCCAATTATACATGAAAAAGTTACATCCTTATAGCGTACTGTTTAAATGTAATTTAGGGCTGGTAAAACGGGCAACACCACAGTGAAGTGAAGGAATCTCTGCTATACTTCTATCATGTGCGTGAGTAGAAATTATGTGTATTGGCTGCAGGATGTAAGAGAGTGATACTCATTACGCGCCAAGAATTTGCATCAGTCCACTACCATTTCTTGTGTATGAAACAGTACAAAGTCTACTGTCTAACTGGGGAAATTTTACAGGCCAAGATTCCTGATGTCCAGATGCAGGGGACTGCAAATGTGCTGTTGTCCTGGGTAAAAGGATGCTGATGCAGATGGACAGATGAGAAGAGCATGTGCACTGGCAGCACTGCAGGCACATGCTCTTCACAAAGTCTGCTAAAAATCACTGTGAATGTCACACTCATTCAGAGTAAAAGGCTGGAACAACCAAGCTTGTGCCTGTGTGGGTTCTCTGAGTACTCCAGCTTCCTCCCACAGTCCAAAGACATGCAGGTTAATTGGTGACTCTAAATTGCCTGTAGGCGTGAATATGAGTGTGAATGGTTGTTTGTCTTTAGGTGCTGACTAGCAATCCGTACAGGGTGTACCCTGCCTCTTGCCCAATGTCAGCTGGGATAGGCTCCAGCCCCCCCGCGACCCTTGACGGATAAGCGGTATAGATAATGGCGGATGGATGGATATTTAATCAAATTTGAATAAGAAGTTTTCTGATCTGCTGATAATGCAAACTCACCTCATCCATGTTTACCTGCTCTTGATAAATTCAGTATGATATACATTTCCACAGCACTGATTCCATCAGTAGTAAATAGTCATATCATACTTGCCACTGGCTGCGCAATTTCTCTTTTCTTCTGACTAATTAACTCCAGTCCATTCAACTTTGTGTTTTTTATTTTCTGATAATTGCTACCTGCAATTTATGGATGTGCGTTCCTCCTGCTGTACTGATGGAGGCTTAAATTTAATAGCCACAAAAAACAAAACAAAAAACAAAAAAACACATGGATTTAATCAGTTGATTAAGATAGTGAATGTCAGGTTAATGAAAATAATAATTTGTTGCTGTGCTGTGCAGCCCAACCTCCCTCAGTGCCTTTATGTGTGTATGTGCTATTCTCCTTCTTCTAATAATGATAATGATGATAATAACTATGAGAACTGAACCCACTGTGGTTAAGCTGAAAGACTTGATGAAAAGATGATTAGTAGATGACAACAGAAGTAATGCTGCTGCTGCATGCTACAAACAGCTGAACACGTAACTCAAACCCCTTTTACACAGAGATCACACTGTATTACTGTTAAGAAGACTCTTGAATACGCTGCCTTTCTAAATTTAAACAGAACCACACAAAGTTGGTGTAATGTCGCCCCAGAGTGTAATTTTATGCCTTCATACCTTTCATACAGAACAGAGTGGCCGACTAACAACATTCCTGCCTTGAACAGGCTTAGGGCCTCAGGGTTAAAGCAGAAAGAAAGTAAAGACGTTTTTGTTTTTTTGTTTTTTTTATTTTTTATTGTTGGACTGGATTGAAGGGGTCAATCACTACCCATGGCTGCATTTAGGTATTTTATGTCAGAATGAGGTGCCAGAGAAACATCTGCTGCATCATGATGATCTAGCCAACAACACAGTCAGACCTTCTGCATTAATCTGAACACAGACAACCTCATCACTCTATGGATAGATAGATACACAAGTTCAACTGATGATAGTGGCGATGATGGAGACTGTGGAGGGCTTAACTTAGTGCCCTGGTAACAAAGGACACAAGACCACACCTTGATGTAACTCTGACTACCAGGGAGCAAAGTACAGGAGCCAACATATCAGGTGCTGATATTACAGTCTCAGCCTGATGTTAACAAAGCACTCATGACAAGTTCAAAGGAGCTACTGAGCTACTGGACAACAAGGTCAATTTGCTTGCTTTTGCTCTATTATAGGAAGCTACTAGCTCCAGCTATCAGCTACCCGCGCGCTGCAAGAGGAAACAGAATGGGGCTGAAAATTGGAAAGTAAATGTGAAAAGGAAAGCAGAACTAAGAGGTATTCATGGAGGCAAAATTGATTTGGAATCCAATCGAGCACGGTCTGCTGGGGCGTTGAACTAGAAATGAAAAGTGTGAAATGAACACACGGGAAGAAGACGAGGGGCAGCAGTGGGGATGGGTGGGAGGGCAAATGACAGGGAGGAAGCCCAGGCAAGCTGAGAGGATGTGCAGGCTGCAGGGGGGAATGAAGCAGTGGAGCAGAGAGATGGCCTGACACCACACGGCTTTCAGAGCACGTGTTCTGTCTTATTCTGCCTGAGGACACACACTCTTCAGTGTACATGTGAACACAGTAAACCCACAACAGACACACACGGAGAATGGGGGAAGAGCCTGTATGTATTTTCATGGCTTCCCTCAAGGCGGGGAAAGCCATGAAAATGGCACCCCTGTTTATACAACAGTGCAGGGGGTCATAGAATGCATCCAGTCTTACTCAAGCTTAAAATTAACAGAACAAGAAGGCAGATGAGAAACTGATCCTGAGTAGATAATTTCAATCTCTATGCATCAGCCCACACCTGATACATCTCAAATTGTGACATCTTTCAGATGACTGTATCCCTGGAGAACCAGGGTTTCTGTTTTCTGTCTTAAATGCAAAACTGTACCCACATTTTCCATCCAATGTGGATGTCTACTGTATTGAATGACAACTCAGTGGGGGGTGGGGGCCTGACTCCACCCTCCTGTGTCATCTCTGCTCTCATTAAACATATGCATGCATACACAATTCAGCCCTCATCAATGACAATCTCTTGAGTTTTCTGAAAATGTTAAGCTTCAACAGAAACCCAAATTATGACAAGCATAGCGCTGTACATAGAGCCAATAAATTCAATAACAGACAGGAAGCTTAACTGTGCAGTGAATCATCAGTGCACTGATCTGTGAACAGAGGAACATGCAGCTGCACTGCTAAACTGTGTGAGCTCCAACCATCAAAAGCAGCAATATAACATTTCAAATTCACAAATAATGAGGCAGCTGTAGGCAGGGCTGTCTACTTTTTCACAACCTGCAGCTACAACCTGAAAATGAGACTGGCTGCAGAGGAAATTAAATTTTCATAAAAGGTATCTGACATGTTGAACTATCAGATGTAGTAGGCCTTATTTTTCATGGGCGACTTGCTGCTAAAGTTGTAGCAATAGTACTAAAGGCTACTAAAGTTGAATATAACTAAAGTTGAATATAACTAAAAAAATATAACTGTGAGATTCCTCTGAAGATTAGTTGCCATTGCCATTTTTTTTCTTTTAGTATTGTTGAACTACAGAAACATACAGTCCTTTTTGGCTGGTAGACACCAGCTTGTGTAGCTTTTAATGTCATCTTTTACCCCCTTTACATTAAATTTGAGGGAAATTCAACACTGGTCTCTCCTCTCAATAAACACTCAAAATGTGCTTCATTCAGTCTCCACCACTGCAGAGGTAACACTCACGCTCATACAGTTTACTATTAAGCAAGTTTTCCAAGTAATAGGTAAAAAAGGCAATCTGCATTCTTGCTTTTGAAAAGAATGCATCTCTCTCCCTCTCTCTGTTCCAATATATGCTGTAGTATAGCGTTGACTGGCTGTTTACTTGTGACATATAATCAATCTGATAATCCTGATGATCCATTTTACATTTTGTATTTAATCACCAGTCACATCAGACAAACGAATGATTCCAATAAGTGGAAAAATGATGAATGTAAGATCTGATGGTTGGCCTGGCTGTTAAACTTTACTATCATTTTCCATCGCTTACACACACATTTTAATAAACTACATAACACTGTGAAACAATCCGTTTTGAGCTGTTGAGGAGATCAATCTTTATATTAGATCAGTCTCTAAAAACTAAGCGGTTAAAAATCCTTGAACAACCACAGTAACAATTTGTAAAGCACTCTCCCTATATTTTCACTTTTCATTTATGCCAACTGCATGGATGAATAAATGAATATTCAGCAAAAATGCTTTGCATACAGCATGTGAGCATACTGAGTTATTAACCCAGGGTCTAAATGTAATGTCCTGTTATCCTGCTTTTACAAATACTGGCATAGGGACAATATTCATATCAATACTGTGTTATTATTTTCCGTCAGACTGCTCTGCCCTAATTTACACATAAGCACATAGGAAGTAATACTCACATGAACTGATATGATACCATGTTTTTATTTCACCTTGCTACAACAGTTCAATAAGCACAAAGATCTGTGTCACATTCAGCCATTCAGTTTTAAGGGCAAGAAAAAGATATGATCAAGACATTACCATATTTACCACTACTCCTAGATGATATCAAATCTCATATCACAATATCACTATGAAATCAAAGCAAGCAACCAACTCTGCATTGTATGCTAACTGACTGAAGAGTCTGAAATATTCTACAGTCTCTACAGCGTGAGAACTGTCACGCTGTTCTAGAAACTCGGCTTACTAAAATAACAATATAACTGAAACTCATAGATAAAAAAGCTTCATTTTTGATTTCCTAATTCCGAGTCTAGTCTGGCTGATGCAGTTTCTCACGCAGAAGAAAAATAAAAGATAAAAGCAGTGGATATTCTCTGAGGGTAGGAACATAAGCCTGGACATCACCAGTTCTGCCCAGAACGCTGTTAAGGAGATGGGCACAAACACAATAGTATCATCCTGGAGTTCCTATAGTACACCAACAGTATAAGCAGCCGGTAGCCTGGAGTGCAAAGATCAGAACTGTGTGTCCTCAAAATGTTCCTGAAACCTCAGAACTGTTATACAACAGAGAACAAGAGAGTCGTGCTTGGAAAAGAAATAATAACCAAGAAGAGAGGAAGAAATGTTTGACAGCGATTACAAAGAAAATATGGAGAAAGGGGAAAGACTGCAGGATAGTGGGGAGGAAAGTAAAAGCTGTGGAGGTCTAATTGCTGTGGATGTGTATGTCTTAGTCTTTGTGGGTGTTTCTTTTATTGCTGGGGTCCTATATGTTCTCCATTTCAAAACTCCAGATATTATTCATGACCTTACATTCTTGCTTGCCTGAAGCCTTTGCTTCATGTTGTATGCTGATGGAAGAATAGGTGGTATTATGGCTGCTATCATTCTACAGATATTTCTTCGCAACAACAAATACCTTGATTAAGTGAGGGGCTTCGGTTGCACAAGCACAGTTTATATGTAATTATGTGTGTACTGGGAGTCTGGGACATATAAGCAACATGTTGTATATTTTTGTAGACCATCGCAGAACACACTGACTTTCAAACTTCAAATTAGTTAAGGTCGAATAATTAGAAAAAACAAATCTATAATCAAAACTCAGGCCTGTAACACTATTTGTGAGCCTTCAGTCATCAACTACCTAAAGAGACTCTAAAGTGAGGTAATCACTTACATCAGAAAAAAACCTACATCTACAGAAAAAAGCAACTCCAAAGATGGAGAAAGAGGAAAGACTGCAGGACAGTTGCTGCACATCAGGCTAAAGTATGACAATCACCAGCTGGACATACAGTCTGCATCAGGTTGAAGGTAGTTTTAAGCTACATACTGACCAGACTTGTACTGATAAGCTCTGTGTTGTTTGAACTGACTGTGATCAGACAGAGGCAGTTACCTAACCTGTTCTCTGTTGGTGTTGTTGAACTACAAAAACACACAGCACTTTCTCTACTTTTTACTCAAACATTTAAGTCACAAAAAAGCAGCATCTTTCTGCACACAACCATCTTTGGTTGAGTGTAAATAGCACTGACACCAGCATGCAGGGAGCATAACAACCTGACAACTCACAAAATTAATGTGAATTATTAGCTACAGCTGAGTAACTGACGGTTGTTATTATATCTGGCAGTTCCACCTCCCACAGGTTGTTAGGACATTGTTAATTATGTGTCATTAAATTGTGGGTCTTGAAATTTGACAATCACACTCTCTTAAATTGTGACTGTGAGATAAAAATGATGACTCATTCAGCCCTATTTTTGTGTTGTTTCTAAACCTGTGTAGGAAGCCTGGAACATACAGTACAGTCCGGAGTTATTATGTGTCCATCTGCATGTACTGTATACAGATAGTTCAACTTCAGTGTATGGTACATGCCTGCTGCCGAAGGCAGCAACAAGTTTGATGTGTGGCCTAAGTTGTTCTGACAGCACAGGGAGTACTGGTCTCCTCCACAACTATCCAGCAGGTCTTGGCAAAAGCCAGTGGCACTGAGCCTCATTCCCACAGCAGCAGCAGCAGCAGCAGCAGCAGCAGCAGCAGCAGCAGCAAATGAGGCATTAAGCTACATATTATGGCCGTGTGGAGGAGGACTGACTGTGTGGAAAAGACAGACTCCAGAGTGCAGTTTTGAGCAGGAAAAACTGCAAAAAGTTATCCATCTCCACATACTGTATGCACATCTAATCCCTTGGTTGAATACTGTAGATGCTTTTTTCTTGCCTCCTACAAGAAAACTAGGTCATATTTTTCTTTGTCTATAAGTTTAACAAATAAAGCCAATCTAGAAATACTGGTGGCATGAGTCAGAAAGAAAGGGATGGTGGGTAGATGAAGAGGAACGGAGACTGTTATTGAGGTTAAACCACCCTTTCTTTCTTTTTAGCCACCAGTTCATCATGATTTCTCACCTGGGGAATTCATCAGTGCCCTGCAGAGTGGAATCAGGAGCGTTCAGGAGTGTGATAGTCTATCAGGGCTGAACAGGCACTTCAGAGTGAGAGGTGTGTCAGCTCAGAACCTCTTCCACCAGTATCTTCTGAGAAGGTGGCTGGCAGCTCCAGCTTTGATGGCAGGGCCAGTTCACTCTTAGCCTGGGACTCTAAGCTCCTCAGGTCAGGGACATGATATCTCATTGGACAATGTCTGATCTCCATTGTCAAGTTATCTGTCAGTCAGTCTCTCTACCCAGCCAAACACTGGCATAACTTCTAATTACACCCTCTCTCTCCTGTAGTTCTGTGCTCTCTCTCCATTTGTAACTTCCTGCAGGTAGTTCTGCCTCTAAAGCTGTAGGATCTGGATCTGTGATCACAAGCAACCTACTGCCCCAGAGAGAGAAAAGATTTAGTCATTTATTCCTATGGAAACATTGTATCTCATTAAAAATTATATATTTTATAATATTGGCATAATCGGCTATGATAATACTAAAGTACAGGCCAAATGACAATGGACGTTTGAGACAGATACAGATGCTGGTACTGTAGAGTTCGAAAATTTTGTTAATGACACACTGGCCAATTTCTTTTTTCATAAACGCATAAAATAAATTAACATTTGTGCTAACAATCCCTTGAAGTTGCTTATTAAAGACTTGACCAAGACATGTACTAAACACATAATTCGGGCATCACCAGGATAGCCAAAACACACCTCTCAGAACAGACCCTGTCCATCCACAACAGCCTGCAATATGATGGCATGCCTTTTATACTGTGATAGCTGCTCTAACACATTGAGGTTATGTGTATTACAGAAGTCCTGCACACAATGGCAGACAGTCGTAATATCAACAGCAAAAAGGTGACTCATGCTGTGGTATTCACTGCTGGTGGTCAGTCTCCACAAAGGCAATGGCAATACATTTAATGGAATGCACAAATAGTAGCTGGTGTTTTTCATTTGCAGAGCGGGGTCAAGACAACAAAGGACTCCTGCTGTAATAGTCTTGTATGTCTTATTATTAATAGCTGGTCATTGCTTGTTTACGGATAAAGACAAATATCTGTTATAACAATAAACGTGCTGGTGATCAATGTGATCCGCCATTTTGCTACTAGTTTGTTTATTGTGCAAAGCCTGCCATTAATGACCAGAATCTGTTCATTCATCTCAGGAGGGTTAAGTTTACTGTTGTGTGGCATCTGATGAAGTAGTTGCACTTGGCATCATCTTAATTGTTAGGCCTTGCAGCCTGATGGAATAATCAATAATTTAGACACATGCATTGTTGTCAGTGCTAGCTAGTTACAGCACTGTCCAGATTTGAAGACACTGTTCTGAGAATGATTGGGCACTGCGGCTTACTAATTGGCCAGTGAACCCAGTTCCAGAACAAATGGGCAGCACGCTGTCATGCTCACCCTGAATGACAGGGACGGTAAAAACGTCATGGATTTTTTGAGAAATTTGGGCAAGGAGGGCATGAGTCAATGCCCTACGCACAGGTCATTGAGATCTTTTATGTTAACAAGAGAAGTGTAAAAATATTTTTTGTTCATTTTCATGGACAAATTAGATTATGGTGGGCAAACAAATAGGTACAGGAGGGGTAAAGCAAGGGAACATTTTCCACTATTATTCGATTACAGATGGCATTGTTCTCGTGGACAAATTAAAAAAATGAAACAAAAAATGCTAAAACAGGTCACCAAATATACTTTGGCAGCTGTTAATATACCTGGGCAGCCTGCCCAAGTTAAATCGGTGTGTGTGTAAGGTTGCACTGACAATGCCAGTGACTTAACACACCTTGATTCCTCAAGGTGTTTATACTAAACTTAAGTTACTTTGAGATCAGACATTTTTAGGTCTTCTTGTGGGAAGGATCACAAGGACCCATGTTGCATGGATGAAAATGGATTACCATTGTATCCCTGACAAAGCCTAATACAGACGATGTGATCAGAAAGCAGAAATCCAGCATTACATCTGATGAATAACACTGGTGTAAAAACATTAAGTCGACTCTGCCAGTACTATATTTTTAAGCACAGATGAAAAGGTTAAACCAAGGGCATAGCTTTTTACTTTCTGGCCAAACCTATAACGTGTAATGAAGATGAGCAGTACATCCTTCCTCACATAGCTGTCCTGTAGCAAAGAGAGGGTAGTGTGCCTGCAGCAGGGCTCTGAGGTGAGGTTTATACAGTGTCTGTTCAGAGCAGTAATTCTACAGGAGTGGCTGTTCCCTTTAACATGTATTAAACATGTCAGACTTGATGACTGCGCCTCATGCTTAGCTAACTTGCAAAACCTTGTGACTGATAACCAGAACTACCGCCTCGCGGTTGTATGCCTCTACCAACCAGTCCAGTTGCAGTTAGTTAGTGTATATATAGCCAAAAATGTGTTTTGTGTGGTCACAATGACCTTTGACCTTTGACCACCAAACTCTAATTAGTTCATCCTTAAGTCCAAGTGAACATTTGTACCAAATTCCCTCAACTATTACTTGAGAGATCACACTGAGGAGAATGGGAAGGACAGAAACCCAAAAACACATCAACAACAGGTATCATCAGTGCGGACGAATACCATCCACTACTCAAACATTCACAACCTTACTTTGCACTTTGCACTTCATAAAAAGGACAGTACTTCCTGCACTGGCACTAAACACTGACAGTGCACATAGATTACACATTGTAGATTTGTCCAGTATAACTGTACTGTAATTCCTAAGAAAACCAAGCTCAGAGGAGAGAGGAAGGCATCCTTTTAACACCAATGTCCCTGCCAGAGCCTGGATGCACTGTGACAGGCGCTACACTGCTCCATATCCTCTGCCAACTTTCATTTCCCATGCCCATTTTTGATTCTTCCTTACAGTAACAGTAAGCAGAAATGACAAGGAAAAGCCTTTTCCCATACAAGTGCCTCTGGCCTCTGTTGGGTTTGCAGAGGTCCAGTCAGTAGTTCAAGGCAATAGGGTGATAATCCTTGTGTGCCACATCATCTTATATAACACACATTTTGAGTGTTTGCCACCGGGAATGATTCATAGTTGGTCCAGAGAAGAGAGAGGAGATACTATTGCATAATGACCAATGACCAACTCCAAAGATGTGAAAAGGCAGGGAGCTGCTGTAGCTTCCACCACATTCAGTTAAAAAAGCAAGGCAGCACCCCAAGTCTGGTTCTGCTCAGGGTCTCTGCCTCTTAAAAGGAAGTTTTCCTTGCCACTGTCACCAAGTGCTTGCTCATGGTGGATATTGTTAGTTCTCTCTTTGTAAATATTAGAATATAAGGAGTATGGTCTACATTTTCTCTACAATGTCCTGAGATAACTTCTGTTGTGATTCAGTGCTATATAAATAAAAGTGGCCTGACTATATAAGGGACAGGAAGTTCGTAGAGCTCACATTGTCTAGACTGATGTGCATATCACCTGGGGTCAGTAGGAAACAGCCAAGTTCAGGTATGGAAGACGACAGTGTGTCTGGCTCATCCACCAAATCACCCATTTGTCCCAGTGGATGGTCAAGGACAACCACAGAGACTTTTACTGGAACAATCACCATAACAGTATGGTACTCAGAGAAGAGCATTTGCTTGGAGGCAACACTTGAGTGAATTTCCATTTGTTGGAAATGAAGAGGCCAGTCCCACAACCTCAGCCAGACAGATGGGAAGTAAAGGAGAATGTGCAGTCAGTGTAGAAGTTATTTCTGGTTTGATCCAAGTTAGCGGGAGCTAGTGGCTCAAGAGATAGCTGGTTAGCATTGGCAGGAATGAAATTAGCTTTGTTTACTGCAGACTGACAGTAGTACAACAACAGCAGTGGCCAGAGGTTAGCCAGATTTCTTTGCCTTATAGCATAGTGATACTTTTACAGTATATCTCAAACATTGGGACTGGAGTTCTTGTTAACTTTCACAGAAGAGCAAAAGAAAGCATCCTAACTGGAAACATCACAAACTGGCATGGGTGGTTAACTGCCCACAACATATCAGTGCGTCATCAGTTATATCAGTGAGGTGACGTTCCTGTGCAGAACAAACATACAAACAGTACCATATGGTGGCAATAAAAAAATCAACCATTTGCAAAGTAGTCCTGCATACATGTCAGTATTGTTATGTTTCTTTGATCGAATACAGCCTCATCTAGGGGCCAAATCTTCCACAAACCATCTTCCTGCAAAAATCACATTTTACTTAGCTTTCAATAGCAGAATAAATACCTAAAAAAAGGAATCAAGCCTGACACTGTTATTGCCATGTATACCAATAGCAGACTCATTTTAGTTAAGCTAATCACTAGGAAACATGATGTTGATGTGGACCACATGCAGTTTTCATAATACATGTGATTTACTTGCTTACTGTACATCAACCACTGCCAATAAATATGCTTATAAATGACTTATATCACCCTAATGATCACACCTATGCCATTTTCTGGGTTTAAAACCCTCACTTATGCTCGCTGCTCCAACAAACACCAGGAAATACTGTTCATTAATATCAGTGACCGAAGCTATACAGGCAGACGTGTCCTAAACAAAGTGTTGCATTACACAACTCAACACCACGTACACCTTAAACCCAGGTGGTTGATTGGTGAACATATGGCGCATATGTGTTGCATATCTACACCGTTTAGACACAACATTAAAACCGGTAACTGAGTGTAATGCTGTGTCTGATATTTGCATGTATATTTACATGGTTTAGTTCGCAATACTGTACACTGCAAAAAAAAGTATCTCCCTATAAAGTTCACTTGAAAGAAGCTAGAAAACATAAACTCTATGAAACAGAATGAATATACTTAAAATACGGCTGGGATCAATGTAGTAGTTTTTGACGGACGCTCAACAGTGTCAACAGTAAACTGCTGGGTTACCACTGTGTCAGTCGTGTTAGCAAACTCACTGACAGCTGTAGCACAACAGAAAAACAACATCTGAAAATGAGCTTACCTGGACTCTTAAGGTTATATTTATTCTCCATACTGACAAACGTTGAGCACTCAGTGAAATGAAGTGCTGTTGAGTTTCTGTTGCTAACTCGCTAGCTAGCTACCAGCTACCTACTTAATGTTAGCTTAACTTAGCAGCCCGGCTAGCTTTCTTCGCTCCTAAAATATGAGTAGCACAGGTGAAACCGCTGGTCGTCTGCTCTCTCCCGTGCTCCGGTACGTAGGTAACAAACAGGCCTTTTGAATCCAGCCGTCACAAGAGAACGGTACAGTTATTGCTTAAGTTATCTGTTGTTTCAGTACTGAAACTCTTCGTTGAATGTTATCCGCGTGACGTCATTTGTGGAGACGTAAACAGGAAGTGAGTGAATGGCTGGCTCCTGGATGTGTGACTTTCTTCTTCCTCTTCTTGGCAGATCTAAGGCAGTGCTGGCGCATTACTGGAAGAGACGTTGAATAGTTAAACAGGAGAGCAGCTGATTATCCAATTTTCACATTTAATCACTGCTGGACATTTTGAAATGAGATACCACTGACTGTATTTTTAAAATATTTTGAAAACTATCTGTCCGAATCAGTGTGGTGTGAATTCCCCTCTTTTTTTCAGTCGTCAGTGTTGTTACAGTCATGTTTAAGGGTTTACAAATTCAGAAAAAAATCGACTACTCGGTATTCAAATACTATATGAAATATGATAACAATGTTTTACAGATATATAGTGAGTGCATCACTGGCAGGGTACCGTGTTGCCTTGTCGAATTTAACCTGAATACGAAGTCCTCTCTGTAATGTTATGCACAGAGCCAGCTGGAGCCTTTTTACGCGTTGTAAACATGCCAGTTTGTCTCCCTTTGAATAAATATGGAGCTCAATTTGGTAGGACTTATTCGCATTTAAGCAAGGAATTATGCCGGGGCCACAAACCAAGACAGTCTTCTGTTCCAGTAACACTGAATCCTGATGATGGATGATTTTATCATTAACTGATAATCATTAATAAATCACATTAAGCTGTTTAGAAACACTGTTAACTGTTAAATGTTATCCAGCTTCCTAGCTTGCACTGTGTCTCGGTTATGAGGTGTTTCTCTAAAATAATACACAACATATTCACGCACCATATGACTGTGTATTCAAACTTGTTATTCCTGAGTGCTGAGGGAGGCTGGTTCCTAACCAGTGGATGCTTTTTGGAGGGAAAATGTAAGGTCTCCCACCTCCAGTCTCTAACTTAATGTTACCTACATGTTACTGGACTATCGTCACTGATGTATACTAATGTGAAATTGAGTACAACACCAAAATGCGGGTTTACCGATGGTCCTTTGCTGTTGCTATTATTCCAGTTTGTTTAGACTGGGTTTTAGTCAGAGGTTAATGGAGACTGTTGGTGTATCATGATGGTCCAAAAGCTGGTTCAGAGGCTTTTCCATTCTGCCAAGAACAGAATTATAGTTGAAATATTAAACACTTGCGTTTTCTGGCATGAAAACATTATATATATAATTACTGGTATAGATATTGATCTTGTAAAAATCAATATTGGTCAAAGCCTTGTGAAGTAACAAATATTTGCGCTTTGTCTAAATTAAAAGGGAGAAAAATGACAACTCCCTTAAATGTTTTTTTCAGTTTATTCTTCAATTTCATGCATCACATTCACAGTGGAGACTCTTCTCTCTGAGACTCTGCCAGCATGTTATCTGTCAAATAATAAAATTAATTAAAAATTAAATTAAAAAACATCAACTTAGACCTCTGCTCATAGTCTATGATAATGAGTTAACATTATAATATTGTTTTATGATATTTGATTTTGACACATCTGGACCATCAGCTGACAGTTGGTGTGTCTATAGATGAATCTCTAATGAGGAGAGACGGATAAAAAGCTTTATGTAATGTCATGAGGTTGGCTCTCCATCAAGTGCAGCAATCTTCCACCCACCAAATCCAGATTAATTCTGCTAGTATTTGTGCATGTGTGTGTGTGTGTGTGTGTGTGTGTGTGTGACAGGGGTAAATCTGTCAGTTTGCTGAGAGAACCTGACAGACAATTTCTGGTAATTGTTAATACTGTGCTATTTACATTACAGAGGTCCTGACTTTAAGCTGACAGACACAGCGTATTTCTGTCACACAAATATTAAAGATGACCTTATGTTGATCACATCAGAAATGGCAGTTTGTATGGTTCAGTTGATTTGGTAATTTAAAATCCAAGATAGCAGATTTTCACTCTCTGTGTCATGACTCCACTGCACGGCAGTGTTAAGCCTTTGCTGTCCTCTATTGGTTTAATAGATAAAATGCAAAAAGACAGCCTTTCCCCCCCAGACATCAGTAACCCAGCAATGGCAGGTTTTTTGACTCGATTTTGAAAATAAAACTCACAAGACATTTACTATTTCGCATATAGTAGCAAAGATTTTTATGCTCAAGTTAGTACATAATACAAATATAACAAATACAGTAATTATGAAATAAATAATACAAAAAGAAATAAAATGCATACAAAATAGAAACAAAATTTCATATAATTTGTAAATTAGATTCATTACACAAGGCTCTACTTTTCACAGCTTTGCAGTTTGTGTAGTATTTGTCCAGGTGGGCATAAGAATTCATAGAGTCTTCCTCAGATGTGTCACAGACGTTAAATATTCAAACTTTTCCATGAATTTAAGCCTGCGTGGGCAAGAAGTCCTGAGGTGCTTGGAATCATGGAAAGTTTATATCTACAGATCTGTACAGTGGACCTGAAGGTCAGAGCACACCTGGGCTCTCCTTCACCTTATGCTGAAAAGCACCAGGTGTGAGCATCTGCTCTTCAGCACTCAGAGAAAGCTGATGCCTGATGTGGTTGTGATACTTTATATTCTCATGATTAATGACTAACTAATGTATTATGTAGACTATTTACTTACTCTAACTAATGTTGCCTTGCCAGCTAATAATCACCTTAACACTGATATTTGAAATAGGTGCAGTGCATTTCATGCTTCAGAGAGAAAACCTGTCTTTTCTCATGGCTCTCTGTATGTACACTGATCTTGTGCACACCAATGTGGGAATGAGTAAAATGTGCCCTCACCACATGCATATTTTTTCACTCTATGCCCAGTCTGTATGACTCTGTATAATCACATCTAGCACCAACAGACTGTGAACACATCCACTGGATAAAATCTGAATTGACAGGGGTTCTGTCCAATCACAAACAAGAGGTGTTGTCCCTCATTCAAAATGTTGTTCTGTTTTCTGAATTGTCGTTGTGCTTTGACCTTCAGGGCCACCGCAGTTCTGTGACAAACTCAATGTGCAGGGAGAGAGATTCCCTTGTACCAGTATTGGAACTTTTCATACTTTTCTGAGAAACAAGTGGAAGAACAGAATGACAATGCCCCCATCCAAGGGGTCATTGAATAGTTTGATGACTATGAAAATTATGTGAATCATACGCTGTGGTCTTCACTGCCACCATATTAATGCAATTGAACACCTATAGGAGACAGCTCTCTTCACCATCAGGAGCACTGAAGCTGTTCTGGAGGCTCATGGTTGAACAACACCTTACTAAGACTCTTTATGTTGACTTTTTGATTTTTTTCTGTATGTTATGTGTGCAATGCAATTTTCACACACTACTCTCTCAGTTAAGATTCCTATAATATTAACAACTAAAGAATGTTATCATGTGATTGAAGTTGATCACATAAGCATATATGTGGGGTTTTTTTTCTGTATATTTATATTGTTGTGATGAATCTTCATGTGTATTTTGACTTGATTCCACCTGTAATGATTTCACACAATGTTCTCAGTGGTTAGCAGTAGGTGGTGCTATACTACCAACATACAATCAAATGATGAGTTTGTCTTTGGTGCAACAAAAGCTAACTCTGGTTATGATAATGTAATAGTTTCTCTCCATTGCTCAGATGTACTGTTTAAACAAAAGATCCAATTTTGAGAATAGCTGGCAAAATACAACACGTACATTCTGTTGCATGCATTATCCAGTCAGTCAATCATGTGGCAACAGAGCAACACATAAAGGCATGCAAACACCACTAGTGTAGCTAGTTTGCTCACCATTAGCATCTTCTTGTTCAAAATCATTATCAACGGGGGTATTAATGGACTGGACTTCAGCATAGCCTAATGCTAATCATCATCATCTCTCATTTCATGTTGCTGAGCTCAGAGGTCTCAGCCAGCACTTGGTGTGAGGTAGAGGGTCTGAAGCACAGCATCAAGTTTCTTGGGGAGCAACATTACAAAAATTACCAGGCAAAGACACAAAAGAACAAATGTACATGCACAAAATCTCTGGACAGTATATTCACATGAATCTTCTCACTGTTATAATTAAGGTGTTGTATCCCATTCTTTAGGTTGCCAAGTGAACAGAAGGAACAAACCATTTCTTTGACACCTGGTATATTGGTAAATGAATGTATCCTGCAGAGAGAAATATGCACACACACTCTTTTTGTCAGTTGCACATAAGCCTGGCTGTTTTATAAATCTGAGTCACTGTGGAACTGGACCCACGTGCACAACCCCTATCTCCACTCCCACAGTTTGCAATAAATGGAAGTGAAAATGCCTTTAAATATCTGTTTGCATCTTGATTCCCGTCCACCACTCATTAAATCTGCCTGCAGTTTTACTGACTGTGTCACCTCAGCATGGTTCTCCATCATCATCAGAGCAGCTATCGTGACTGTTCAGCATGGCTGGAGATATTCACTCATTCATTCACTCATTCACTCAATCATTTCACACACAGAACCCCACAATTTTTTTAGCTCCAAGTTTTTTTTTTTCTATTCCCACATATTCCTCAAGGATAAATGTGTATGGCTAATGGCTAATATATTATACTGTAATGAAGTGTAATATCCACAGCTATTCAAATCACATCAATTTCCTGCTGCGTACATGTTATAAACTTTATAACGACTGGGAAAGGCACCAGATTTCACGACGAGCTGTTTGGTTACACTCTCCTTCCCTCTGCCCCCGTCAGTCCGGTGAGGACAGTTTGTCCTCCTCCTGCCCTCTCAGCTCTTCATCTGCTGCTGACCGGACTGTTGCTTCTGAGGACAGTGGTAATCATGACAGAGGTTAGCTTTGGTGTGGATCGAATGGATTTCAGTAGAGTTGATACCCGCCTAAGTTGCCTAAGTAGCTCCTAACCTTGAACTGCTTAAAATTTTGATTTCAACTTAGTGTCTCATAATATTTAATCATTCGGACTTATTATGTTGTAATTTGATTATTCAGTTGTTTTTTTTTTCTCCTGCGCATTTCATGTCTTTGTTATGTTTCATCAGTCTTTCCTGGCAGAAATGGTCTTCCACAGATCTCACCGACCCATATTATTAAGGTGCTCTCATCAGGTACGTTTCCCTGTTACATTTCAGCTATTAGTGGCAGTAATAGCAATATTTCTTACCTCATTGTTTTACAGTATTGTTGAAAAGACTATGAAAATATAGGCTATCATTATGATGTGTGGAGTGTATGACCCAAGTGACATGCCTGTAGTCAGCCTCCGGCTCTATCACCCAGCCAAAGTTCATACTGTACGGGACACTCACCCTGGATTAACAGACTGTTACATAACTTCCAATGCAAATCTATATCCTATAGTGTGTTTCAGATTATATGTCATCACTACAAATGTATTAAATCAAGATCAGCATTATTTTAAAATTCAACATGTTATACTGTGCTTAGTTCAAGTTTAAAATCATCCATCATCTTGATTTATCTTTGAAAAAGTCCAACAAAACAAAGCCATTTGTTGCGTTAGGTTAAAGTTTTTCATCCACTTTTGATCATTTATCATTTCTTGCATAGATGTAAGAGTGGGCATGCATGTTAAATCCTGCATTCTTGTGACCTGCACAGCTGTCACTTATACCTGTACACGTGGAGGTGAAGGACTCGGCTCTTACCCGCGCGGGAAAAAAAAAAACGTGCTCTACACTCCATCGAGCGCACGGAGAGCAAATCCGAGCCATCTGACGCGGAGGATTTGTAGGTTTAGGCGAAATTGCATACCCCCTCCTCTGTTAGATTAAATACCGTAGTATCTATGGATAGATTCTCACAATGTTTACGGCGCAAAGCATGTCTGGAATGCGCGTCCTGTGCGCACAAAGTTTTTGTAGTGGGCTGCAGTTTTGAGACTTTTGGAGAGGCCTGGGACTGTGGACACCATGCACACGGATGTCGTGCTTTTCAATCTGCTGGTGTGGATGGTCGGTGTGTCCGGGTCGACGAGTCCGAGAGGAAATCCATTACAGCCATACAGATACCTCAGGTCAGTTCAGAACGGTAGAAATGCCGGGAAGACGTGGGTGACTTGTAATGGTACCATGCGTTATTACGCGTAAGGTTGAAAATGGTCATTTTACCAAATGTGTAAAATGTAAAAAGTCACACTTATATTAAAACAGGTGAAATATCCTGCCATATGATTGAATCTCTTTCTTTTCTACACTCACAAAAGATATTCTCCAAAAATAAGTATGAATATCTGGAACATTAAAAAAAAAAAAAAAGATTTGTTAACTGTTCCTTATGTATGGGGTAGTTTTTAAAGGTCATCTCTTCTGTTTTTGTTTCTTTTTGGCTCTCACCATGTTAGCTATTTTATTTCTCTTCATGTTATTTTACTATACAACTCTGGTTGGTTTAAATGCACTTTATAAATAAACTTGACTTAGATAGATGTATTAAAAAGAAATGAAACTGTTGAGACAGTTCATTCTTGACCTAGGTCTGCTTATAAGCTTGTTCTGGACCTTCTGGCAATATCACACTCAGACATGAAATGGAGTTTGCTCAGTTGCCATCCCAGGACTAAAATATTTCTTTATGATTTATTTAAAGTTTAGATTTATTTCTCTAGTTCTACTTGGATCTCCTGACTTATCTCCACCAAGACACACAAATACACAGCGCTGTTTGGATTCTATTGTTGTAGCCTCACATGTTTGGTTCCAACTCCTGCCTGCTTTTACACCATCTCACTTTTCATAAGTCCTTGATCATGGCATTGCTAATTTAAGTGTTTGCACAAATGTTCTTTTACATTCTGAAATCCCTGCATGTTTCCATTTGAGTGTGAAAGCTCGTTCCTGACCTTGGAAATGGTTTGACAGTTGTGTTAAGATTATTCTGTAAATCTGTCTGCTGATGAAGACCACAGGATGTGACTGAAAGCTAATAATTGGACCTTGAGTTAAGATAATGTCAAAAATGTAGCAGTTTTGAAAATGTTATCCTTCATGACTGTTGGGCGGCTTAAGTAAGTGAAAAATGAGATTTCAGATTTCTCTGTAGTCCATCACATCACACGACACTTACTTTTGGTTGTAAGGAAGAAAGAGGTCAAATTATCTTCTGTCACTCGGGACTCTGTCATGATGATGTAATGTCATTTATTCAGATTTAAGGCATCAGTTTGATACTGGTCCTGTATAACTTCTATGTGCAAATAATAAACAGCAAAATATATTCTGGCTTTATTCATAGAAAAAGTATATTTCAGTGAGGGAGAAGGAAGTCATATTAAGAATTTTTAACTGGTTTACTGAACGTTTTTTGTGGAAAAAAAAGTCAGACACATGACTATTCAAAGCATAGTATAAAATATGTCTGGAAGGGGTCTGTGAATATTAAAGTTACTACAACTTGAATTTGACACAAGGTTTTTCCATGAAACAGATTCTCAAGACACATAACATGCAGGAAATAACTTCTAAGACTTGTCCAACTTATTGGTAATCCAACCTTGCAAAAGAGTTGATGCTTCTCTGTCTCTTGATGAAAACAGGGTTGGAAATGTTTCCAACATGAATAGAAACATCCACAAATGATTATTTCTCAGAGACTGCTGTTGTTAGACTGGACAGAACAGCGTACCACAGGAGAGATACACCAACACCTTCCGGCAGAAGAACACCAACCCAATATAGAGTTTTTAAACACCCCTTTAATGACAGAGCAGACTTGATCTGGTCACTATTTTGGTGTCGTTTCTTAGCTGATGTGATGTGGAACCAGGACAGAGCATGCTGGCAATCAAAGCTCAGTTTTTAGCTGACTGCAACAAAAGGTGACATGTGTCTGGTTAGAGAAATCACTTACTCTGATTACGTAACCAGTAATCTGAGTGTGTTAATGTGCTTTCTCAGTTATTGCTATTGTTGTGGCTTTGGCAAAGGTTAGCCAGGTGGAAAGAAGGCCAACTTCATTTTTAGCAGACCACAAATGTAAAACATGTTTGAATTTGTTAACATTCGGAGTCAGTGGTTATCTGTCTCTTTGATCTGCATCTGTTGAAAGATAACATTTCAGTTGACCTGAGATTTATTTTGCTTGCCTCCAAAAACAAAGCTACATGGATGGTTTCAAAACGTTGTTATAGGTTTCTCTGTTACTAGAAAATCTAATAAAAATTAATATAGCCTGGGACATTAAAAATTCTGTTGATAACTGTTCTGTGCAATGCTTATTAGTTTGAATTTACATACATCAAATTAATTCAAGTATTTTTTTTTCTTCATGCCTTGGACTACACCCACCTTGGTTGTGTCTGATTGGCCAGCAGGGCAGCCCACTGTGGCCTTGGCCTAGGTCATGCCTGCTCTCAGAGACTGATTGATTGCTATTTATCTTCCAACACCATTGTGGTTAAATTTGATTAACTAAAAGCTCTTGGTTAAGGGTTAAGATTGTGGTTATGGGTAAAAGAACGAACATTGACAGTTGTGAAAGGCAATCTGCTGAATCAGTGTCATGCACTGCATTCACAAAATGAGCCTACTTCCTCCTCTACTTCTGAGGGAGAACCAGTAGTAAGTACAATCATGAGGTACTTGTATTTTACCGGAATATTTCCATTCCAGTTCTGTACACTGCTACCTTTCTATGATAGAAGTTATCTCCAGGCACTTTTCATGCAGAGCAGGTCTGGACTGTACTCTTAATATATTGCAGATGTAAATATTGCACTACTGGTTACTTAAAAGTTTGAGATTTACATAAAGAAAAATATGATTAGCTTGTAAAGTACAAGACATTGCCAAAGATAAAACCAGTGGTTCCCAGCTTTTTTGACTTGTGACCTAAAGCAAGCAAACAAGCAAACAAAAACTCTCCAATATTTCACAAAAGAAACCAAATTTCAGTCAAAAATATGCATAGAAATTTGTGTACACAAACTTTGTTTTTTCTTTTCTTTCCCAATAATAATTTCACAACCCCTCAGATTTATCTTGTGGGGTGCAACCTCGAGGTTAGTACCACTGGACTAAACTAATCACATATATAGTTTAAACTAACTCCATGTCCACCGGCTACAACAAAATTATAATTATGCATTTATGTCTATGCATTTACAATCTAATAAAGTCAGATATGACAATAAATTTATATTAGTCACAGGGGTCACAACAATTACTATGCAGCAAATAGTTATCTACTTTTACATGTAATGGGATATTTTTTGTCTTTGTATTGGCACTTTTATTTATGTAAGGGATCTGAGCACTTCCTCCACCACTGGGGAGAACAGTCATTATTTGCAGTCACAAGAGGCACTGGAAAACTGCTTTAGTTTGAACAAATGATAAACATTGTTGGTTTTCTTGTAATGTCACTCTTGAAAGGTGTTTGGTGCCCTGGTGGCCTGGTTAGTTATAGAGGTTCTGAAATAACAGTTTGAAAATATCTAAATCTAAATGTTTTGGATCATGGTTTCATAAAAATAACGTGAGCCCTATTAAGTGTATGTAATACACACGTTCACTTTTCCAGAATTAAAAATGTTTCTGAGAGGCTAGAATGAAATTTTGTTATGTGCCAAGCTATTTCATTTTATTTGCCATGGCCTGAATTTGGCCTGCACCAGATGAATTACACTACACTGTAGGGGATTTCTACTTGTATTATATTATGTATATTACATTTCTTCTTTCTGTACTGTCTATTCTGATGTATACTAGCAAGCAGTCTGACATTTAAATACCCAGTATCCTTAAGTCAACTTGATTTGAGGATCAAAGGCTGTGAAGCAAACCAGACGGTGCCCCGACAGCTCATCAGCCTTTGACCTCTCTGTGTTCTATACTCAATCAGATGCTTAATCATTTCTCAGTTTCACTGCATCCAAGTTGAGTTAAGGTAAAAGCACTATCACTGTAGCTTAGAAAAGAGTGGCCTAACCTTCCGGTTCAAAAGAGTTAACCTTTCCCGGTAATATGCCTTCATAACTCTTCTCCAACATCTGTCAATGGGTGTAAACACCCACTGTGAAGATGATAGACAGATGCAACATCAGTAAGCCAAGTCTATGTTACCCCAGTTGTTAATGAACGAGTCAAAAGTCACTTACTGCACCCATCAGCTGCATATTTGTATCTCGAAGGCAGCCACCAGCACAGATAGACCCAGACAGACCCTAAGAGGGGCTTAAGTTCTTTTGCTGCCAGACTTGACGAGCACCCTCTTGGTTGCCACCACAGACACACCATCCAACAAAAACTCAAAAGCCTCTCAATTTACATGTCTTTAATTTACTCTGGCCAAATTTGAAGTAGATCTGATAAGGTTTAAGAGGTTAAAGAGGAGTTTGTTGTGTGGCTGCCAAATTTCGTCCACCTAGGACAAATGGGCAAATGGCAAAGCACTATAGAGTTATTTTCACCACTCATGCACATGCCAATAAAATATTTAATTTTATTATTTTATATTAACTTATTCAAAATAAGTTTTCACCAGGTTTGATGTGTGTGCAAAGTGTTGTGAGATTTCAAGCATGTTTAGGCTCTCATAAATGTGATTATACATTATGGAGAATGATAATAAACACTACAGTGTAGATAAGTAGTACTACAAAGTAGTACCATGCTTGTGGGTCCACTCACACCACCTTTGGAGCATCCCTCTTTGGACTGGTGCTGTAAGCTGAGTTGCAGCACCTGTGAACTATTGTAGATCTAGACTGTGCAACTTGGATAAAAGTACCAGAATTTGGTAGTACATACTCACTTTATCAATCTTCAGAAGATCCTGACTGAGTTTTGCTGCTTTAAACTCTGCTTTGCTGTTTCACATCATCATCATTCACAATCCTAAACTTCTCTGTCCTACTCTTGTTTTTCATTCAGCAAAATGAAATGTCATAGGATATCTCAAAGACTGTGATGTAAATATAAATAAGCACCATCCATTGTAATCTTTCTCCAGTTCAACTTTTGAAGGTCTGTAAATTCTGCCTCTTTGTCCTCAGGACATCTCTGATATCACTATAATAGAGAAAGTAGTTAAGAATAACATGTGACTAATGTTGCTGTCTAAGAATCCTGAAAGCAGTAATTACCATTGTATTCCTCTTACTTTATAACTCAAACTACCAATTGCTATGTTTAAGACAGTTGGTGTGGTTGAATTGTGTGCCACGTTACAATATTATATGTTTCAAGCAATTAATTCATTACACCAAGATATTAAGTGCAGCACCTACAAAATCTCTATGAACAGCATTTTTCCTACTCATTGCTGTGTGGTGTTGGGAGAATATTGTGCTTATTTTAAACTGACAATTAAATCCCACCTTAATGACTCATCTCCAACAAAATCACATCTGTTACAATAGATTACCTGCCAACCACATCCTTAACACTTACCACTGTTGTACTAAAAGACACTTGTAGTAACTTGTCTGTAATTAATGTTTTGTAAGCAAAACTCATTTAGTAAGTAGGAAGTAATTCATATCTTGTCCGTTGCAACAACTCCTCCATCCTAAACAACCACATAGGTTACTGGTTCCTACCTTCAGGTACAACCCATAGGAACTTATCAGGGGCAGGCCTACTGGAGCTTCATCGTCATGGTAAAAATAATAAACATGCAGTTAACATTGTGGAATTGTCTCAGTTTGGTTAAGTTTTGGCATAAAATGTATTTTTTACTACCTTTGTACTGGTTAGGTTTAGTAAAAGATCATGTTTTGGGGTAAAGTTGGTTGTTTAACGGTCATGGATTAAGAGCAATGACCACTGGATTTAAACGGGAACCAACCCACAGTCCTCTGTGTAAAAGTCCTGTGTTTTTTTTCCATCCACTCCAACCTTTTCCTGACATGGACTTTGTTGCTACTTATTCTACATCTACTTTGCTCCAGTCACAATTACTACACCTGCTAGATGTTGTTTAACATCAAAGCGTAACTATGGTTTGCAAAACACCTGCCCTACTTGCTGGGTTTTGCTACCTGTGACTTTTTCCTCTTCCACAGAATGAAATTCGGCTGAAAAGCAGCCGTTTTGACACAGTGGAGGAGATCCAGCATGAGTCACAGATGGTGCTTGTCATTTGCATGAGATTCTCCCATCGTTTCGTTATAAAAATCAAAACAGTGACACTAATAATATTATCTAATATCCCACAGGCATCTGGGCAGAGAGTAGAGATTATCTTGTTTCCTGAGGCTTAATGTATTTAAAGAATACACTCCCGTCGTGCCTTCATCTACTCATCACTCCACCTTCAGATGTTTAAACAGACCTAGTCCGTGGGTGAATTTGATCTTATTTGATTTCTCCTCTGTAAATGAGAGCACATCTATCTCTGCTGTTTATGCAATAAATATGATTGATCCCATAATGTCACAGACTTCCCAAATCTGTTTTCTGTTTCCCACCTGCTTTCCAGATTTACCCAACTCAGTTTAAGTGCTGTCTAACATTACATAATGTTTTCATAAAATGACAGAACATTTTTTCCCTTTCAGATCAAAAAGAGAAATGCCTCTAACAGAAGGATCTGGACGGAAGATTGGCAGGTACGTGTGTGTTTTAGCTTTCTCCTGTAGTCCAATTAGAGCAAAAACAGACGAGATGAGAATATAGTGGAGATTAAAGCAGCATGACTGGACTTAGAAGCACATGGGCAATATTTTAATCACACTATTGTTTGGAGAATCTAGAGAGGAGGATGGGCCGCTTCTGGGTTCTTACTAAGCCTAATATAATCCATTCTTATCCTTCAGACTTAGGAAGTTCATAAGATTATTTGCCTGTGCTGCATAGAGTCAGTGGGATGACAACTAGCTACAAACCGTGAAATCAACGACTGGGACGCTGTCAGGTGTACACACCATTGAAAAGCTGATTATTACTTAATCCTTGAATAGCTGCTTAATAACATAAGTGATTTCAAAGAGGCTTCAGAGAAGAAATACTGAATGTGGTTGAATACAACCATCAAAATGATTGAACACACAGGACAATGACACTCAGTGACTTTATACCCATGGCTGAATTACTAACAACTGGGCAAAAGGGACAACTTTTCCTGTGAGTAAATTCTTTTTTTTTTTTATTGTTATTAGATTACTTGCTAATTTTTCAGGAATTAGCATCACTGTCAGTGGGGTTAGAGTTAATACATAGGATATGGATAGGATCCTGTATGGATCCTGTAACACTGTAGACAAATCTAACAGTTGATTTATGTGTTGCACTCTGAAGTACCATGGCCATTACTGCAGTGAAAGGTCTGAAAATATTTTCACTGACAGTGAAAGTGGAGATGTTTGGGTCATTCACGGTCTGCAGTTGTCTCCCTCCTGCTACCATCATGCTACCAGGCAGGCATCATGTTTACCACATTCAAAATCTTTGTTTAGAATGTTAGTCATTTTTAGTTTATTGCTAATCAGCAATAAAAACAAAGTATTGCTGAGGCTAATAGGAATGCCATTAGTTTTGTGAGTATTTACATTCACATACATATACAGTATATACAGGTTGTAGTATACATGTTGTAATGTCCTCGATACCTTTCATGTAGTTTAATTAGTCTAACGCTTCTTTTAACTTTTAAAACAGAACACTGGCCATTTTAAGCACCTGCAAAGGAATGTGTTCAGACATCTTAGATTATATTCTGTACATTCATTTGTTTGTTCATTCTGACAAACACAATGACACAGTTTTTAAGCTTCTGAACTTGTTCAGAACCAAACTAATGTATCATACCACTATATCAGTCACATTCTGCATGTTTACATTTAGGGGGGTCTTATTTAAGGTGTATGCAATCTATTGATTTTTTCAACAATGTTACTCAATCTGATTGGTTGATCAACTAGAGCTATCCAGCAATTTGCCTGAGCAGACTGACATATAAGTTTGTCAAAATATATGATCAAACCAGAGCTTACAACAAATTTTATTAGACTTGATAAAACTATTTAATATCATACATGAATAAATGTTTACTCTATCAATGGAGATTGATCAACAACACAAAAATCATGTTCAGCACACCGTTAGGAATGGTTGAATCTCCTGGGAAAGGATGAAAGGACAGCATTGTAGGTGGGGGATGTAGATGGCATGGCTCATTCACTCCACTTACAAACCACCCCTCCTCCCCATCTAAACTATGTCCTAGTGTTCCTTTTCCTTCAGTTGTAGATAAATTGTAGAATCTTTACCTGAGGAGTTGGCCCTCCTGTCTAGAGACGTGTTTGTTTAATGGTCGCATTCCTCACACTGGACTGCATACACCGAATTACTTTTCTTGTGGGCGTGCAATCTTAGTGTGTTGCTGGGTTGTAGTGGGGAAAGAGGACATAGAACACAGTCCAAAAAAGCCAAGCTGCTGTCAGTCCTGCTGTGTGAGGTGCTCTGATAACGACCCCAGAGGGGTTAAATACCTGGGTCTTCCCACCTATCAGGCAGAACTGAGGAAGCCTCTTGGATGAGAGGTGAAATGTCTTCAAGTCACTTCAACCAACTCCAGTTGCCCTCAATTCAACCCTTCTTGGATAATCATGACCTGGATGACTGAGAACCTTCACAGGCACAGCTAACTAACTACACAACAAACTACACCTACATTCATAGAAGTAGGAAGTTAGCCAGATTGAAGCAGGGCATGTAGTATTTGTTGTATTTTATTTGCAAACAGCAGCTAGTTTTTTTTTTTAAAGAGAGACAGTTGTATTGGCCCAGATGGTACATTGACCCAGCAGGAAAATGCTTGGTTTGCCAGATGGCCAGTCCAACCCCTGTGCAGATTCACAGAACTCCTTTTCTGCAGCATCAACTGTATTTATATCTGTTCACTTTATTTACAGATTTGCACTTGATAGCTCTTCCTCAATGATCAGATGTGTGTCTCAGCATACGAATAGCAAGAACTGAATTTGACAATGAGAACTGAATTTGAGCTTTGAGTGCTGAATATGGAAATTGAGGAGTATCAATACACTTTCAGGGCAAATGAATTCAATTTCTGAATATGACATTCAGTTAAAAATGAAATTCAGCTCCAAACTAATACATTTTAGTTTCAAAAAACAATTATTCAAATTCAGTTTCTGGTGACATATTTCTGCCCATACCATGTTTAATCTACTATGTAGGGACATACACAGAGGGCTTGAGGTTGGGGCCATGACAACAGGTGTCTCCCAGCAACCTTTACCCCCATCTTCCTAACTAGTTAATGTTTGTTAATGCTAATATCCAATCAGCCAGCCATATTGCAGCAGCTCACTGCATCAAAGCATGCAGACAAAATGTGACTTAAGTGACTTTGACCATGATATGATTGTTGGTGCCAGACAGAGTGTTTTGAGTATCCAACAAGCCCCTGATCTCCTGGGATTTTCACACACATCAGTCTCTTGTTTTACAGAAGCATCCAATTAACGTTTTTTTTTTCTGTGGGTGTTGGTAATGAGAAAAGTCAAATGAGAGTGGTGAGATCAGATTAAGCTGACAGGAAGGCGACAAGTAAATAACCACATATTAAAGTGTTATGCAGAAGAGCCTGAATACACACCTGCTCCCCGACGCCAACTAAAAACACAAAACTGAGGCTTTTCAGGCCCACCAAAACTGAACAGTCGAATTTGGGAAACATCTCAACTCTGCTTGGACCAGCACCTCTAACAAATGTTTCCAGTCCACTCAAATCCATGTCACAAAGAAATCAAGCTGTTTTGAGCGAACAAAACAGGGTCATACAGCAGAACCAGGAAGGTCTATCTGTTAAAGGAGCCACTGATGTATTTATCAGACTTACAACTTTTGTACTGACTGTTTTTCCACTCCATACATAATTTAGTTGTGTCATCATGTCATGTCATGACCAGTCTGTAGAATCTTCAAAGAGAAATATGATTCTGGTTCTTTCTGAGTTTTGGTCATATGCACCTGTCATTGAGACACTGTGTGCGGGGAATGTGTTGAAATGTATTCTACATTTTCCTTATATCTAGTTAAAAGATGCGTCTGTATAAGGAAGCATATTTTTTCAGTTTACTTCATCACAACCAGCACTTTACAAGTACCAAGACTTTGTAAGACAAAGACAACAGGGACGTTGAAATATGCTCAGGTTACAGTTATGTACAGTTTGTAATGTAAGTACTAAATACAAATAAATAAAATAGAATAACTTTATATGTAGTGGTTCTTAAATTAACTCTCAACTCTAATTGTTGTGTCCCAAAAATTTCCATCAGCCCCATATTCAAGAGGAGTCCAGATATAACAAAAACCTGGGGTACAAAGTCAGAGCAGCTGCTGAGGATAGATGACCATGACTTTACAATGCGCCCAGGATTTGGAGGTAAGGAGGTTCATCTTTCAGAACTAAATGGTGGTGTGTCAGTCAGTTTTAGTGCAGGCAGCCAGTAGACTATGATGTTTATTAGAAGATGCTGTGGTTTTAATTCAGTGTCCAGACAAGTCATTAGCCACATCAAGTTTTCTATTAGACTTTACACTAAACCCCAACCCACACCATCTGATCTATATGCTCATCTCAGCAGGGAAAGAGGGAGTGTCCAGCACTGGCTTATAAAGATGATATAACCAGAGTAGGATTATGTCTGAGCCATGCTGCTGTGGGACAGTGATTAATTACCAAGCAGCCACAGTCTGTAGCTTTAGGTTTCAATAACTCTCATCTTAATCTGTCACATTAGCAGGGCTAAAAGCTTGAACCTATGTTCTCCTTAAATTCTCACACTTGCATTTCCTCTCATTTGAAATCTCACATGGGCTTGGATGGATTAAGGTTGATTAGTTACTGAAGGCTTCTCTGCTAAATGTCAATGTTTTTGTAATGGAAAGAGCAGTCTGTAAGTGCATGGTGTAGTGCAGCAAATTAAACATATACAGCCCTCTGCAATATATATATCTATATACATACATACATACATACAATGTACAGTCCAATGTTCTGCTGAGGAACCATGGGTCCTTCATTCATCTGGATGTTATTTTGACACGTACCACACACCTAAACAATGTTTTTAGACCAAGCCCCCCCCCATGGGTTGGGGTTAGGAATCCCAACATCGGGGGCCTCCCCCAGCAGGACAGTGCTCCCACCACACCACAAAAACTGCTCAGCAATGTCTCCAGGAACATGACAAAGAGCCAAAGCTGTTGACCTGGGCTCAAGACTCCCCAAATCCCAAACTGATCCAGCATCTGTGGGATGATCCAGAGCAGATCCATGGAGGCCCCATCCCACAACCCACAGGACCCAAAGGATCTGCTGCCAATGTCCTGGAGCCAGACACTACAGGAGATCTTCAGAGATCCCATGTCCAAGCCCCAACAGGTCAGAGCTGTTTTGCCAGTATGAAGGGGACCTATGCAATATTAGGCAGGTCCCACAGGTACTGAATCAGATTGGGATCTGGGGAGTTTGGAGCCCACACAGACACACACAACTATACCCCAAGTTGTATGGTAATAGAAGAATCCGTCATGCTTTTTATTTTCTATTTTTAAAAAAGTAAAGGGAAGAAAAAAAATCAACTTGCACCACAATACACTATAATGTCAATTAGGATTACAGTATTCACTCCACTGGAACCCAACTGCTTTCATGGGGATTTGGATGAGAGAGAGCAGCAGTCATTGTTTGAGGCAAAGAGGTTGGCATAAAAAGGAGTCATGACCTCCAAATAAACACAGATAATCCATACAGTTCTGAATAAGGCACTTGAGCTAAATCTGCACTCTTACTATCCACTGCTATATTTTAAAATAATACTCGTAAATTACATGTTGATGCAACTGCTGTATCTTTTTTAGGGCCTGCAGTCCCAGTTGGAGTGGATGTTCAGGTTGAAAGTCTGGATGCAATTTCAGAGGTTGATATGGTATGTCTGGGCCAAGCTCTAAGTAAGACAGTTATAGATGTTATTAGTGCAGATAGTACTAAAACATTTCTTTTCTCATTTAAGGACTTCACCATGACCCTTTATCTGAGGCACTACTGGAAAGATGAGCGTCTGTCCTTCAGAAGCAATAACAACCAGAGCATGACTTTTGATGGCCGCCTGGTGAAGAAAATCTGGGTACCTGACATGTTTTTTGTCCACTCTAAGAAGTCCTTCACACATGACACTACCACTGACAATGTCATGCTGCGAGTTTACCCCGATGGCAAAGTCCTCTACAGCCTGAGGTAATTCCCCCGTCAACGTTTTGGTCTGTCCCTCCTTTGTCAGATATAGTTGCACCTTCCTCTGACACGTCACTCATTGAGATGTGCAGAGATTGCTTTCTAAATAATCAGGAATGACTCAGAAGTGCTCAAGATTTAGACTCTACTCTATACTCTGTTATATATTCTACCATTCTATATTTTGTTATTTATTTATTAGCTCACTTTTATCATTCTTTTTAACATACTTTCAATACATTATTCCCTTTCAAGGATGTTTGAATTTTATCCACAAATGTGAAGTACTTTGTAAAATTTTCAACATGAACACTATAAATTAATGACCGATCACCTTCCTGATGTTTAATAATGATTAGAGATGATGCTTTACAAATTTGTGTGATAAATAAATTGTACAGGTGAGCGTAATGACAGCTGATGAAATACAGTTGGTAAAGCTTATTACCATCTTCTTCCTTGCTGTTCTTCACATTGACTGGTCTAACGAGTGGTGGAGCCAGCACAATTATTGATATGCAAATAAGTGATTCAGGTATGCATGTATCCATGTCCATTTACTGCTAACTGTGGAAGTTAGACTTGGACATGTACACCCAGTTCCACATTGGCTGGGATTTATAAAACAGAACAGCACTGCTTTCTAAATCAAAAAGATTTGAGATTCCTAAGTCTGTCTTTGTGTGTACATAGAGTTTTAGTCATGAATCTACAAAGCTTTATGCTTTTTTGCATGATGGCTCTTTGTCACTTGAATAGAGCAGAAAAAACAACAACAAACAAAACTAGAATTACTGCCTCACAGTTGTGTGCCTCTGCCAACTGATCAAGTTACAGTTAACATCCATGACTGTATAGTAAACTCAAACAGTGCGCTCGGCCAATAAAGCTGATTCTGCCAGAACATTAAGTTGTAGCTATGACAGTAGACAATGCTTCAAATAGGCTGCAAAGAAGCTACAAATTCTGAAAACATAGAAGCTTCACACACACCATCACCCACGGTTTCTATAAGGTTTTACTTCATGCTTTTTTTTCTTGCAGATTAGTTTCCACAGTTACCCCACAGTTCAACGTGCCCAGGGAAAGTTACCCACCAGGGAAAACAAAAGCACCAAAAGTTTTTAAAGAAACAAAAGTATCAGGTATTTTTTAGAGTTAAAGATCTCCAGATGTCTCCATGCTGGCGATAGCTGCTTTCAGGCTGTCCGTCTCTATGTCCGTCCGTCTGTTCAGCCCTCAAATTTGGCAACATTCACGTGGACTCATAAATGAACTGATTGGGTAATAAAAAGTCAAGATCACAGTTAGCTCATTAAATACATTTTTGGCCATAACTCAAGAATTCACACATGAATGAACTACAGCTGGGCTGATTGGTGGGGGCATACAGCCACAAGGCGGTGGTATCAGTCAGTACATATAAAGATAAGAGATGGTTGTTATTTCATTATAATGAAAACAATGATAGCCAAGGTGGTGAATTCAGTCCCTGATCCCTGTGCACTTACAATTTTACTAGCAGCCTCACAAGTAGATTTGCAAGTTCAAACAAGTACCTAAACAGTCAATTCAAGAAATTAACCAATCTAAATCTACCAAACTAAAACAAGGATCTGCACAACATGCAATATTTTGAAAGTAAGTATACGGTAATACGGTAAGTTGAAACAAAAAGTTAGACTATATTTTACAGTGTATCCTTGCACTAATTTCATACTACAGTTCCACAAAATGCATTCCACAGCTTTCTTTAGCACTGGATACATACAGTACATGTAGTGTCCTGAAGCCTGTACAATGAAGCAGGATTTAAGGTTAGTGAGGTGACTTCAGGTTTAACTCTGGGTTTTCAGGATTATGATGGTGGTGCAATTTGTAAATCACCATGGTAACTTATGCTGAACGACTAACCTGCTCCGGAGCAGGTTATGATAGGATCAGATCGAAACTGTCAACAGCCCAAGTACTAACCAATTAGATCACTGGAAAACTAGAATCATCATTCCTGCATGAACAACTCTTTAACATGGACGTGCTCATGGCTGGATCAGGAAATCCTGGGTTGACTTACCAAGTTGATAACCACCCTCGTACGACCGCTTAGTGAGACTGTGGTTGTTAGGTTTAGTGAAGCCAAATAACAAAAAGATATCCTGGGTATGTTTCGTAGTACAGACCTCAGGTTATAATGTCAATGGGTGTTCAGGGATGTAATTGACATTAACTGTCCCGTCAAGACAAAGTAGCACCAGCTGCCGCGGTACAAGATGCGTATTTAAGGGGATAATGGTCTGCCAATTATATCTGCTAATACTGAGCATGACCTAGTAATTTTGGTGAGCAATACAAGGCTCCAAGCCAAGAGAGTTGATTTTGTAATCCACATTACAGAGCTTGGCAGAGAGTAACAGCTGTCCATCTGTATCCTGTTGTGACCACTCGTGCGTAGTACTGCTTTTCTGATTGGCACAAACAAAATTCAAATGAAATCAACATTTATGAGTCAGTATTCACCAACGTTCACAACTTGATCTGAAATACCAAACCTTAGCACTGAGTGTGAGATGTACAGCTGATTAATAGTAAAGGCCAAATGATCGGTAAAACCACCCTATAACGGAGTAGGTATTTTGTATATACTGTACTCTGTAAGCATACTCATCACGTGGCCTGGGTTAATCTGTGTGGGGTTGGCGCTGGTTGGAGATTTTCCAGACTAAGACAGATTGGTGAGTGGGTAGAACAGTTTGTAGACCTCGTCAGCAGACCGTGTAGCCTTCACTCGTCCTGGATTATGTATTTTCATTTATCATTTCTGGGCTGGAAGCCAAATCTTTGCTGAAACCCCTGGTCCACACTGCATTTGCCTGTGAATATGTCCTTAAGTTCAGACATGCATTATACGCTGATCAGCCACAACATTAAAACCACCTGCCTAATATTGTGTAGGTCCCCCTCGTGCCGCCAAAACAGCTCTAAAAGGCACTACTAGAACTACTAGGGTGAAGCTTTCTGTGCTCAAATTCACTGACCGGTCAAACACAAATCTTGCAGCTGGCACAACCTGAATGCAATTTTATTCACACAGTAAACAAGCACTGGATTCCAGAAATGAGGTAAACATTTCATGTTTCTTCATGGGTGAAAATTCTTCCTTTGGTTTTTAATTTACATTCACATGTTTGTTCATGGATGTGTTTGTGTCTACATATGGCTCGTTTGGCTTTGGGATGGAGATTTGGCAGTGTCTGATAAAGATCTCTCATAAATTGAAACAACTCAACTCCTGATCCGGCCAGACCCCTGCTGTGTGTCAATCCCCCACATTGTCTCTCTTCACTGTCCTATCCAATAAATGCATTAAAAAAAAAAAAAAAAAAAAAAAACTTGCTGGGAGCTACTAGTACAGTGTGCAGATTTATTTATTTTCTTAACAACTGCTGTTTCACATCTGGTGGGATGGTGTAACTTTCAATGCTTTTTACTGCAGAACAGCAGCCATTTCATGCAAACAGCTACCAAATTCACATTTTCCTACTTATAATATCCATTAGCCCTTTTCCACAAAATAGTCCCTGAAACTGCAAGACCCAGATTATGCTATTCCTGCTTGCATTTCCATGTCAGAGATGAAGCAAACAGATTAAAGGAGCAGCTCCTCCCCCCAACTCCTCAGCTCTCCTGTATTTATAGTTAGCTGTACATGAATTGTGAATTTTGTGTTCATGTTTATTAACTGTTGTGTATCTCAGACTCATTGGGTGTGTGCGCTAAGGGGCTGGTTTTGTCAAGCTTGCCCAGACATGTTTACATATTGCTGCAATAGATTGTTAAACCTTGACGTTAATATCTTGCCTGAATTTGTTTTATGATAGCATAGTCTTTAGACACCTGAAAATTAAAAGAGATGTGACCAAGATTCCCAAGAGCACATGAAAACAGCTATGCCTTCATGAAACAAATTAAAAATAATTATCATTTAAATATCCTCATATCCTAACAGTAGAACTGAACTAATTATTTCCTTGGTATCATTTTTGCATTGTATTACTACAGCTTATTGTTTTGTCATTGCAGGGTGACAGTCACAGCCATGTGTAGCATGGACCTGAGCCGCTTTCCTCTGGATACGCAAACATGCTCTTTGGAGATAGAGAGCTGTAAGTACCTGATAGGATCAAGGCTGATGTGGCTTTTCTTCTCCCCCACACAGAAGCAGTGGGTTATTTCTCCTTCTGGCCTGTTTTCTATTACTATATGAATATGCTAGATCAAGGTAATAAAATTCAGTACACTCACACTTATGTTATTTAGAAGACTGGAGAATGTAGAGAGTGTTTTTAGTGCATTGTACAGAGTCTTTACTCAAATGTTATTTTCGTAGTTACAATAGAATTTGTACTATAGATATGATTTATGCTCTTTGTCTCCCTAGATGCCTATACAGATGATGACCTGATGCTGTACTGGAAGGAAGGAAACCGCTCCTTGAACACAGATGAGAGAATTTCTCTCTCCCAGTTCCTCATCCAGGAGTTCCACACCACCACCAAGCTGGCCTTTTATAGCAGCACAGGTACTTACAGAAAGTGCAGACTTGTCTTTTAATTTAGCTTTGCAATATCTGTGGGCTAAGCAACTTCTAACTTCACCTGTTCTCCAGGTTGGTACAACCGTTTGTACATCAACTTCACTCTGCGGCGTCACATCTTCTTTTTCCTGCTGCAGACCTACTTCCCTGCTACTCTGATGGTCATGTTGTCCTGGGTGTCTTTCTGGATTGATCGCAGGGCCGTCCCTGCCAGAGTGCCACTGGGTGAGAGTGCTTAGCCACTGTTAGCTAACTGGTGTTGTGATCAGTTAAGTGATTGATGTCTCGCATTTTAGTTGCAGCTGTTGGGCTAAACTAGACATTTTCACCTTATAATGTTTCTGCCATCTTTTATGGAAGTTTTCAGCTGACTAAAATAAAAGATATTAATCACATTGAAATCAATTTTTCTTTTTGCATGCTTGTGACATCTGAAACTATTCTAAGTAACAATATGATTGAAAATAATAATTAATCAATTTCACAAGCTGTTTCATTATCATAATAGCAGTGTCATAATTTCAAAGTAAAATAAAAATGTGACTTTTTACTCTTGTCACACATCATACATACACAGATGGAAAAGGATGATTTAATTTCAAAGACACAGTGAAATGAACACTACATAGAAAAAAATTAGAACTACATTTCCCATTTATCTCTTGATGGTGAATATGTGTCCACAATCTAATTTATTGGTTTTATATATCCAATGTGATTTGGGGTGACTAGCTAATGATATTACACTACAGTTGAATGTTATATAGTTAGATAGTGGGTTGTTAGCAGAGCAATATCATTGTAGGCAATAACTTCGCTGATGTGTCCAAAAACTGTTGTTTAGGCTTTCATTAACGAGTGTTGTCTTCCTTCTTATCTCTGTAGCTCTGTATCTCTACAGCTCTATATTGTACTGCATTTTGTAAGCCAGTCCCACTCATGGGTAAACCAATCACACCTTAAAGATTTGATTTCAGTCTTATAACCAAACCCCACATACTGCTTTTTCTTGAATATGTGTCACATTACAGCCCATAATATTTAAATGGAAGAACTACTTAAACTTCAAATGTTGTTGAATTCAGTTCTTAGTCAACTCAGTTTTCTATTCAGTGTTTTGTTTGAATAAGTATTGTTATGTACCTGACACCAGAACTGTATTTTAACCAAATAAGTAGATATGAGACTGGTTTGACTTGTTCTGAACTTGTTGTCCTGCTTCAGGTATAACCACAGTGCTCACCATGTCCACCATCATCACTGGAGTCAATGCCTCCATGCCCAGGGTCTCCTATATCAAAGCTGTGGATATTTACCTCTGGGTCAGTTTTGTCTTTGTCTTCCTGTCAGTGATAGAGTACGCTGCAGTCAACTACCTGTCTACACTACAAGAACGCAAGGAGAGGAAACTCAGAGAGAGGGTTAGTAAATTTAGCAAAAGCATTTTGCAAATGCATTGGTGAAAATAGTAGATATTACTGACTAAATGTGAGCATGTTAGTATCCTGATATTAGCAGTTTGCTGCTAGCTGTAAATGTTTTAACCCACACATTTGCTGATATCTGTGACACTGAACATTTGTGGGGCCATTATATTCAGAAATTTAAAAATGAGAAATCACGGGCAGTAAAGTTGAGTATTACTTCACATAGCTTCACACAGCTGCCAATTACAAGTAGTTTTCTGGAGTGAAAAGCTTATTTGCATTGCAAAGTTTTTTTGTGGATGTGTAGTGTCTTGGAATGTGAGCCATTAAACCCAGTAAGCATTTCTTTTCTGCTTGCAGCTGCTGTGTACCTGTGGTATGACCCACCCTGGCATGATGTCACTCAGCTACAGTGAGGTGGATGTCAACACCACAGGGAACTATGGCATGCCAGAAGAGAACGGGGTGAAAAGGGAGAGGATGCTAGTGCAGCTGGCAATGGGGACTGACCAGGTCACTGGCCATGTTGGCACCAGTGCCTACAGCAATGTGTGGATTGACACGCATGCTATAGACAAGTACTCCCGTGTTATTTTTCCTGGATCTTACATCCTCTTCAACATCATCTACTGGTCTATCTACTCGTAGCACAGATGGAACTCAAACAGATCTACCTCTCCTAGAGTGGAGACTTGTGCACTGCACTTGCAAATTCAGGCTTGTCTTCAAATTTGAAAGAAGAAAAATTAACTTTTTAAAATCTTTTTAAGAGAGACTGGACAGAACCTGGAGGTGAACTGGAAACAGTCTAAGAGGACCATGTAAAGCTGATCAAAACACAACAATAAACCAATGTGGCTTCATTACATTACAGGTTGTGTACGATGGTGTGTTGAACATTTGCCAGAGAGCAACTGAGCAGGTCTTCCAGTTGTTAATTAGCAGTTTTCTCAACTGGTTCAGACCTTGTTAAACTCGTCAATCAAGGGCTTGAAATGCATTGTAGGCAGTGTATCAATAAGAAGCATAAATCACCTTTTTCTGGCCTCAGGTCCATTTGGCATATAACAGACATGTCAGTCTTACACCTACTCTCTCTCTCACACACACACACACTCTGTTTGGTAGGATTCAAACAAACTTTGAACTAAAGAGCCAGATCCGAGACACTTGAAATACAAGGTCTTGGTCTACTTCCAAGAGAACTGTGGTGCAGTGTGTAGTATGAATGCAAAGCTGCCAAAACACAGGACTATGCTGATGGTGTGTGCTTTTGCATGTATTGAAAAAGAAAACTGCTGTTTAATTTAGTCATTCCCTATGAAAATATTACATTGCTTTATGATATGCACTCACAAAAAACCTTATTAGGAACACCACCTGAAATCTGGCTAAAGCCTCCCTTTTTCCTCAGAACTCCATGACTGCATCACATCATTTCTGCTGATTTGTCAGCTGCACATTCATGCTGCCAATCTCCTGTTCTACCACATCCCAAAGGTGAGTTCACTGAATTGTTCATGAGACTTTTGCTTGGTGACATGGAGCATTATCCTGCTGGAAGTCACCATTAGAAGATGGTAAACTGTGGTCATAAAGGGATGAACATGGTCAGCAACAATACTCAGACAGTCTGTGGTGTTCAAACCATGACTGATTAATGGCCCAAAGTGAGTAAAGAAAACATTCCCCACCACCACCACCAGCCTGGACTGTTGACATCAGGCAATTTTGGTCTGTGGATTCATGCCGTTGAAGTCAAATTCTGACCCTACCATCTGCTGCCTCAGCAGGAGTCAGATTTATTCATTCTTGGCTGACAGGAGTGGAACCTGACATTGTCTTCTGCTGTCCACCTAAAAATGTTTCTTTCAGCTCCAACCAGTCTGGCCACTCTCCTCTTACCTCTCTTATCAATAAGGTGTTTCCCTCCACAGAACTCCCGCTCCCTGGATGGTTTTTGTTTTTGTTTCCATTCTGAGTCAACTCTAGAGACTGTTCTAGAGATCAGGAGTTTAACAAACACTCAAACCAGCCCATCTGGCAATGGTGGGTTCACTCCCATGTCATCACATCATCCATTTTTCATGCACAAGATACCCATTTAGCATCTTTTTCCAACATGCATGGTAGCCCAATTAGAGAGCTGTCCCCTGAAAATAATGTTTGTATACAACTCAACTGCAGCAGCAAATATTTAATGAAACATTTAATGAAAAACAAAACATAATTGCGATTGGATTCTGTTTATTAACATAATGAGGATGTGTTGTTAATTCCTATATTTGTCAAGTCCCAAATACATTGAACACAATGAACTGCTATAAACAGTAAAATTAGCAGAGTTTTCACTACTATTGATGTGAGTAGCAGCCATCTTGATTTCTTATGTTGGGGTTGGTGAGGTTTCTCCGACTTCTCAAGTTGGAATTCCAACTTCAGGAACAATGAATGAGTTGCTTTTTTCAATTGCTTGAGTGGAACTTTACTTAAGCTTTGGGTGTGTTTGCAAAAATATCTGGAAAGAAATTGAAAGTTAAGTAGTGAGTAGTGAGAGAGTAAGTGCAGATGTCAGGGTTACAGCTATTAAGTAAAATCCCCAAGCTAACTGGAAACCCCAAGCTTGAGATGACCTCCAGAGGCAGGAGCAGAGCTAGCAAGTGAAATAACAACGCTGATGAGGACACCTGCTTCCACCGGTTAGCACGCTAGGTCTTAGGTAGCTAACTAGCTAACTAGCTAGAACGACATCAGTTAGGTAAGCAAAGGTGACGTCACATTTGAAATAATGATTACATAATAACGAACACTTCATGAGATTACTTCATGGGTCTTTCACATGGCACTCCCGTTAAGGTTAGACATATGTGAGCATTCTTTGATTCTAATTTGTCAGTTGGTACAAACTAGATGATTTCTGTTATAGTGCATCTTTCTCTACCATGCTACTCTCTACTGTGTTCAATGCAAATACAATAAATAAATAAAAATTTAAATGAAAAATGTTTCACCTGCTATGTTGTAAATGTGTCATAAATAACATTCAGTTTATTCTCATAGAAATATAAAGGAATTTTGTATAAAAGGTATTGCCCTGGGCTGTGATTTTATTCAATGCACTGCTGCCACATGAATGGATAATTGGATGATTGCACAAATTAGCAGGTGTGAAACCATGGCAAGTCATTATGTGAGGGTTTTCACTGATACATCAGACAGTGTGAGAAATAGACTTAGATGACATGGATTTGTCAGCTTATCGTCATCATCAATCCCATTTGAATAAAATTGCATTTCTTGTCCCCTACAGCTTACATTATCTACTGTGTAAACCATGTTCTCCTTCAAATCAAACCACTGCAGTAATAAAGCTCATTTTTTGTTACACCAGTGAAGATAAATAAATCCATTACGTGCAATAAAGTGCAATGCATAAACATAGTTATAATTTTCTATGTGGAACTTATTGACTATTCAGTAGCCAGTAAAGACTGGCAATCTTTATGGTTCATCAGTGCAAGTTAACTAATAAACCTGCTTGAAGAGCATTGATGCTATGGTTACCTGCATGTGTCCAGCCATGGATACTTCTTGAACCTGCGGTGGATTTTACACAGCGGTCATTGAAAAGAAGAACAAAGACAAACAATAAAGACTAATAGTGGCATTTTTTTTTATGGATATCAGCATTGGAATTAAAAGAAAAATAATTAGCCAATACAATGAAAAGAAATGATGGCACAAAAAGAACCACGCTGATATAACAGTTAACTTTAGTCAGACAGAAATAAAGAGTGTAATTAAGCACAGACTGAAGGAAAGGCAACAATCGCAGGTGATCATTTACTGTACATGAAGCTGACTGGAGTCAGAGCCTTACAGAGATTCAGTTAAACTATTTAAATTCAGGAGATGAATGTTAGTTGTTTTTTCATTGTCTGCTTAGAATTAAATTAAATTAAATTAAATTAAATTAAATTAAATTAAATTAAATTTTTTAAATAGTGGCTTTACTGAAGTTCCAATCTACCCTCCAGTTGGTGGCGGTAATGAGCAATTTCCATGTGTGCCAACCACAAAAACTACGTAGCAGAAGCAGCAGCAGCATCAGTCGCCAATCAGAGGAAAGTATGGGCGGGTCTTCGCCCATCACGAGTGGGAAATAAAATAAGGCGCGTCCGTTGGATGTCAGTAGTTGACTTTTGTGAGTTGATTAGAAGGGTTTATTAATTGCTGTCGGAGGTAAAAGAGGATGGTTAGAAGAGGTCGTTATGGCGACCAGAATATTGAGGCGAACTGGCGTTTCTAACGAAATATGCGAGAGACTGAAACGACGTGAAATAGAGAGCTGTAAGGTAAGCTGACGCTAGAGCCTCTCATCCACAGGGAGAGTAAGTTAGGGATGTTTCCGTAGAAAAGTTCAGGGAAGCGTCTGCGGTTTACATGTACTCAGTCCAGAACAATCATTGTTCGTCCTTGAAGAATTTCTTCTTGCAAAACCGAATTTATTCATTGACAAACACAAACAGGTGAAAACCCGCCACCATACTATTAAGTAGGGCTACTCAAGACAAGGGCACAGCTAATTGAACAAAATATAAGAAAACAAAAATCCGTGGCATTTTCTCAGTTTCTTCTTAACTTCATACATTCCTGTTCGGACAGCTCTCATGCACTTTAGTTAACTCTAACCTTAGTTTACATGAACATAACTATGATATTTCATACATTACATATTTATTTTTTTCCTGCAGTAACTCTTCATCTTCTGACAATGCTAGAATTTTATTTTGTGCGCTTATTTGCAATTATTATGTGTGAATTTGACTTTGAAGACTCCAGGGATGCAGACTAACTGTTGGTTAACTTCCCCACTTCTGTTAAAGATCAGAGATGACCACACTCCGCTTGCCCTCTCTCTCCTTGATCTGGTACTTGTGCACAGCAGTTCTTTACATGTTATTGTCCTTGTTTCTACATCAAATCACACACTCTTAAGACATTTGATTTTTCCAAGTTTTTGAGAAAGCTCTAAAGTGAAAGGTTTTTGCTCAGCAGTTTGACAGATAGAGGCCCGGTTCAGTGTCCGGGTTCTGAGCTGGAGACTTTTCACACTGAGAGAGAGAAATTTGTTTGGCCATCCTGTTCACCGTGTTATTGATGTGAGTTATTATTGAGATGCATTCAGGATATTACACCACTAACAAAATAAGACAGAATAGTTGCCCACTATGTACACATTTGGTTGTGTGTTTTTCTGTCCAGGACCTGTTGTCTCTGACTCCTGTTGAAGTGATGAATGCTGCGGGGCTGAGCTATGAGAAGGCCTCTGTGCTGCTGCAGTCAGTCAGCAAAGCCATTGCTCCGCCATTCACCACAGTATGTAGACTTTCCCAGATAACATTAGGGGCAAGCATTGGTGCTCTTACAGTATATAACTGAGACATTGGCACTCAACACCACAGTACATTCCTTTATGAAAAAGAGGCTTATTCTCATTTTCATTAACTCTTAAAACTGTTCTGTTTTGTGGCACTTTATAATTTTGTCACTCAATGGCTGAATTAAGGCACACATGACCATATGTTATTCACTCTCTGCACTGGATCATGTTCTCTCATTCACTTGGAAAATCACAACATAATACAGTGAATAAATATGATTGCCATGGGTTGTGATAATAACTTTTATGATAGTTTGACATCACAAGTTATCCTATTATACAGAAACATGCTGTTTGCTGTGGTTTTTAGTTTTTAAGAGCACTTTTTTTGGAAACCGTATATATCTGGCATGACAAAGCAAAAACTGAAGAGTTATAGTAGTTGTTGTTTTGGCAGGCTCTGGAGTTGTGGAAGCAACACTCCGACTCCTGTTTCTCCACATCGTTGCCTGCCCTGGATAAACTGCTGAGAGGAGGCCTGCCCCGTGGGACCATCACAGAGGTACACCAAAGAAATAATGACTGAATTAGGTTAAATATGAGATATCGGTCAGATGTGGTCTTTTAACTATTTTACTGAGAGTTGGGTGAAGAGATCGACATCACTCTCATACTTGTACAATAAATGTGAAGCCACAGCCGGAGCCAGTTAGCTTAACCTAGCATAAAGACTTGAAACAGGGGGAAACAGCTAGCCTGGCTCTATTCAAAGGTAAGAAAATGCTCACTAATTAAAAGAATCCTGTGTATTTTTCCAGAAACGTTATGTTTACATTCAGTGTTTCTCACCAAATGCAGTGTTTTCATTCTGTGAGGATCTATGCAAGCCAAGATACATTCTGGATCTCTAACACAGGGTCATCATGCAAGGCAGGCACAGTTAGAGTGGTGGGCAAACTTGGTTCAATACAATTCACTTTTTATTTTTATAGCGCCAAATCACAACAAACATTATCTCATGGCACTTTTCAGAGTAATGTCAAGACCATACAATATTACAGAGAGAAAAACAGGAAGAAACCTCTGACAGAACTGGACTCAAGGTGTGCGGACATCTGCCTCAACCAACTGGGTTGAGAGGAGAGAAATGGGGGAAGAGCAGAGAGAAGAGAGCAAGACCAGGAACAGCTGTATACACTATTATATTTAAACACTGTCAGACTGTTTATTATGATGACAGTAGTAATAGCAATACCCATAGGTGTAATGATGTCACCAGTCTAATGTGTAGAGATGTGTGTGGTTATTCTGTAGCAGCTTGGTGTCATGTGCATGTGATTTAATGAAGGTTAACACAGTGGACAGCTGTGTGTAATGATACTGTGCTCTGATGTGGCTGCTGCTTTATCAACATATGTTTCCTGCTGCCTTCAGATGCAGCAGGGATTTAATGAACTCAAGGGAAACTTTGTTCAGTATGAAGCAGCTGTGAACATTGTAACAATCGCTCATGCTAATTTAAGATCAATGCAGACTGATGTCACTGCTTTAATCACAGCATCTTTTTGATACTAATTTATAGTCGTATACTGGCTGGAAAGTGTTACATTTAAATAGTTGTAAAAGTTTTAAGTATTATTCTATCATTGTTGTGCATTTTTTCCATGGATTTATTTTGGTTTTGTTGAAAAAATTGGCAGCAGATTGACGTTGCTCCACGGACTGACAGAAACAGGTTCTGAGATGTTTATTTTCAGCAAGTCTATGATGCAATTTCAGCCAAAATGGCAAAAAGTCACTTTGCGCTGCCTCATTTAAATAAATCTCCTCTTACCTGTGCATTGTGTACTAGACACCAGAATACCACACAAGCAGGCAAAGTGACTTTCAAGGTCAGGAAAATGGCAAACTATTGGAGAATACTCACAGAAGCTAGTGAGCACATATACTAGGTGCACATGGCAGAATGAGATGACAGCCAGTGTTAGTATAACTGTACTTCTTCTCAGGTGACCGGGCCGTCTGGCTGTGGGAAGACTCAGATGTGTTTGATGCTGAGTGTTTTGGCCACTCTTCCAAAGAGTGAGGGCGGCCTGGACAGCAGCGTCATCTACATTGACACAGAGTCAGCTTTCTCTGCTGAGAGGTAAGACTCAAAGCGGTCTGCTGTTTGTGCACCACAGGTATTTCCTATTGCTTCATTGTAAAGTACGTTAATGTATTTTTTACTTAGTTAATGATGTTAATGATTTCTGTGTCTTCCTAAACACCTGGCCCATCCCATCTGAAATTAAAAACACCACTATTTTACATGTAACTTCCAGTATAGAAAAAGTATATCAGTATAGACAAAACAAGAGCAAAAACAACAACATTATTATCTGTATTATTTCAAATAACATGTTTATATGGAAAAAACTCCAACTGAATTGTTTACAAAAGAAAACGGCTACATATGTACAGTTTATTCTGACAGTGTATCCTCCACATTTGCAAAATCAATATCTGTTTTTGTCATACTAAATAAAGTATTGCACAGTTCACTTTGGAAATGACAACAGAAAACAAAAAGAATTCAGACACCACATCGAACAAATGCACTTTTCTACTTCCTGAGTGACCGACTGTACAGTTTAAGCAGCAAGTTTAAATGAGCCTGGATGTTGATTGAAAGGTGTAGAGACAGCTGTGCTTCACTGCATGTGATTTCAGGCTGGTGGAGATTGCACAGAGTCGATTCCCAGGCTACTTCAGCTCGAAGGAAAGAGTCCTGCAGATGGCTGGGCGGGTCCATCTCTTCAGGGAGCTCACCTGTCAAGATGTCCTCGACAGGTACACTGAACAGCAGTGTCTCATGAAATCACTTACAGAGAGACTATCGTCTGAACACACACATAAATGAGTGGTGTTTCTGCTGTGACCTTTGTCAGACTGGAGAGACTAGAAGAAGACATCATCTCTACCGGAGCAGGTCTAATCATCCTGGACTCTGTGGCTTCAGTGGTGAGAAAGGAGTTTGACACAACTCTGCCCGGCAACCTGATGCACCGCAGCAACCTGCTGAGCCATGAGGCCACCACCCTCAAATACCTGGCCCATCAGTTCAACATACCCGTAAGTACGCTGTTTCCATGTATCATGTAATATGTGTATGGATTATACAAATGAGATACAATATATGAGTTGCAGGTGTAGGTGACTGGAGTTCCACCTAATTGTTTTGTCTGTTACATCCTGTTTTTTGTGCACATGATGAGATGTCTACCAGCATGTATCAACATGAACAGTATTACACAATTCACCTACAAATATCCAGCAACATCACATGCACACATAGACATACTTACAACAGGTACACAGTGATCTGTTTCCAACAGAGCTGCTTTGTGCTGAGTTTAGGATGAATAGGCATATCAAGATGATGATGGTGGCAGTGTCTGGTACTGATATGCAAGTTAGCTGTTAGTTGTAATTTGATTTTATCACCACTAGATGGACATGCTGTCATATGAGTTATGTTTCTGAATGAGATTCAGTCATCACAGCTGTGCAATAATCATCGGATAAAATTGATATCTGACAAAAGTGGCCTGATCATGGTACCTTTTCAGTCAAAAATGGATCATACTTTGATGAAGTGAAAAAAAGGATGTTGGCACCTCCTTTTTAGGAGGCACTTTGCTTTAATGGATGAAACTATTTGACCACCACAATAGGCACAGCATCAACATCTAACATGTTCATCATATTAATTGCTAGTATATTTGGAAATTTACCAGGTATATAATTTCCATGTTTGCCATCTTAGTTTTAACATGTTAGCAGATATGTTCAGTTCACATAACACAAAATGGGGCTTAGGCTAATAGAGTACTATTAGTTTTGCAGGTATTCAGTCATAAACCAGGAACTGGCCACAAGTTTTAACCTGATGATGCTGAAGGTTAATGCATCATCTGTATTTACAATGAAAATCATAACAACTTTATAGCATTCCATTTAGTAATTGTTGAGGTAAATATCAGAATAGTGAAAAAAGTGTAAATATCTGCATCATATAAAGGTTTAACCATCTATAAAAAGATCAAAGATTTCTATTGAAATTCCTGCTTGGTGACCACATTTATAGTTTCTTGACAGGTGACTGTCTGTCTGGTTGACTTTTAGTGTTGTACTGAAGAATTGCATCATCCTCCCCTCATAGACTCATATCCCAGTTGTAAATCTTTTTGGTGTTAGTTTGAGCCCAAGTAATCTGATAAATTGTAGTATAATGCAGCTAAATAAGTGATGAAAATAACCTAGTATGTTTGAAGTAATTTAAAAATAATATCTCTGTTACATGGTTTGTCCACCAGAGCGTTATCATAAAATAACAAGTCGTCATAGCTTTCTTCTGTGAAATGTTTTGGGACACCTCTGTTTACCTGTGCATGATTAGATTCCAGGTTATTTCGGAAGTTGTATGACTGCACATTGCTTTCAGTGTTGTGTTTATGATCCAGAATTTTTTGTTAAGGATTTAAAAATGGACATTTCTTGGGAAAACATAGGTAATGACATAAGAAAAAACAATAAATGTTTACTCTGAAACCCAGCTGCTCTGGACTTGTCTGTTTTCTTCTCTAGAGTGGTCTGACCAGCAGATCACAACTCATGTAGAGTCAAGAGTAAGGAATTTATTCTGTTATGAGACATGTTGGAATTAGGTTTAGGGTCTGCAGACCCAGCCACAAGAAACAGTGTCCTTCCTCTGAAACCTTGCTTCCACACAGCATGATTCCTGGAGGGTTGTGTCTTTGGTGCCCATAAAGGTAACTGAACACCAGGCTGAAAGCTGTGTTTGACTATCTCTCTGTCAAGCCAAACTCTGTGCACCTGTAACCACATGGACATTGATGACAAACTGTACACCTGAGTACACATATTACATTACTGCGTAAGATAAAGTTTAAACCACTGTGTACCATGAAGACATGGCTTTCAGCTGCTTAAAAGGGACCATTATGGGCATTGTGGGGTGTCAGTAACCTGGCTGCATAGTAGTAATATTTCCATCCTATGTTGTTGCACTTTATTTATCGTATTTAATTGACTGGATTCATACTTTCTTCATACTTGTGCAATTGGTTTTGCCATAAACTGTTTCTCAATTCTTTCTCAATTTTCAAGCGTAACTATTTATACTATTTTATGGTATATAAATCTACATATACCATAAGTCTGCTGTGAGCCATCATTTTTGGTGGTGCTCAGTCCTGAACCTTATGAGCAGAGATGGGTTTGTTTGATGAACACGATCTGCTGCTTGTGATTCTGTATACTTTTTAATTGAAATTAAAACCAAAGCCAGCAGGTTATTTTCACATTGACAGGCTAACACAATACCAAATATAGAACATGATGATTTACCATGTTTAGTACATTGCCACAGTTTGAAAACTAAACAACAGCATACAAAGTATAAATTAAACTGAGTTGTGTAAATAGGCTAAACACTGGAAGAAGAGTTGTTGAGGGCATACCTAATTACTACATGCACAATTCACTCTATTGTAACTTTCCATCATTAGTATGCAGATTTTAACTACATCAATGCTTGTCTGTGTTTCTCCATTATTAGCAACTTTAGAACATAAGGGACAGCAGAAAGAAGTAGGGTGCAGTAGTAGGTCAGTGAGAGGTCTTAGTAGTCACAGAGCCCAGACTATGTATTCTCACAGGGGTTTGGTGTCTTATTTTTATGGAACAGCATTCTTTCATTCATCCTTCCATATCTGTGTATTTGGGTTTGAATCCAGTAATGAGCAGCACAGTAACAAAGGCAGATGTCTTCTCCCAACACGTCCTTTATCTCCTTGTGTTCATAGACCAGATGGAATATTATATCCCTTCACCAGAGTTCTGGATCTGTCTCAGGGTCTTCTCATTTGTATATAGATATACAGCAAAACCTCTGCAGTATCCAGAGCATTCCTGATCAAATGCCTAAACCTAACTGGTTCCTTCGTGTGAACAAGTAGCAGCTCTTCTCAAACTGCTTCCAGGCCTGTAGGTGCCTCAACATCTCTAAAGGTGAGCCAGTCACCATGAAAGGACAGTTATTTTGCAGCGCCCTTATCCACGGTCTCGTACCCAGCTCATGGTAAGGCTGTAGATTGGGCAATGATCAACAGGTAATCAGGACTTCACCTTCACACCTGTTACGTGATGCTGTTACAACATGGTATTACCTGTGATGCCACAGTAATAAGCACTTAGTTGTAATCCTTAGTTTTAGACCTGGTTGATATGGCGCTTGTGGTAACTTCCTTGTTAACAGCGTTTTATGCAAAGCAAACACTTTCACCAGGCAGCTGCTTTGTCAATAAAATACAACAGTGCCAAATGCAGCTAAAAAGTCTTAATATGACAATAACAATTACAACTACCATCCGTTTCTTTGAATGGTGGCATACTTATCTGTGAAGGCAAGGCTGAGTGAATTAGCATTTGCTGGAAATTAGGAGAGCCCACACAGACTGAGATACTCATTTGACCTGATATAGCCCTCCAACTCCTGGTAATAAAGATTTGACCTCCTCTCATTCAAAGTTGTGCTATAGACAGCCTAACAGTCATGTCTCTGCACCACTCTTGTTATTTCATTGCTGCATTGTATATACTCTAGGAACAGCCTGTTCTACACTTACTCTAGTTTCGTTCTGTTGGCTATCTGCAGCCTGTCTCCCCATCCACTTCTGTGGTCTTCTCTGCTTTACCTCATCTGCTTGCCTCTGCTCACTGGGGTCAATGATGCCACAGGTCCTCATCTGCACAGGCTCATGCAGATAGACTGTCTCTATCACCAAACCTGCTCTAGCCTGTTTCACCATGGTTGATTGATACCTACAAGCGCATACAGATCTTGGGGCCTACTAAGATAAATTGCCGTAATCTAGTGACTGATGTCAAGAGTTGTGTACAGTGCTGCCAAAATGTAGGTTTTACAATCGCCAAGATCCTTGGCTTCAAAACATTAAGTCCTCCACAGACACGACTGCTCAGCGGATGTCTTTGCTTCTCTCTGAACTGAAAACTGGTGGCCATCAGTAATGATCCATGAACAGTTCAGGCCACAAACAGTCTCTCCGGTACATGTCTCCTGTCAGCCCTCTACAGGGCAGGAACAAAATATTTATGTGATCTGCATTCCTTCTCAGTCTAACTCTCAATTGTGCATCCTTATTTACTCCACGCTTTCTCTGAAAGTGTCAAAACTGTGACTTGTGCCATCCTACTACATATCCTTCTGTCCATTCCTCCCAGCCTCCTCAAGCCATATCTAAGCCCAGCAGTCACATGACAGAAGCTTCACTGGCTTGGGAACATTTTCAAACCACATTCAAAAGGCCTTATTATAACTGCTCAAAAGAGCTTTCCTTGTTCAAGCTGAGAACTATTGGGCGGGTCTTGTTGCCTATTTATCAAAATGTACCCTCGATTCCTCTCATAGAATACTCCTTGAATTCCAAATCAATTTTGTGGCTCTGGGCCTCCACTGTTGCATGCTGTGAGCCAGAAGCCTAAGGCAGCAAATATGGCTCATCTCACTTCTTATCTTGTTGGACCTGTAGCTTTTGACGTGACCCTGCATCCTGCTATGTACTCTGATGGACATCTGAACCAAAAACACGATGCTTGGTTTTGAATCCCACTACCTCACTGGGTAATTTTTTTTCAGTAAGTAGTAGCAGGTGTTCATATCCCTTGCTTCACAAAGGTGCTGATACTCTGTGCTGATGTCCTTCTCTTTGCAATATAAACTACCTCCTTGGGTCTAATTATGTGCCTTCTAATATCTTACTGTGCAGTCGTACCCAATTATACCTATCATTCCTACTAGCTATCAGCATGGATGAAGGAACACCACCGTCCAATAAACCTCTCTCTATGAACATTTCATCTCTCCATCACAATATCAACATCAAAATTGCCTCTTCATGTCTCACCCACCCAAGGCTGTGAGAAACCTCTGTCATGATGGGTATTGGGTATCATCTCCTGATCATCTTGCATTTTTTCGGTCATGCTGCTTGCTGTACAGCATACAATATGAAACATAAGAAAATCAGAGCCTTACTGACTTAGTATACCAATAAATCTTGCTACAAATACATGTTTGCTCTCTGCATGACTACTGCATTGTCCTTGGCGTATCTCCCTTCGTAGAGTGAAACTATGAATGTGGTCCAGAATGTGGTGGCATGTCTGGTTTGTGATCAACATGAAACGGTATATATCACTGACTTCCACTGACTGCCTGAATCAAGTTACAGAAACATATATACTTGAATCAACATATTTTTGATAAATGTCCTACTGATGAGTGGCTGACTGAAAAGCACAGTCTAATGTATTAGTTATATTGTCCTTTAATCTATGTTCATATGTCTTTCTTACCTGTCTGATATTGCATGAGTAGACTAATCTCCTCAGGAGCAATTAGATTTATTAGACAATAAAACTGTATAAAGAAAACCAACTCTGCTGTCCACCTTCTTCATATTTCCTTCTCTGTGTGTAGCGCGGCAGAAGACTTTCAAATTATATGAGGTTTTTCCTCCATCCCTGGTGTTTAATCTAGCAGAACAGGCTGAAGCTCCCTCCTGACCTCTGTTAGCTCAATGGCCCAGCCAGTGCCAGAGCTGCTGGCAGAGGAGAAGGACAGGCAGTGGAGAGGAAATGAAGCAACCAATAGCTCGTCCAGAGGGACATAGAGAGGTAGCAGAACACTGGAAAATGACCTGGTTGTATCTTTGTTCAGCAAATTACAGTGCTGTGTAGAATGCTAGATTCATTTTTTAATACAAATTATTATCTGTTCAGCCGGATGTGATTAGATCTTGATATAGATTATTTGACTTTACAATGTGCTGGACGTATGAACAAATTGATGTTTTCTTTTGGAGGTTGAATCAACAGCACCGGCTAGGATAAATTAGGCTGATAGCGAACCTACCATCTTCAGGGAATAGAAGTCTGAAGCTGTCTGAGTTTGTTTAGTCTACCTCTTCTTCCATAGTTTCTCCCTCTATCCTCCAGCCTCCACACTCCCTGTTTAATCTGTGTTTCCTCCCTCTAGCACCATTTTTTAGATATGTTTGACCTTTCCTCTGGAAATGAGTAGATCACTGCCCTTGAAGAAAAGTGCGAGGATGAGAAATGCTCTCTCCTTTGAAGAGTATAAATATACTGAATTTCAGACCTTGGTCATGCAAATGACCAATGATAATAGACTGGTCTCCATCCTTTTGTCAGAAGGCATCCGTCTAAGCTGCCTGACTGCAGTTACACAGGGCATGTCTGTTACATGATGTGGACGTTCAACTCATACACACGCCTGAGGCTGGGTTCAAGGAAGTCAGGTTGCTGATGTGATATTGGTGAGCGGGATCCTGCTTAGTGGAAAAAGGCGGGGGTGGTGTGTTGGCAGAAGGGCAGTCACGTCATGTAACAACATGCCCTGTTTACGATCAGGAAGCAGCAGATCATTAAAGATGAGAACCAGCTCTGTGATTACATTGATGCGATAGATAATTCAACATTCTCCTTCAAGGAAAACTATAATCTCACTTCCAGAGCAGTGTTCCTCCTTCAGAAGGTCAGCCTCGAAATGAGCCAAAGGAGAATAAAATTAAAATGATTGCAGTGAGTAGTGGGAAGGGCTAATTGAAAGTGAACTGTAAAAACAGATGCTTCAGACTTCTGAGATGGTTCTGCTCAACACCCTCGGCTGTTGATTCGACGCAAGCAAGCGCTGAGCTGTTCCATGTCAACGTGAAGTCAAATAATCTCCAGATCGTCGATGGGTGCAGGCCGCGGTAAAAATGGTCAGCCGCGCCATTGCGATGAATACCGGCCGGGTCGTTTTTCATTCTGCCGCCTGCGGAGGCCGTTCCGGCCTCCTTCTTCTCCGCTCGGCTCATCTCTGGCGGCTGGCGCTGGCTGGGCAATGATTTTCACTGAAGTAGTCGGTGTGCTGCTAAGCTGCCGGGATGACTCACGCCCGCAGCTCTTTCTGCGTGCCTGCAGAAAAGTGAGAAGGTGGTTAACGAGCTGTTCTCTTGTACAGACTGTTGTGGCGCAATAAATCTGGTGGCCTGGGCTGCATGTGACTGTCGAACGGGCTGAAAGGGCATGAGCATGAATTTCAGACACAACATAACATGCATTGAACTGTGCCCGATCGGCCACCATCGGCTGGGGTTTTCGTTATCAAAATATATTGATTAATATATTTCTGTGACTTATTCAGGTCGTCAATCCACAGTGACATATACCGTTCATGCGATCGCAAACGAACATGCCGATCTGAACATCGACCAAAGTTATCTGCATGAAGGGCGCCAGGGCTGCTGCGGTAATCCGAACGGAAGGTAACGTAACTATGAATTTGGTTGACGCTCGGGGCCTCTTGTGTTTCGCCGTTGTGCGTGTTGTACGGTGCAACAGCATGTTTGAGCAAGATGATCGAAGAATGCCTGGTCGTGATCATGTTGCAGGTTCTCCGCAGCGGGTGGGGTGGTTGTTGATGTTGATATTGTGATGAAGACGAACAAAGTTCGGTGTTGAGAAGGACTGGCGGTGGTGTTCGCTTCGTCCGTGCTGATAACCCAACGGGGAATGACGGTATCAACTGGTGGTGTCATTTCGTAGTGATGTGAAACGCTATGTTGGGCAGGCGGTTGTACGAGAGGACATCGGCACAGGCGGGCGCCGCCAGTGAGGCGGGGAAGTTATGAGCGCGCCGTGCGGTGAAATACTCGGTGAGATTCAGAGCAGGGGCTCTTTGTCTAGACCCTGTAACGAGATAGAGTTCACCATCAAAAGCTGCTGATAGATAACAGAATAGTGAGGCTGACCTGTCTGTACCAAGAACTTCACAGCATGAACAAAGAACATTTCGTCAGATGGCTGCCATAGGCAGAACCAGAACTGGATCAGGAGAATCGTTCTGTGGGAGAGACGACGCGGACAGGACAGAGTAACAAGACTGTGATAATTCTCGGCGGTCGGTAGCTGCGGGCGGGTGTTACGGGCACGAATGTGAAAATGTTCCCAGAAGCTGTCAGGCTTTCTGGCTGGTCGCGGTTTGAGAGGTTGAAGGAATGAGTGCTGCGCGTGCATGTGGGATGGGCGCAAGTCTGAGGCTGATACCTCTCGAGAAAGGGTGATTGAGCGAAGTGATGCACGGTGAGGCGGGCTGAGAAGGAAATGCGGTGGGTTTCGCGGCTGGTGACGCCTCGGGTCAGAGGCTGACGGTGGAAGGTGTGTGTACCGGAGGCTGTTGTCTGAACTGTTCGGGTGACGGCCGCAGGCCTGGTCGAAGCTGAACTCGCTGAACGGTTGTGTCTGACGGAGAACAATATTTGAAGCCACTGCTGGGCTCTTGCGTTAACAAATGACCTGGCACCCGGCACTGTAATAACGCTGAGATCAATCGCCAGTTCTGACAGTTGTGACGATCTGAAGATGTGACGTCGATCGACCGTGGGTGAGAAACGGATTGAAGGTTTGAGACGGTCTGATGAACGTAGTGATGAACGGTGATCTGTTGACGTCGTTGACCTCTGGTGACGGGTGGAGGTGAAGCGAAGACTTTCACGGAGTGGAGGGCTGGTGCGAAGGTTGGTGAACTCCGGGCGGAGGCTGTTGGGCAGCCTGATGCGGCAGATGTGGCAGGTGGTGCGGGGGCATGACTGACCAGGCTGCACGGCACGAGATGGGGTGGTCAGGTGTTTGCCGGCTGTGGTGGGTACTCGGGTCGGAGTGTTGTCTCCGGTGTGAGCCCGCAGGTGGTGCTGATGCGCTACAGACACTGTCAAGTCGGATGACGGTTGTATTATTGTGTCGTGGACGCAGGCTGCGTTACGCTGTTGCTGTTGATGGTGGCGCAACAAAATGAACTGCTGGTATAAAGCGGCGATCGTACCTGGTCGCCATATCGGCCGGGTCTTGATCTTGGGATTACAACAGGGTAACGACCGATGTTGCACCAACATCACATCGCGAACGGTGGTGAAGTCTCGTTACGGTGATCTGGCAATCCGGCGCTGATCGAGCTTTGGTATTGAACACGTGGTGCAATGAAATCTTTGTCGCTGCGTGGCTCGCCTTTGAAGATAATGGGGCACTGCAGGCTGAAGGCTGCTGCTGTTCGTGTCGAAGGGTTTCCGGGCCAGGTGATTTGGGCATCTGATCGGGGCTCTGGACTGCTGCGGGCGCTGTATAATCCATATGCCAGTAGAGACCCTGGACATGGTCGGGGCTTCAGTGGCTGTACAAGAATATTCCGTCTGATCTGTGAACACCGAGATGAAAGGTGAAGGACAGACTTTCATAACGCAGGCACCAGGCATACCACGAATGAATGAAGAATGCTGCATTCCATGTGAGCAGACACTTGACCCTGTGGTACATGGCTGTGTGCCTACTGCTGCTGTCTATGTTCTTGATTGCTGTTTCAATGAGCACAGATGGCGCGTTGATGTGTCTGCATGCTGTGATGGGGAAAGGCCCTGTTAAGTGAATTGTTGTGACCATAACTCTTCCGGTGTTTAACCTGTTACCTGACTCAGTTAATTACATTTGCGTAACGAACAAACGGTTTTTCGAACTGTGACAGGCATGTGCTGGGCGCAGCGTTAGTCGCTGTTGTGTTCGTTTGGTGATGTTGACACCGTCGATGACGCTGACACGGTCCCGGTCAAGGGGTATGCTGAGATCTTACCAGGCGGTGGATCGGGAACACCGTCAGGTGGCCGTCTTGCAGGTGGGACTGAGCGCCGCAAAGGTGACTGCGGCGGACTTATGTTGTAATGTGGTTGTGCCGTAGACGAACCAACAGGCGGTTGGGTTCTGAGGATGAGGAGAATGATTGAGGATCAGGCCGGACCGCGCAGTGCGGTTGTTTTCTTTCAGATCTAAAACAGAGATAACGACGGTGGATGTTGCTGCGTTGTGCGGCTGTTGGCGCGATGGCCGCAGTGCCTGATCAGCGGCTGAGCGTCTTTGGCTGATTTCGTCTTTGCTGCGGTATGCGTGTGCTTCGGGTGTGCACGGTTGTCGTCGATATCGTGATTTACAGGTGCGGCTGAGTTTCCCGCTTTCGGCTGGAAAACAGTCAAACTGCAGCTTTTCGGCCTGGTCGGTGCTCTGGGGGCGCAGGGCAATCTCGAGAATCGTGCTGTGTGAGGAGAGCAGTGTGGTTCGAGGAACGAACACTGTAAGCCAGTCCTGTTGAACCAGGCAATTCAACGTAATATCGCCAACAAACTCTTATGATCCCCCATGAGGCCAATGAACGGTCAGGCACTAGAGGCAGACAGTCGAATAGCTGGGTTTGTGAACGTGATTGTTGTTTTTTCTTTGAGTCGTTACCCATGTTTTCCCGAGTCATTTTAAATCTGAACAAGGGTCTGGATCTGAAACACCGGCGCTGAAGCAGTGCGGTGTGACACCGGTTTCGGCAGGATTCGTCATGCGCGACAAACGGAGGTGTCAGGCTACGGAAAGGAAGCTTATGACGACGTTGTTTATGATGGCGCTCTGATGGACAAGCATCAGCGGCTGAAGATGCTGTTTCGGTGCTTCAGGCTGCTGCATGGATGACCCTGCTGCATCGCTTGTCGGCTGCGTTATCTGATTTGGCGGGCTCAGCAACGCCAGATGCCTGGCGGGGGAGGACGATGGTCTTCGATACTGTAAAAGAGTCAGCCAGTGGAATCGCCTTGAAAACATAAATGATCCTCAAGCGGGTTTCTAATCTTTTACAGATGGATGGCTCTTATATGATGCGGAGTGTTACACTTTCACTGTTCTGTTTACCTCCAGCAACAAATGAATATGAACGACCGCGAATTTTTCGTTGACGCACGAATGATGGTGGGCTCCTCTGGCGTCGGGTTAAACGTGGCCGGTTCAGCGGTTTATGAACGTGAATACCTGAAAACAATAACATTCTGTGGCCAATGACCTGGCGGTGAAATGACGTCATGTACTGTAACATCGTTGAGCTAGATGGCGAACGTGATTAGCCTGAAATGAGCCGATATGCTGGCGCATTATGACAGACGTGTTAACGTACTGATCTTTCGTGCTTGTCAAAGATCTGTGGCGCAAAGTGCTCCTGGGTGCCAGCATCGCACCAGCCGCTTCAGTATGATCATTTTGACCGCCGCTGTCGCTGATAGATCATTTTGTCGATAGGACCGTGCGGCTGGTGACAGGTCGAAAACATAACTTCCGTGACGGCATGTCCATCTGGTGATAAAATGGTAACACGCTCGTACCGAACTGCTGCCGTCATCTGCTGTCCTGATGTCACAAACTCGGCGCAAACGGCTCTGTGACAGTTCACTGTATGTCTGTAATGCATGTTCTGTATTGCTGGATATTATGAGTAATACTGTTCGTGATACACCGCTGGTAATTTGTCATCGTAATGCGCAAGGATATATTTGGTGGCTGGTGGGTAGGAACTCCAGTCACCTACTGCAACTCGCTGCTATTGTGTCTCATTGTATAATCCCATGCGCATGTGCATGATACGTAAAACTGGCTGCTGCGGTATGTTAACTGATGGGCCAGGCCGGCCCCGGTGGTGACCTCGCGGCAGAACGATGCGTGGTGCGGTGGTATCGCTCTGCCACCACTGTGCGAATATTGAACACGAAGACTCTGTCTCCGGTCAAAGATGCGGCGAAAGCACCGCTCGACTATGTGTGTTCAGGCGACGCGCTGTTCAGTGTGCCTGGTTTATCTTATTCTGGACCAGCCGGTAATCGCTGGGAATGGGCTGTAATCTCCGCCGACCTGGTGTGCGGTGTTACGGCTGTCTCTACGCCGCGCCTGCGATCGCCGAACAACAAACTTGTAAGCGCTGGTCGGTCGCTCGATGAAGGGTCCGTTGACCGATATTGGTCTTTGTTTTCGATGACTCATCACTGTTGTGGTAAAACGATGTTGATTTTGACGGATACGCAATCAAGGCTGTGCATGTGACCGTTTTCTTTGTCGACGATTCGGTTAATTTTCCGTATAAACATGTTGAAATAATACCGGCAATAATGTTGTTTGTTTGTCTGTGCTGATAGCCAACTTTTCTGTGCTGGGTTACGTGTCAGGCATCAGTGGTGTTTTCAATTTCGAGATGAGTGGGCCGGTGTTGGGGAGACACGAAATCGTGCATCGTTAACTGGTAAAATGCGTTATGTTTGATGAAACGACGAAATGCCACTGTGGTGCTGAGCGGCGGACACTGATCTTACCTGCGGCGGAAAGCGACTCACTAATCAATGTGAATGGCGCTGCTGTCAGGCGCCTCGCTCTTTGGAAGGTGACAAGCTCATCAGGCCATCTGATCCTGATAAAACGACTTCCCGTCACCTGAGAAAAATGGTGCTAACGCCCGGCTTATTCTGCCGTAATGCCTGTATATGTGCTCGCGCTTTCTGTGATATTCTCCAATAGTTCGCATTCTGACATGATCGCTTTGCCTGCTGTGTTCTGTGTCTGTACCTATGCGCAATGAGGAGATTTATTTAAATGAGGGCAGCCATGTTTTGCCATTTAACTGAAACCATCATGGCTGCTGGTAACGTCGGGCTTCTCGTAGATCGTGGTGGCGATCAATCTGCTGCCGGGCACAAAGCGGTCATCCGTGGGCATGCGCAGCTGTGATGGAATGAACTGTTGAAATGTGGCGCTTTCAGCGGTATCGACTATGAAGTGGTAATAGATGCTGTGTTAAAACATTGTCGATCTGCGATGATGGCATGACGACGACCTGTGTTCACGGCTGCTATGCTGACAGTTCGCGGTCGTGCGTCCTGCTGCGTCTGAAAACGCGAGCGCATATGTTGACTGGCTGTCATCGAGCACGGTATCGTACGCACGGCTGTCACTGTGTTAACGGCAAATCATGCACTGTTCCAGCCACTAGAGTAACTGCATCTCTACGCGATGAACTGGTGTTGTCATTACGCCTGTGGTGTTGCTATTACTACTGTCATCGCGACAATGTTCAAATAACAATAATATGCAACTCTGCTCTTCCCCATTCTCTCCAACCGGATATTATCGCACGCAATCGGTTCAATCAGAGGACTCTTCCTGTTTTCTCTGTAACTGTTATGTGGTGTGATATGAAAGTGCCGTGAAGTGTGTTTGTTGGAGCTGGCGTATAAAATAAAGAGTGGTGTCGATGAACCGAAGTTGCCCACCATCAACGCCTGCCTTGCATGTTCGACCTGTGTTAGGGTCGGGAGATAACTGGCAACGCATAGATCTCACAGGGCGAAACGCTGCGTTGACACTGATGTAAACGTAACGTTTCTGAAAAATACGCAGATTCTTTGATAGTGAGCATTCTTACCTTTGGTGGAAACCCGACTGGCTGTTCCTGTTCAATCTTTTATGCTGGAGTTGAAACAATGACTTCATTGTGCAATATGGTGATGTCTTAATACTCGGTAATGATAAAGACTACATCTGACGATATCTCATGTTAACAATTCGTCATTATTCGCGTGTACCTGTGATGTTG
>BRZM01000073.1:408021-468126 GCA_033238685.1 Lates japonicus | reverse complement strand
GAAAAACTGATTTCAATATAAATATTCATAGTACTTGCACAGATAGAAACACAGAAACACATGATTTGTATAAAAAGGTAATTTAAACTAGTTACAATGGATCAGAAAGCTTTTTGTCAGTGAACACATTTTGTCAGTAGACAGGCTACTGAAGTTTCTCTGAGCATTCTGCAAAGATTATCCAGTGGCAGACTGTAGGATCTGCATTGTTTGGATATTGTGAAGTATCAGGATGGGTTCTACAGCAGTGATTGGGCCTAACCTAAAAAGTCATCAAATAAAAGCAGTACAACCTTCCTGTCTGTTTGGCAGTTTGAAAACTTTAAAGCCTTTTCACTCAACTTCACTGCCTCTGTATTAACTGCACTATTTGTAGGACTCATATGTTGAATCAGATTATAACCTGCTGTGCCCATATGTCGTCTGGGCAAGATTATTGTTATTGTTACCAAGACAACAAAGGGGCAGGAGCGGGTACAAATGACCTACATGGCTTAGGTATGACTTGTTAGAAATATGACATGTCAAATTGTAAAACTGTGTAATTTTCTGATTTTGCGTCGGTCTAAATGTTGTTGTTGCCTCACCATTTCTTTCCCCCCTCCACACATAGGGAATAGGAGCAATATTTCACTGTCAAAAGGTAGACTAACATGTTTCAGTTTTGCTGACTACAGCTGAACTAAAACTAACCACAAACAAATGACTGAAAAGTGACTAAAACTAATGCATTTTCATCCAAAAACAAGATAAAATGAACAAAGTTAAAGATGCCAAAACTGGCACTGCTTATTTTGAGCAGAGCCAACATAGAAATCCAGCATTTTCTGGCTCAAGCATATCAAAACTGTAACATTACGTTTTTAAAAATAGATTTCTGTGTCTGTGTGAAATATACCACAGTATGGATCAGGAAAGAATTCCATCCTCTGTCTCTTTTCTCCTCCATCCAAACTGTATTTTCATCCACCGTCACTATCCAGAAAGAAATGTCTCTGCTTGTTCACTTTGACGCACTCTTTCTTCCTCTCCCTTCACCAGTGCTGGGCCAAACAGCTCTCAGACCTCTTACTGCAAATCACTATCCAACATGGTAAATGAGAGCTCCTACCCACGCTTCTTTCAGAGCCCAAGTGGAACCTGGCAGGAACCCGTCTCGACTCGGCCTCAGCCTCTCCAGGTCCAATTAGTAAGGCCACCCGCCATGGAGTGCGCTCACTCACAGCTGAAAAGAGGTTGGAGAGCTTTTCAAATTTGACTTTTTAGGCAGTCCCACTTTGAGGCACGCAGGGTAAGAACACTGGGTCACCGAGCAACACTCACTACTAATGAGGGAAATAAATAAATAGAGACTAAATGAGATGAGAGAGAAGAGATGAGACAGAAAAAAGGATGTGGTGTTGCAGCTGAACAGCACACCACCAGCACACCAGTTTTACAGCTTCATGTCTCCACTCTTCATCTCACCCTGGTCACACTGACTGGTTTGTCACCCTCCAGGTTGAGCAGTTTTACAGAGCAGCAGCACATGTGAAAGCACAGATCTCAACAGTGCAGAGAGGCTGTGACACAGAGATTTACTCACTTGCTGAGCTCTCAGATTTTGATTTGGCTGACTGGCACTTCTGAAAGGAGTTCAGTGAAGCCTCTGATGTTCCTGTCTGAGGCTGGATTCAACACACATACCTGTCAGGATTTGTTTTGGGGATTTCTTTTTCCCTCCATTGGACTACCATTCCTTCTGTTAGGATTCCTGTTTCAGTATTGTTTTTATTTCAGCTAAAACATTCTGTTTCCTGCCACTCCCCATTAGCCCACCAGATGCCCTCAGACTTTCCTCCCCATCCCATTCACCTGACTGCCAGATCCATCTGCTCACCTGTCTTCTATTCTTGATCACCTGAGCCTCCCTGCCCACTCACACACCTGTTCCCAGTTTCCACATTCTCCCAGCCAGTACTTAAACCAGCCATTTCCACCAGCTTCTTGCCAGGTTGTTTCCCTATGTGGATGCTATCTGTGTTTAGTAACTTGTTGTCTGTACCTGCCTGTCTACCGACCAGTCTTTTTCTCTTCAGTTTGTATATTAAAGTTCCTGCACTGCACCTACCTGCGTGTCTGTGTTTGGGTCCTCTCTGCCAGTGCTGCTGCCTTTAGCTGTGACAGTGCGATCTGGCCAACCATGGACTCAGCAGATGTGTTATTTGATGATGAACTTTATGGTTTGTCACAATGATATCAATCTAAAGTTAGCTAACATCAGCTAACCTTAGCCATTATGCACTTCTGTTAATACTAGACCAAGTACGGCCAAACCAACAAAACCCCTGAGAGTAAGGAAGGGTGTATTTTTATTACTTATGAACTCAACTTTTCATTTGTAAGAGGGACAATGGGTCATTTCAGTTTTCAAAGAGTATATAGTCTTGCTTTAGATGCGCAAACTAGATAACTATAGGCTTATAATTTAAACACAAACTTGATGATCTAAAACAGTGTTTCCCAACCTTTTTGAGCCACGGCACATATTTTACATTAGAAAAATCACAAGGCACACCACCAAACAAACTGTCACAAAAAGTATATTTATTGAAATATAATGAAAATCTAGTCTCAATTTACTTAGTGTGAAACCTGGGCCTGTTTAGTTGAATACAAAGCTGATATTCTTGCAGGAATTGAAGAAAGACACACACGAAGATCTTCCTCAACAGCTCTGAGTCTCTCTCTTTTTTTGGTCTTTATAGCAGTCATGCTTGAAAAGCCCACCTCGCATAGATAGGTTGTGGATAAAGGGAGCAGAGCTGAAATAGCTTTGTTTGCCAGAATGGGGAACTCCTTGGCAGCAGTCAGCCAAAAATTGTCCAAAGGTAGATCAGCAAAGCTCAGTTTTAGACCACGATTTTGTCTCAGTTCAGTTATTTCTTTTATATTTAACCATCGCTATTACCTGCGGCATTGTCTCACTCGCAGCATGACTATGTACTTTTGTATTTAGCGCGATACTGCCTCTAGTGGAAGAGCATATAATTGTTCTGCCTGTCACTACACACCGCTCGCTTAGAGTACCAATCAGGTGAAATTGGATAATCTTCCACGGCACACCTGATGATTTCTCACGGCACACTTATGTGCCGCGGCACACTAGTTGAGAAAGACTGATCTAAAAGACCTTATTCGTTGTTTTGTTTGTGATGTATTGACTGAGGTTATTCCAATACTGGATTTTTCAAATAGATTAACACTTTAATTCACAAGTAAGTAAACATCTATGATGTTTGAACATCTGTGATATAATATTTTGGTCACAGTAAAATTTTAAGTAAAACAATAGCAATTTAAAGAAAATTTGTGAGTCTGTTTTCAACTCCTACAATCATCTGATTTCTTGTCCGGTGTCAGCTGGGATTGGTTCCCCCCCCCACCCCCAACCCTTAAAGGATAAGCGGTATAGATAATGAATGGACAATCATCTGCTCATGTTGTGCATCTCAGCAGTTACTGGTATTTATTTTGTTTTTTGTTTTTTTGAAAATTAGAATAATGACAGTTGAAATAAACCTCAATTTTCCTTTACACTGAAAGCAGCATTTTATTTACGTGTGTTAAAATTGAATGAAAATATTACACCAGTTGCTAAATTACTAAAATATTGACATTTTTAAGATACAAGATTCTGACACGACAGTAGTGACACATTACATACTCAAAGACTACTTTCATTGATTGCCATGCTGCTGACACACCACTTTCCCTTGAGCTGAGATATCAAAGGCTCCTCTTATTCAGCTTAAACTCAGCTCGCTACAGTATTCAGCAGCACTCTGCTGATGCCCTTTCACCCTGAGGGCAGGGATGATAGGCATGAAATTGGAAGCGTCTTGTTTTTGCAATTGAGTTGATGAAAATCTCTTTTCGCATGAGTTGGTGAGGACAGCTGCCCCAGGCCTCTGTATATTCTAAAAGCCCTCATACACCCGGATGGAGTTTTGCAACTGGCGACATATGCAATATTGCCTTCAGCTGGGAGAAACTGATCGTCACTGAGACAAACCACATATGGAGAAATAAATTCTGATTTATTCTAATCACTGTATATCATTTTGATTTTCATCTAAAAAAGATCATATTTTATTATCAAGGCTACTCAAATAACTGCTAACTAAAACATTTGACAGTCAAAATTTTACTTTTTAGATGTCAGGAGCCATTTTGTTAAAGCAGCTGAGTGTCAAAGTGAGGATTGCCAAGAAGAATTTCCTTCTGACTTTGACAGACACACATACACAGACACTTGGTCTCGTGTCTTGTTGAAAGCATGTGACAGGATCAAAATGTCACTGAAAGATAAGTCAGTTGTAAAAGGAGTTCCTGATATAAGGGTTTTTGACACAAATAAATAAGAACTAGAGCACCCATCACAGCAGGATCCTCCAGTTCTCTGTGCCCATTAAATCACTATTATCTGTAGTACAGTGCATGAGGTTCTCTTGTGTAGTTTCAACAGCAGTAAATGTAATGGATATTCTCTCTTTTATATCTTTGCTTTCTAATCCCATTAAGGGTCTTAATGTGTCCGTAGAATGAAAATGGTACAAATTAAAGCTGCGGTGGTGCAACTGCCCAGAAAGTCAAGACGTGTCAGTCAGTTTGACACAAAACATGATCACAAAAGCATTTATCTTGAGACAATTACGACTCATCAATGTACAATGAAATGAGGAAAAACAAGAAAAACTGAACAAAAACAATACAAATCAATTAAATTAGTTACTTTTATTGCTATTATTAATATCAGTCAGAGTCTGAGCTGTCACACAAACATACAGAGCAAACACCTTCAGTTACTGTGTGTGTTACTGCCCAACAAGCTAACTAGCATCTGTGCAGTCATTACGTTTGCCATGATTAAATACACCTAAACAATTTGCACAAATAAATTGACACTGGCACTGTGGACCAATAAATTCCAGAAACTTAACACACTGCTTTTTTCAATATCTGTGCATGGCAGCTAAAGACTGTGACTGTTATGGCATATAAAGTACGGTATGGGTTAAGGTTTCGAAAATAAAACATTTGCTTAATAAAATAGTGCATGTTTAACTGCTGTGATGGGATGAAAACTTCCACCTCCACTCCTGAAATTTCTACCTTACTACATAAAGGGTAACAACATTGGCACTGGACATAAATCATTAGGCGAAGAATTGTCCACTGTGATCATACTTCTAAGTGATACTGGGCAGAGTATTTTGGTCCAACTGAGCTACACAGGACTTCATGTGGAAACAATGCCTCATGTATTGTTTCTTCTAGTAAACACTTTCATTTTTTTCTGCCTCCTCCTCCTTTTCCTGCCTGGCCTCTTAGAGCAGAGATTCACAGACTCTCTGACAAGCTAATGAGTCCTCCTCTCCAACTCTTTCCTCTGCATCCCCTGTCTTCGCCATTCAATTTGATTATAGCCCTGTTCTGTTTTGGAAAACATGTGCATTGGTAGCCATTTGAGATGTACAATCAAGCAGGAATGGAGAGGTTCTAGCAGTTCAAGGAATACCCCCTGGTTTTTAAATGGCTTTCTTATTGAGAAGTGGCTACATCTGCACTCATCTCATCCAGATGTTACTGTGAAATCATTCATTCTAGTAGTCAATATTAACTGTGTTTACTGAATGCAACTGTGTCAATTGGCCTTTCTAACCGTCTGCCCAGCACAATGCCATAGCATTCTGCTCTAATGTAAAGCAATAGTCTGTCCATGGCAAGACATTAAGACATCAGCTTTTGGCCAGATTACAGCTGAATTAATAGTAGTGTGAATAAAATCATTTGATCTTAATAACAATGCATTATGGCATTATGGTAATGACTTCTCCCATAGCACTCACAGGACAGTTATTTAGTTATTCAAGAATAGGATTAGAAAAATCAATCACTGTTATAAGAATAGCAGTGTCAATTGTTTCTTCCTTTCATTATGTCTATTTATGAATAAACAAAACCTAATTGCACACATTCTCACTGGCTCTCTGTTGCAAGGGTCTCTTGAATAACATGTTACCACTCCTCCTTGAGGCCAGTGCTGTCGCTAACCAAGTAAAAAGTGACAATGATTACAGGGGTCTACCGTCTATAAAGATTCTACTGTGATGCACAAATAACAGTAATTAAACTCAGAGCCACATGGTTTCAAAGGGCCTGCATATCCTCACGGTGCCCCTGCTCGTGACTGTCAATGACTAAGAAGAGAATGCTGTTTCAATTTTCCAAGCAATTGCTTTAGGAATGGAGCAACGGGGCAGCAGGAATGTAACTATGCCTCCATTGCTGAGCATCTTTGCCATGAGCTGAAACACTGCCACTACCAATTCTATGTTCCTATTACGTTAATGTATATATTTATCATCGCTACGAGAACAAACTGACTGTAAGTAACACACCCACTCTTGGTCCTCTTCAATCCGTGTAAGGAAATTGTCCTTTTTTTCTATAAAAGTCAGTGACCACTACCAAGCTGGCGATCGAAGGGATTCAGTCTCTTGCTCAGTGACACTAAATGTAGGTTTTTGCTATCACTTCATAACCAACATTAGCATTAACAGCTTTTTACTTCTAAGAGCTTCAGCCATGGTTGCGTTTACAAGGCAAGAGGTTAGAATATGCCCTTTGGACAGCTTTACTTCTTCATCCTCCCGTGCTGGACTTAGGGCAGACTGGACACTACAGTGACTCATTATCACAAAGTAGTATTACGAGACGGGACGGGCTGGGGCTACCTGGTTAGCATGTTAACTTCAGGAGAAGAAAGGAAGTGACAAAGTGATATATTTCTTCTAGACTGGTAAGTGGGCTAAAAAGCTCACAGAACAGCTTCTGTCTAAAGGTGGTTTCAGACAGTGAGTGGTTACTGTAGTCACTTACATTGTTTCCAAAGTAAACATCAGGGCTGCCTTGTCCCTGAGGTCAGCAGTGGCCACGGCAAGGAGACAGTGCATAGCTATTATTCTTGTTATCACATTTTTTCACATTCTGACAGTTACGCAAACAATTAGGTTACAAACAAAAAAAATTTAGTCCGTATTCAATCAACAAGAAAAAACACATGAAACAGCATAGGGCTGGGTGATAAAACTGTAAACTAGATTAGTGCTCTAATATATTGCTATATAACTTTATAATGCAATATAAAATGATGATATAATTTTCTGTGATAGAAATATGACAAATGGTCAAAAAAATATATCAGGGTAATGTAAATGTAGCTGTGTGATGTTGTGTTATTATATTAACAACATTTTGGAAGAATGAGGCTAAGCACAGACTTTTATTTTGAAAGATGTGGGCTAGTATTTCTGTTATTCTGTTAGTACTGTCATTAGATATGGTTCAGTATTTTAGATGCATGTGATGATTAGGGCTGCACGTAGTTTGTGAAGGTAAGTAGCGATGGATAGTGAAGTGAAGCTTCCTGAAGCACTAAGATTTTACAGTCCAATGGCCTACTTTCACTGTGGGGCAAAAATCTGCCTTTAAACTTAAAAGAAACAATGATTTGACATTTGTTGTGATAATAAGCACTATTAACTGATAAGAAATGTTTTAATGTGATAGCATTTTTGGCCATGTCTCCCAGTCCTAAAGCAGCCCTTAAACATACAAATAGGGTTTTGAGATTTACTTGTTATTATTATGACAAAATGCACAAGATCAGTTAACATTAAATCTTGGTGTCTCATCAAAAGATTGAAATACTTAATGACGGTATCCAAGTGTGCTGAATTGTGGAAAGGTGTGAATTTCATGGAGTTGGCTCTGAGCGGAAGGAAAAATGAGTGTATGTAATCCACTGAAATCATTTATGAAATCACGCAACTACAGCCTCTCTCTCAAATCAGAGACTGTAGATAAAATACATGTGTATTTAATGAACTACCCAGAAAAGATCCAACATTCTAAGAGTTGCTGAGGGAAGCTCACTCATCACATAGAGCAGCAGTACTGATGTTACTGCAGAAGTTCAGGTCACTGGATTACACTCATGGATGACACTGTTGGTAATTTTTTTCAATCTGCAGTTGATGGGAAAAAGTGCAGCAAACAGAAAGAGGCCACACTTGACATAACTGAAATGTGTTTATTGATTCAGTAGAGATCTGTGTGTGTGCACCCCATGCCAAGTAAAGCCACAAAAATCGCCCTGTGTCTGGGATAAGAGGTGGTCTAATCGGGTTTTAACACAAATGAAATGTTGTGCCAAAATGAGTACCATCGTGGCACAGCATCACCTTGACAGTACAAACACAGCCTAAGCCCAACCTCTCCTCCCGCATCGTTTGATTCCAGGAAATTACCGAGCAGGGACAGATGCAAAAACATAAACTTGTGCCCAAGGGAAACTGCTTAAAAACTGCATTTTCCTGTAAGCTTGCATTGCACCTACAGGAAAATAAAGCTCATAGAATCCACTGACTGCTTGTTCACTGCTTGAATAGAGAGAGATCTAAATGTGTCTCTCACTATTTGCTGTTTTAAAAATATCTACATCGACTACACTAATCGCCTGACTGACATCTACCTTTTGCAATAATCCTTATCATAAATACTAAAAGAGAAATTTACAGTCAAAATGCATCCTTTTGTATCTTCACATGTGTCTGTCATGCACGCACACACACACACACATTCAAAGCTATAATCCCACAAACAAAACCACCATCTGTGCAGTGCAGCCAGTTTTCCTTTGTGTCTTGTGTCTTGGCAAACTTCATAGTTTTATCAAAGTATGCAGGACAGGCCCTCAGTGGCCCCACATCAGACAATACACTTCACACAGACTACATCACCTGCATGCCCAGCTGCTGGTTTCTATTGACTCTCTCTCTCTCTCTATATATATATATATATATGTATATATATACATATGGACATAATGTATGTGTGTGTGCTCACAATGGTGGATGAAAGCCTGAGAGAGGACAAGGGGACAGACTGAGTGTGTTAGATGTGGAGATGGATGTGACCTGCATGATGGACACAGCAAATGAGAGTGAGTCAGAGAGAGACAGGAGGGGGCGGTGAAGGAGGGAAGGAGGCGAAGAGACCTTTGTACTGAAACTTCAAAAGTATCATGGCAGCTACAGGAGACCCTCCTCCCCTCCGTCTCATCTGACTCCTCTGCATCCTCAGATCTGATTGGCTGTAACTGGCATATGGAGCGAGCTTCACTTTGACATCAGTAACATGTAGGATGAAACGAAGGAGCCTGCCACAACTGCATTTTTAGCTTCCAAACAATTACATTACTATCCATTAATTCCTCTATAACCATCCATCCTATTAATAGAGTAGATTTCATTTACAGTGGGCTACAGTGGCACATGTACAGATTCAAATACAGTATTTCAGCTTCATTCACATCAACTGATGTGAATCCTATTTCTCATTATTTTGTGTTAAATTGGGACCAGTCTCCAAGGTGTGAGGCAAAAGTTTCATATTCCAGTGACAGGGACTTTTAGCAAAGTGAAAGTTTCCTACAATGAGACCAGCAAAGATACTGACCTGCGGAAACCCAGGGGAGTGAAAGAGTGATGAGTAGGAAAGCGACATGAGCAGAGCCTGAGAAGCTGGTCAGAGTATGTGTCCAACTCATCTGCTCTAATATATTTCAGGTTCTCAGTTTTCTAGCTACATTTTAATAAACTGGAACTATGTGAGTTATGTTTCAGGCTGCAGCAACTGGCAGTCTTCTGACCACTTGGGGGCGGCAGAAACATTGCCATAAAAGGTGTGATCAGAAAGTTCAGAGACTGTTGCTGTTGTGGACGAATGGAGCATGGCGTGGTAAAGTGCATGCAGCAGGTGTAAGCTACAACAGTCAGTATTCTGAGTTATGTTGTGTGATCAATATCTGGACCTTTGTTACTTCACATTTTGTGACCAGCTGCATTAGCAATTCAGCAAGGATTTCCGTCAACAGGTCCGGGATGACGGAACCTTCATGTCGAGGACCATCACTGGTGATCAGAGCTGGGGCTACGGCTATGACCCAGAGATCAAACAGCAGTCTTCGCAATGGAAGAGCCCACAGTCTCCAAAACCAAAGAAGTTGCATCATGCTCATCTTTTTCTTTAATATTTGCAGAGCTGTGCACCATGAATTCATCCCCCAGGGTCAGACTGTCAACACCAAGTTCCACTGCACCATTATGAGGACACTCATGCTGGTGCAAATGCCCTTAACTGTGGCGCCATTGCAGAAAAAAGTGATAATACGTAAAGAAACAGCTGCATACCTGCTACATTTCGATTAAAATTATATTACTGTATTATAATTCATCTATTGCATTTAAGAAAATGGGGAACCCATAATATGCAGAATTACTGATTTATCTTATCATGTCATGCAGTAAATACAGTATAAACTGTCAAAGATGTCCAACCACATACAAGCAAAGTGGTTAACCAAGCAATCCTCATGAATATTTATCACAGTGTTGAGAATGCATTGAGAGCTGTTTTGCCTTGGGCTTGAATCTACAGTGAGTTAACATCCAGCAGGCAGGCTGACCGGCTGAGTTTATATTCTTGGAGAGAGTTCACACCATGATACTGCAGTGCTTCAGTTTGAAAATGCTGCATTCAGTACTGCTAAGTTTGTGAAAATCTGCATGTTAAGAAAAATACCCTTGAATGTACATATGGAGGGATGGATACTAAAGCCCATAAAGTAGCATCTGGATGGCCAGATGGTTAAGTGTTTGTACAGTAATCGGGAATGCTGTTGTTTGTCATGTTTTACTTGATGCAGTAGCAAGCAAACTTCTGCTAAAACCATGCGAACCACTGCTGTATGTTATAAGCATTAAGTGTGTGCTATCTGTTTGCTAACAACATGCTCTTATAAAATCAGACAGGTGTTGACAGATGGAGTGTTCTCTGTGTAATACCATTCCTTTCATGCGTGAGCACATGGCTGTATACTGTATGCATACTACTATTGGTTGCATGGATGTTTCATCACTCAAGCAAAATCAACTGATTTAAGCTTGCAATTGCTGTTTTTCTGAAATGATTTGTATTTACACATTTCTGGTGTCAAGATTGATGAAAGTTTTGGTTTTTCTGATGTTTTTCCTCAAAAACATTCATCAGTTCTTCAGAGACATGAGGTAAGAGTGTAGGTAGAAGGTAATGTGATACTAGTACAGTGTCAGACTTTGAAAACCCATGCTCTGACCCAAACCAGACTATAATACGCATCAATAACATTTCCTGTGCAGAATAGAACAGAATTTCAGAGACAATATGTTCTTTTATGAAGACTATGACCATGGAAATCCTGGCTGTTTCCAGTACAAGTCATGCAGCACACTATTAATATTCATTTCCTGCTGAGCCTAACAGTGGTTGCTATTTTCTTGTCAAAGATGAGTTTCCCCTTCCCCCCTCTTCTTCTTTTCACACCAACCCCCCTCTGCTGATTCCCCCTCTTCATTTCTCTCTCCACCACCCTCCTCCTCCTTGCTCTCCCTGTTATCTCCTACCTCCTCCCCATTTGTTTTTTCTTTTTTCTTTTTTTTCCCACCTTTCTCTCCACCTCTCAGGTCTTCTTTCCTGGCAACATTCATGTGTGGGATCAAGGAAGCACTGTGGTTTGCATATAAGCTCATTATTCTGACTGACAGAAAACTTACACAGCTCCTGCATGAGGGATCACACAGAAGACATCACACATGTACAGCCTTTTATCAGCAACAGACTGGATGGCATTGTCATTGTTTTGGTTTACATACTGTCTGGCAGTTGCATAATTCCCTTGTATAATCTGAAGCTCGCTTACAAGTGTATCTCAGTGTTTCATATGAATGCATTTGGTTGTTTTGAAGCAAAAGCTGGACTTTCTATGAATATTATATGTGAAATGATTTGTCATTGTCTTGGAAAAAAATTCAAAAGACAAAGACCATTTAAACCATTTGGCCATTTTTACTCTAATAACAACCAAACAAACACATACAAAATAAACATTTATTTTGATAATTTCAATTAAAAGTTATTCAAATTCCTAATCCTAATTTATGGTTAAGCATTTATGAGACTGATCTGAATATCCTGATTGCACCTACAGTATACACATGAGGTCAGCACTAAAGATATAGTTTCCCAGGACGTTCAAGTCAAATCTTTGAATAATAAAAGCTCATATTAGTGTCATCATAAAAAGCAACCAAGTTGAAACAAACAAAACAGATGTTTATCAAATAAACTCTTGGTTTATCATAGTGTGTTTTTGCTTTTATCAAATCAGGAGTATTTTAATGATACGATTCATGTTGAAAGAAGTTCATATTGGAGTGCAACCAATACAGTCATACTTTTATCTGTTCACTTTTCATAATTAGTTATTTTAAGTTTCAGCCTTTGTTTGCAGCAGCCTGAGGAGCTTTGTTCAGACAGAGAGGATCCCAGTGGACTTAAGCTTCCAGCTCACTGCAGTGAGAAATGAAATGCACTGAAGCCTTTTCACGGATACATTAAACCTACCATGAACAATGTTTACCACTGCAGGATCTACTGAATTTGGTGGCAGATATATACTGGAAAGGCAACTTCGGTGTAGTATTAGTGTTTGCTAGGACTAGGACAGTGATAGGAGGCAAACATGAGAAACTCTTGTTCATTCACAGGTGTGCCACCATGATACACATGTAACAAAAAAGTAAAAAAATAAAAAATAAAAAAGCAAGCATAATGCTAACCTGATGTCCAATGTTGCAGTAACTTTACTGTATTACCTCCAGTTAGCAACAGTCTATACTGTGGTGTTACCACTAGATCTAAGTTTATGTTAGAACACAAAAATCTCTGCACAGCAGCTGAGAAAGCACTGTACTTAAACATACACTTATTTTACTCAAGCACTTCTTTTGGCTATTTCTGTCTTGCTCTCAAATGATAAGTTATTCCTCTACCTCATTTAAGGAAAATGGTATCTGTGTTAAATGTAGTTAAGTGAAAGAGAGGTGCAGCTCCACACCATGGAAAATAACTCTTTAGCTGCTTTAGCTAGTCTAGCCCCAGCAGACATTGCAGGTGACTATAAAATAGTATAAAATAGTAAATTGTTGGATGTTGTCGATTGCTGGGAAAGATAATTGCATTGCCAGTCCTGAATCAGTGCTGAAAGTTTGTTGTGCTGGTTTTGACTCAGTATCAAATGGATGACTTTGGATTTGCAGACATCAGCTCCAGAACAATATTCTTACGCTACTATGAGGGAACTAGTGGAGAACTTGAGGATTCGTAGTAGTTCAGTTAAGAATGCAGAAAGAATGACAAGAGGAGGGCAGAAAATGGAAAGTGAAGCCGTTTTGGTAGTTTTGGAATTAGAGGCAAAGGATATAGTAAAAGAGAATAAAAAAGTGTGAGGTGTTCCGGACACCAGCAGTTTGGGCATGTGGCTAAGGTATGCAAAGGCAAGACAAGATGTGCTAGATGTAGTGGAGAACATGAATATGGAAAATGTGGAGAAAGACTGCTGTTAAAATGTTGTAACTGAAGAGGCAGTCATAGTGTTGCTTATTTGGGCTGGACCGAAAAAACAGAATAAGGACTGATAAAGAGCAAAGTGTAAAAAGCTGCAAAGGGCAGCAGAAATAATGTGGTACGGTGTGGGGATTTTAATGTGATGATACATAAGGGGGGAGCGAGAGAATAATATTACACCAATATGTGATTAGGGTATATAACAAAAGAGAACTTTTTGAGAAATCTTGATTTTAACAAAGGGAGATACTGGGTCAGATTAAGGAATATGTGGACATAGAAACAATATAAAGTAAGGCGAGGTATAATATCAGCTGCATTAGAAAAAAATAAAGGCAAAGTAAAAGCAGTTCCATGGTGGGATAAGAAATCAAAATATCAGTGAAAAATATGTCCATTAGACATGGGAGTGTTAACAAAGGCACCAGCTAAAACTGCAAAAACTGCACCAGGTGGGAATATACTGTGGCATGTTAAAATGTTTCAGTGTAGAAGGACTGATGAAACTGTTGCTATTGTATAATAAAGTGTGGGAAGAGGGAAGAATGCCAATGAGCTGGAAGGAGGTGATAATTGTTCCTGTAGGGAAACCTGGGAAAGATGCTAGTAAGCCAGAAAACTTCAGACCACCACACATTTGCAAATTAATGGAATGGATGGTAAATGAGAGGCTTATGTATTGTTTGGGGAAAAAAAGAGGCAAGGTGGCAACATGCCAAAGTGGGTTCAGGAAAGAAAAGGACACTACGTACCCAGTGTTGTCTGGAGGATGAAATAAGGAAAGCTTGGGTTTTTTAGTAATTAGTGTTACAAATGTCAATTTTACTTCTGGAACCAGTTTTCCCTCAGCTCTTTATAGACTTCAGAGCTGGTTGATGCAGTTATCATCAAGCAAATAATCTCAAAATATAACCTGTTCTCTGTTATCACTTTTCCACCAAATTAGCTCTGGTTCTTGAACCAGTCCCATTCAGGATTCTCAGTACCTTGGTGCTATCCAGCAAACCAGCCTGTGTTTCAACCAGTTTTGAGCAGAACCATTGTAATCAAGGATGCGTCATTATTGGAGGGCATTGTACAATGTACAACAGAAGTTAACAGTAGTAGCAAGATGGCGGGTCCCCTTGATTACCTGTCAGCATTTGTGCTGTTTCTTACATGCCTTTTCCATTGTTGCCCTCTCCATCTTCTCTTGCTAGCTTTTAGAATATGATAGATCCACTGATGTCATCACAGTTTGTGCTTGAAAACCTGCTATTCTGTGGTTCCAGATGGGAACCGACTTCTCAGGTTCTGAACCAGTTTATATTTGGGTGGAATGCTCCTAAAAGTAGGTGAATGAATTGGAACCGAACCCATTCCATGTTGGTGGAAAAGGGGTATTTGGGACTGTGATGACTGTTCTCCACAGGGATGCAAACATTATTTCATAATTCACTGATCTGATCATCACCTGATGACACAAAATTGAGTTTTGAAGACGTCAGCATGGCAGCAATTAAAAAAAAATGCCCTTGGGATCTTAGAAATAAACAGTCTATTAAGTGCTGTGCTCATTCTCCTTCACCTGCTCATTACTACGCTTAGAAAGGTGCAGAGAGAGGGAGGGGCGAGAGAAGAGGAGAGATAGAGGAGGAGAGAGAGGAAAATGGGTGAGACAGGCCCAAAAATAAAGAAAGGAATAGCGCTAATGAGTACACTCAGGTTTGCTCAGTTGCTGTGACAACGTGCCGACTCAAGCCACTGCACAGCTAATGAATAACACACACATACACACAGACAGACACGCACACACACGTACAGCTGAGAGTAAAGGACACAGTATATCCCTTCAAGCTTTTGTCATCGTCATGGGTCTGCAGCCATCCAGAACCCATCAGAACACAGCACACTCCACTGAGACCAAAAATGGCACGTGTCCATATGCTTGCCTGTGCTGTGTATGTGTCTGCAGTGAAAACTATCAAATACCTATGCCAACATGAAGAAACACAGCCAAAGCTTTGAACCAGATCAATCAGGACCACCATGCCGTGACTGTGCCAGTTGGATCGAGCTGTATGGTTTTCGGAGAGGAAAGATGAGCTCTGGAGAAAGGAGGAAAAACCCTCACAATGCAGCAACCTCAGGCATCCAAACTGACTGGCAGGAGTAAAAATATAGTCCCTAAATTGTGTGCATATAGCCTACTGTAGCTTATAAATTGTGTGAATTTGAGCAGATGTATTAAAAGAAAACTGTCAGTTGAGACAGTTGGCAAGGATGTTTTCTTTTACTTTGTTATTGTTCTGGAGACATGATGCTCAATGCTATTTGGAGAAGGGTTCGACAGTATGATGACATAAAGTATATACTAGGGAAAGACCGATTATCGGCCAGGCCAATTATTGGCACCGATATTCAGCATTTTGACACATATCGGCCTCAGCCTTTTTTTAAAAAAAAGAGATCAATTTAAAACTGGGTTATTTTGGCTCTGATGCAGCCGCACCTCTCTGTCTGCAGTCACTACTCTGTCTCCAGCATTGTCCCGCCCACAGGTAACAGCCAATCAGCAGTGAAAGCTGTGCATGCACAGTGCTCACACACACGGCAGAGAGGAGAAAAAGTTTTGCCAGGTGGAGAAGCTCAGAGCTAAGAGATGCTGCTGACCCTGGGAACTCCCTGCACTTTTTGTTTTTGTTTGAACTTAAAACAAAGATAAGTCAAAGATAAAATAAAATTTCAGTTATATTGAAATTTTGTAGAAAACTTGAGGGAGCTATTTATTTGTTTAAGTTTTCATTTAACTTTATAAGACATGCTGCTGAGCCTGGGAGCTCCCTGCACTTTTTGTTAGAATTTTAAAACAAAGATGTCTATTGTCTAAGATAAAAAAAAACTTTAACATGTTGCAAATCTGAAAAGCTGTTTAATAAACATATGCTTAAAGGCATTTAAACGAAGTTAAGTGTTGGAGTTTGTATTATTCAAAATCTTAACGCCAATATTTTCACTTCTACTGCAAATGAATATTGGTTCCAAATATCGGTTATTGGCCTCCTTGACTACTAATAATCGGTATCCGTATCGGCCCTGAAAAAACCATATCGGTCTATCTCTAATATACACTAATGACAGAGATTTGTCACAGTTTTGTCTGAGGTATGTATCTATAAACTGCTTTTGAGTTAAATTTACTAAGTTGAAATTAGCCATCTCTAACAAGTTTTACTGTGTAATATCTAAAAGTACTCACAGACACCCACCGTCCTGTTATAAAACACTGAAGTTTAGGGAAATGCATTACACAAAGGAGAGCTGAAGTGACACTTATTGCTCACTCCTCCTTTCGAAAAGGCTGAACTATGACAGTATACAGCCACTGGCTGTGAGCACAGCTGCAGCTGCTCTGCCTGGCTGAGGCGAGTGAACCTGTGGCTGTGGATATGGTTATTGCTCCCACTACAGCTGCATTTGTGGTTGAATCTGTGATGCTATGGATATGGCTACAATCGCTGTTCTGTGTCATTAAGCCACACAGGATTTGAACCGACAATGCTCATAACAGATAGGACAATTCACTACACACACACCCTGCGTGTAGTTGGTGTTACACCCATTCTAAACTAATGCAATTATAACAACAAAAGCACAGCAAAGCCAGTGGCCAAAGCCACATAATCCCAGGGTTAAAGTAATAATCTCAACTACAGCCTCTCTCAATCAGTGTAGAGGGCTAGGTTAACTAGCTCTGTTATCTAGCCCCAATGATCTATCTATCTATCTAGCTGCAGTGACACAGAAGAGACTGAGGGTATAGTGTTATAGAGGCAGGTGAGAGTCTGCGCAGTGGTCGCAACCAGCAGAGGACTAATACATAATACATAATACTATATTATAATACAGCTCAGCCTCTATGGATCAGAGAGAATACAAAACGTATTGCAGGGTAAAGCTAAACATTATGCAGAGATTCAAAACTTACTATGACAGAGTGCAAATGTAGAAAAACACTTCCACTGTGCTCTCTTATGTTGAGATATTTCAGAAAATAAATATTTGATTTGATTTGCTGATGGAGCTAAATGAAAAGTCAGGGGGAAAATGTCATCAGGATTCATCCTCTGTGCACCATGAATTGCTGTATCAGCTGTCATCCAAAGTGGTGGACAGATCGACCAGTTAATAAAACTTTGCCACAGATAGCCACTAGTGAGGCTAAAGATTTCATTGTGATATCAACCATCCATCCGTTAGCCAGACCATTTATCCCTGAGGGCAGTGGGGGAAATGAAGCCAATCCCAACTAACATCAGGTGACAGGTCGCCAGTTTATCACAGGGCTGTTGAGTCATAAGGAGACGTCAGCTAATTTTTGCCTTGGGGTCCTGTAGCAAGTTAATCTGGCCATGCTTGTACAGTACCTGAAGTACCTTCACAAGGACTACCAGTGATTTGCAGGACCATAATATTGTGCTACACTGGGATTATGAAAAAGTAGCATACAACTTTGACTTGACTCCCTGAGGATTAGTTGGCATTTTCACTTATAATATAACCACTCATGGTGAAAAACAGCTAATGCAATTCTGTGTCCCAACAAAAATGAATCTGATATATTGCATATTGCCTGAGTTGCTTCAGATTTTGATTTCAAACTGTCTGATCCCTGTCTTTGGAGATGGTTTTTCGTGGAAACAAATGTTAAGAGGTCTGTACTTAAACGTATTGTGTAGTATTCTCCTTTAAGCTGCACTGTGATACAACATCTAAAGCTACCTCCAGTGATCCCTGCACAGTAGGTCACAGCTGCAAGGACAGTGCATCTGGATGCGTGTCTGTGGGTGCACGTACTGTATGTTGCTCTGTTCATGCATGTGTGTATTTGTCTCTGCATAAGTACTGTAGGGAGAATGTCTTCTCCTGGGGCCAGTGGAGGGCCCCGGGGCTCAAGTTGACAACACTGATAACCAAGATCAGCTGTTCAGCTAATGAACCTCCAGCATAAACAGACACAGACACACTATACACACTTTTGCCTTTTGTTTGAACGAGTTTCAGAGAGGTGGAGGAAACAGATGTCACGAGCTGGGAGGAGGCCTCCTCTCATCTCTTGAGATTATAAACTGACTGTCTACCCCCAAACACACACACACACACACACATGTATACATTGGTGAGACACAGGCACAAAACCTCTCAATCTCTGCCTCCCTTTGTTCCAGTTCAACATGAGGCAAGAAGACAAAGGCACCATCACACCGTACAGGTCGGAATTCATTCCCAGCTAGTTTCACAGAAGGCTGATATGCAGCTCCTAGGCTTCAGATGCACAACTCTCGGCCCGGCGCACAGTTAGAGACAAGTTAAGACAAAGACCATTTCTAGGTAATTACAACGTAAGAGGATATAAAATCTACATAAACTGATTGCAAATGACATGCATGCCAAAAACATGTTTATTTAAGTATCTTATATCCAGAAAGAAATGTGTCATCTGCAAACAGATTTTTATTGAAAGATGCAAAGCACTGTATCTTTCTCATTGGTATATGGTAACTGGTAATTGATTATATCTAGAGCCTGCACTTACGTGAGATATGATAAGTCCCTGTACCTTTCTCAGCAGTTTGCGGTCGCTTTCAATGTTTCGCAGCCTCTCCTCTGTAAGCAGGCAAACAGAAAAGGTAAGTTCTAGGACTTTCACGGAACAGTTATTTTATTCATGACAGCTAGGTGGCCTGACATCTGACAAAAGATGAAACAGAATAGATATAGTAAAAGTTTGTTCTTATGCATATTTGGAGGAAAGTAAGAATGAGTTTAGTGCTCAGGTGGCTACATTTCAAGGTATGGATAGTTTAGTACCACAGTTTGACTCCTGATCCGCTGCAGACTCTACTCAAATGACATTACCAGGGCAAGATGGCAGCACTTGTATCCAGGATGTTCTGGTTTAATTTTGTACAGTGGGAGGAGGGTGGAAATATACCCATCCACCTTTATGAACAGTAACCCAGTCAGACTCAATTCATAAATCAGACTTGACTTGACAAAATCTAAAAGACTGGGACTTGGCTTATAGAAAAAAACTTTGGCCTTTTGGAACATGTGTGTTTTGTATTTGGTAGTCAGACCTGCATGGTGTGGCGACAGGAAGACAGGAAGTAACGTTGGAAGGGCTGTAATGAAACATAAATTGCAGGAGCTAGCATGACTAATAACAGCATTCCACAAGGTTGTAAATTATACCTTCTTATCAAACACTGTTAAAATCTCTGTCCTGTCTTTCCTCTGCAGCCGATCATCCTTCTTTGTCTGCTGCTTGTATTATTTTCAGTGCAGTTATAAAACAAGCATGATGAGAGGTCCATCCCACACCCATAAGTGAGCAAACCCAAAACCGCTGGAATCCTCAGCGACACTGTGTCAAATTTCAGTCAGAACTGGTTGCAGCTACAGTGAATGGGTCTCTGCATTCTTTGCACAAATGAATGAAGCTCTGATCTTTGTAAATCAAAATCTGGTCTGACTACACCATTAAAAGATTTTCTTTTTGTTTTCTGAGATACTTGTTTACCTGTACCCCAGTGTTCAAATTGTAAAACATCAGAAACTATGTCTGTGCCTTAAACCAATTCCATACTGTACAGTATGTAAAATATATATTTTTTGTTTAAATAAATTGGTTTCCACATTTTAGACGTTTTCTTTATACATAAAATCAGACTTTGAAAAGATTATATATATGTATTATATGTAAAATTGTGTTTACAGTGGTATCATATTGTTCTAATATTTTGGACCTGGAAGCAGAGGCTCTAAAGGGAGCCCGCATTTTGTAACATAACACATAAGCAATACATGTGCTTATTCCACTGAAAGAAATGTCATCTGGCAAACAGATTTTTATTGAAAGATGCAGCACTGTATATACTCTCTCATTGGCATAGTAACTGGAAAATGACTAGGTCAGAGTTCAAACATGGAGGATGTCTCTTACCTTTCTCAGCAGGTTGCAGATCCTTTCACTGTCACAGCCTCTGTAAGCAGGCAACAGAGAAAAGTTCTAGGGACTCACGAACAGTTATTTTATTCATGACAGCTGAGGCGCTGACATCTGACAAAAGATGAAACAGATAGATATAGTAAAAAGTTTGTTCTTATACTGTACGGAGGAAAGTAAGAACGGTTCTTGATGCTCAGAGTGGCTAAGCATTTCAAGGTATGGATAGTTTAGTACGATAGCTTGACTCCCTGATCACTACCAGTAGACTCCTGGCCCCAAAATGGACATTACCAGGGCAAGATGGGCAGCACTTGTATCCAGGATGTTCTAATAATTTTTTTGTACAGGAGGAGGTGGAAATATGCCATCCACCTTTATGAACAGTAACTCAGTCAGACTCAATCTATAAACTAGACTTGACTTGACAAAATTCCAGCAGACTGGGACTTGAATTTCACAGAAAAAACTTACCAACTTGGAACATGTGTGTGTTTTATGTTAAGATATAGTCAGACCCCATGGTGTGGGCAACAGCAGAAGGGCAGAAGTAACGTTGGAAGGGCTGTAATGAAACATAAATTGCAGGAGCTACATGACTAATAACAGCATTCCACAAGGTTGTAAATTATGACTTTATCAAATACCTGTGTTAATCTCGTCACTGTCTTTCCATCACTGCAGCCGACTGGCACATCCTCTTTGTCTGCTGCTTGTATTATTTTTCAGTGCAGTTATAAACAAGCATGATGAGGTCCATCCCACACCTCCGTCAAACAGGCAAACACTGAGATCCTCATGACACTGTGTGTCAAATTTCAGTCAGACTGATTCACAGCCATTATGAATGAGTCTCTGCATTCTTGCACAAATGAATGAAGCTCTGATCTTTATGGAAATTCAAAATCTGGTCTGACTACACCATTAAAAGATTTTTTGTTTTTTCTGAGAGATGTATTTCACCACTGTGCCCCCAGTGTTTAGTGCCCAACATCAAAACTATGTCTGTGCCTTTAAACCAGTAATCTTGTATGCTGTACAGTATCTTAAATATAATATTTTTGTTTAATAAATTGGTTTCACATTTCTACGTTTTTCTTTATACAAATCAGGATATTTGAAAAAAGATTATATAGGTATTATAGTGTAAAATTGTATTTTAAGGTAGTGTTCTGTTGTTCTAATATTTTGACCTGAGCAGAGCCTAGGGGTTGTCAGTATTTTGTAACATAAATATAATGTTATGTAAAGTTGTCTACATCCACAATCATCAAATTTGCTGTGCCTAGTTGTATTTGACATTGATTGGTTTACAAGGATGTATCTATGTTGTCAATTCATCCTCTCTCTGATCTTCTTAGAAAAATTTTGTGCATTTTTTTCAAATCGATTTTTTATTTATTTCATCACAAACCAAATTACAATTAAATATTTGTCTCTTCTCCCATGCATTTACTTGGGTGACAGGTGAACCAATCCAAATCCACCTCTTTTTAGTCATATCAAACTTTGGTCTTATCTTGGTTTGACCCAAAACTGAAAAGTGTCAGAGTGTCCTGACCAAACAAGGTAGGGTGTGAAAGCACCTTAAAGATCTCATCATGTTTGAATTGTTCCACATTAGAGCGGTGGCTGAGAGGCTGAGTATTTCTCCAGCAGCAGGAGCTACTATGTTTATATAATTCAGTACATTTTAATATTTGTACGTCTTTGTGTGTATTAAGCTGTAAATGCTTAAACCAGCAACGCCCATAAAGCTGGAGCCACCGTTTCACCGGGCGGGCTTTAACATCAGCATCAACATTGTTCCATTCCTACAGAGACGAATGTGGACTTGAGTGGCAGTGGTGTTCAGAGGGGCGTATGCAAAGCTCTGGCTGCTTATGAATCATATATTGACTGAGCTGTCATGCTGTTTGTGCTTATGGACAATGTCGAATTGTATCTCTCCTCCTCATAAACTACTAACGCCAACAACAGAGGGCTCCATGGGAACGATAAAGTATATTAAAAAAAATATTTCTAGCCTATACAGAACATCAGCCGGTATGTCTAAAGTTGAACTGATATTTAGCAACCACACATGAAAAACAGGATTAAAATGGATGGAAGTGTGCCGTGAATAATTGAGTGAAAACACATTTTGTTGCTCATGAAAAAAACAAATAATCTGGCGTCTCTGATTCTCCATTGGTCTGCTTATTGTTATTTACTTTTCATATACTGAGAGCCACTGGTAGTATGTGTCTCAGCATACAGTACTTCATACTGTGGCCGCGGCCTGCCCTGTCGGTTTTGAACTCACCGTGCATTTTTCATCATATGTTAACACGCTGGAGTGCAGCGAGAGTCCACAATGATTTAAGGTGTGGGAAATGTTCCAGCAAGAATTTACCTCTGCTCAGCTACAATACAGCCGAGCTGGTAGTTTAGTGTGTGTGCGCATGTAATGCTGGGCTAGTCAGAGACAGAAGCAGGGACTAATAAGAAAGCTGCAAGATAAGCTTAAGGAGAAAGAATGTTGTGTGTGTGTGTCTGTGTGTGTGTATGAGGAGAGAGAGAGAGAGAGAGAGAGGTGGTTTTGCCAATTAAACTGGCATTCAGTGTTTCCAACAAACAGTAACCTATGGTATATGGTTTTATTTACCTAAGGGCTTCACTCTTTGATCGTTAAATACACTGTTGTGTTCAAGTTTGGTTTTTGAGTCGGTCTACTTTTTGGTTGTAAATGAAGTATCAGATGACAACGTGCATGCAGCAGGTGTGTTAAAAACATTCATTAGTCAGTATCCCGTGTTATGACATGCAATCAACATTGGGACCTGTGTATCATATGATGTGTATTTGCAATTTCACCATGACGCAGTAACAGCACTGTGTCAAAGTGTGCAAGGATCTCCATCAACAGGCCAGGGATGACCCAACCTTGATGTTGAGGATCATCACTGGTGACGATGGATGGGTCTACAGTTGCGACTCAGGGACTAAACAGCAGTCTTCACACTGGAAGAGTCTCCAAGACCAAAGAAGCAAGTCAGGTCAGGAGCGTGACTGAGAGCATGCTCGTTGTTTTCTTCAACATTCACTAGTTGTGCACCATGAATTCTTTCCACAGGGTCAGGCTGTCAACACAGACTGCTACTGTACCGTTCTGAGGCATCGGAGGGACGATATTCGGTGCAAACCACCTGAACTGTGGCGCAATTTCTTCATGACAACAAGTTTTTTGTCCATACTAACACCATTGTTACTCCCCACAATGCCACTTGCCAGATTTGGCTCCCTGTGACTTCATCCTTTTCCCCAAAATGAAATTCAAGTTGAAGAGCTGCCATTTTGAAACGGTAGAGGAGATACAGCACAGGTCACAGATGGTGCTAGACATGCTTCTAGGGAACGTACAAAGCATCGCTGTGCTGGGACAGATTTATCACTGCACAAGGTAACTACTTCCTAGGGGACAGTAGTCAAATTGAAGTCAGTTATGGTTTTAGAGGTGTCTCAGAATTTTTTGATCGCACCTTGTAAATACTGAAAAAAAAGGGAAAAGAGCTATCCTGGCTCTGTCAAATTGAAACAATTGACCTCTCAACATATATAATTCAACCTTAGTAACTCTATTTCTTTGTTTGACCTGTTCATGAACAGAAATGTAAAAAAACTAACAAAATTTTCCAAACAAATTTTTCCCTATATGGAGACTAAAACTAAAATCTGTGCTTGCTGACTGTACCTGACAACCACCACTATAGCCAAAGATGCTTCACACATGTGCACTGTGGATGGATAAACCCTTGTTATTGATAAACTGTCAAGAAGCAGCTTGCACTGGTTTGAAAAATTGGATGCAATCACTGAGCTGCAGAGGTTTTCTTTTGTTTGATTTATTTATTGATCGATTTCACTTCATCTTCAGTCTTTTTTTTTCCTGTAATGTTTGGGCTTTCAATAAATTTTGGCCTTTATGCCTTTATTTAATATGACAGTGAGGATAGACAGGAAGTGGAGTGAGAGAGTAGGGGAATGACATGCAGCAAAGGTCCGGCTGGATTGGGAGTTAAGCCAGGGACTTGCTGCTCAGGGTACTAAGGCTCATGTGGTGCCCACCCTAACCATTCGGCTATCAGGTTGCCCCCTCTGCCTTCAGTCTTGACGCTTAAGTTGGCTCACCACATCCTGACCCAACTCTGTATTTAGATCTACACTAATCAATAGTTTCATATTAACAATAGATCAGATTTCAACATGTAAAGGGGTTGTCTCAGTCTCACCACTTTTATCAGTTAGTTTCCAACGGATTCAGGCAGCTTTTTTCTGTGAAAATTATTGCACAGTTCATCACAGAAGAGCAAGAGACAAGTTAGCAACTGGCTGGGTATTGGGTGGGTAACTCTTAAGAGCTAAGCAGAGCTAAATGAGTAGTTCTAACCTTTTCAAGTCACGATCCCCCAGAAGAGTTGGTGTTGGTGCATTCTATGCTGGTAAGTGGTTTAAAGCTTTTTGTGTCTAAATATTTTGGCATGTGATTACTCTAAGCCCCACAGGTAAGTAAGTGGGTGTTTGTGCTGTGAAATGGTGAAATGAGTATGGATAAATGGAGGTGTAAAACTCCATTGTGTAGGTGCGGTGCTGTCCATAGTACTGAAATGGAGCAGAGGAGATCCAAAGACAGACAGAACACGTCACTTAGATTGGTTTCTCAGCCTGCTTGCTTTTTGTGTCTGTAAATAGAATTTTTGGCCCTAATTCCATTTTCCCCTCAGTGTAACAATCCACAGACAGAGGGAAATGACAGGGACATGAAGGGACAGTCGACGAGAGAGAGAGAGAGAGAGAGAGAGAGATCTGCAAACCATAAACTGCTGTTTACCCCTGCTGAATTTGGGTGATGATTGTAAATCCTCTGATTAACAAATGTAAATAAATAATAGACATGATGACAGTTTTGTTAAGTTTTAACAGCAAGCACCAAGGACTGTAGCATACTCACTCACCACTGTCTTTTGGCTCTGTAGTTCTCCCTCCTTATACTGAAAAAACTCTAAGGGGTTTGTTGTTTTTGGATGTGTTTCATTTCCAAAAATGTCTTAAGTTTAACTGGTTTTAAACTTGCATGCACTGTGGATATTCCACATTGTTTTGGGCTATGCATGTAAATCTATATTGCAGACTGTCAGGCTGATATTTCTGAAGTTTATTGGGAGTTCTGGGCTCTGTTGGGACCAGTGCTGGCACCTTGCATTTCTAAGTTGATGGTGCTGCTGTCCAACTTTTCAGGTGACCCACCTTCAGACACCTCTGCCTCCTGTGCAAGTCTGTGCACAATACTTTCTGAGAAGCCATCGCTCCATAGACTTTCTATGTGCCTGTTAGCAAGACTAGCTAGGGCTGCTTGGTTAAGCATGATTTTGTGGCACACAAGTTTCATTTTTTGTGTCCAATCACAAACCATAAAATCTATTCTAAGGCAAATTATATCTCCAATCTAAAATATGTTATTTTATTTTCAATATGTTCTCCACAAACCATCTTGTGACCCCCTTGAGAACCACTGCTCTAAATGATGAAACTAGAAGTTCCTGGGTGGGAGGCTGTGAACAAGTCATTTTATAACATTTATTCGTGTCTTGCGTAGGCATGTGTGTGTGTCTCTGTATGAGACTTGCAGATACAAGTACCCCGGCTTCCACTCCTTCAGCCTCCCCAAAACGCCTCGTGGGTCTTTACATCATTTCAGAGCCGAATCAGAAGGAAGCGTGCTCCATGCTTTTACCTTTTCATTATTTCAAATGTTGTAAAGTACGAGGAGAAGCCAGTTCAGCAGAAGAAAGTTTGACTTTGAAGTGCAATATACAGAGTGGCATCATGGGCAAAAAAGGGAATCTATGATTGGAAGGAGGAACAGCGGAAAAAGTGGTTGGGGTAAGAATTTGTATTCATGGCAGTGGATTACATTTTCCTGCAGCGTGTACAGGAACTCTTTCATGTTCTTCAAAATGCTGAATTTTAACCCTCCTTCTGTCCTCAGTATGACCTCCACACACATGCACACACACACACCAACATTCATATATACATACAGTATATACACACACACACACACTCTTGTCTTTCTGACAAAAACACACCACAACAGCTCTGAAAGACCCAGTCTGATGACCAATTATCTACAGTACATCGCTAATGTCTATTTCTGGTTGAGACCATGCATCTCATCAAGAACTGCACAGATTCACTCCTGCACGACACTATCTCCCCTCGCCTTCATCTGCTGCTGGGTTTGAACGAGGACACACAAATATATTCCACTCAAAGCAGCACTGTCTGTGTGTGTGTGTGTGTGTTTGTTGGTGTGCGTGTGCGCTCACACCCGCAACTGTCTACTCATTAGCAAGCAATTAGGCTGATGGCTCTTTGAAATGTTACTCAGCCAGAATTTGCTTGACAAGCGAGAGTGATCGTGGAAGTACAGTATAAACAAGAGCTGAAAGATGGGAGGGGTGGTGGTGGTGGTTGTGTGTGTGTGTGTGTGTGTGTCTGTGTGTGGGCGGGGGGGGGGGGGGACTTTAAATTGACCTTTATTCAACTAGGCAGACCAATTAAGAGCAAACTCTCATTTACAGGAACTGCCTTGTGTAAGCATGATTGGACAATGAACCCCTAAAGATGAAGTGGAAGACGGTTGTTCATAATGTTAATGTTCCACTGGTGTAAACTGTGTTTAAATACTGTGAAATAAATTTCCCCTTTGACTTGAGAAAGACTTGAACTTAAGCAGGGGAGACAGGAGTGGAGCAGAGAGGGAGATGGACTGATAAGGGGGGTGGGGGGTGGGGGCATTTAAACAATGTGAAGAGGCTACAGAAGCTGTCATCGCTCGCGCTTGTGTCCTTGGTGAAATGCTGATGAACATCAATTCGTTACACTAATGAAGTCACATCCATAAAACATCTGAAAATAAAAAAAAACAGCAGTCTCTCTTTGCTTCATCTCCCTCCTCAGTTATCATTCTGATTTCAGAGTCGGATGATATTATCATTGCCCCTGGCTATGGCTTTATTCCTCCATAATAATGTGCATGTGCATATGAATATGTAAGAGTGAGCATCCTCACTGGAGTCTGCGTGTATGTGTGTGACATAAGCAACAGATGCCACTGGAAAACATAAAGCTCTTAGCACGATGGGAAACAACGCAATTAAAGTTGAAATATATTTTCATCACAGGGCATCTATAGTATGTTTGTGTGTGTCTGCATGCCAGGGAGTGATAAGTGTGAAATCAGGGCAGCCATGTAAAGCCAGTTGTTTTTATAGTGTGGAATAAGTTGTCATGTATGACAATGTGTGTGTATACATGCATGTACAGTAAGTGTGTTTTTTCACAGATACAGCTGTTGCTCAGTCACACCAGAAAGTAGCACAGCAAAGTTCTCTCACCCACTCTCTCATGAACTACTCACAGAGATAGCTTGTGAGCTACTGTAGCTGGCCAGCTAATAGCTAAGACCCACTGGCCTGTTAACTTGTACCTTGTGTAAGTGCGGCCATCCACCAAATCTGACCAATGACAACATGTATAGCCATATGTCATCATTCACCTATTGGCTGGTTGATGTGGTGTCCAGCAAACAATGTGGGCTACATAGACAACTGGAAGATCTTTTGGGGAGGACCTGATCTGATTAGGTGAGACAGCATTCATCCCACTTTGAATGGTGCGTCTCTCATCTCTAAAAATCTGACAGAGTTTATTAGAAAACCAAAGCCATGATTTCTCGGTGTTGAGACCAGGAGGCAGAGTTGCAGTCCTACGTGCTTCTCTGCAGTTTCCTTTGAGCTGTCACGCTTCCAAAACTTTCTAGACTCCTTACAGACTGTGCCTGCACCCCACTTAAATTAAATATACCAAAAATCAACAAAGGAGGAGTAATGCAAGAATTACAGCTTTGCAGTTGTATGCCTCCACCAACAAGTCCTGTTGCAGTTGATTAGTGTGTGAATTCTTGAGTTATGACCTTTGACCTTTGACCAAAACCTAATCAGCTCATCTTTGAGTCCAACTGAATGTTTGTGCCAAATTTGATGGAATTCCCTCATGGCTTTACTGAGATATTGTCTTCACAAGAATGGGATGGACAGAAACCCAAAACATAATGAGGCATAAAAACAGGACAATTAAAGGTGGACTATGAAATATTAGATTGTTTTTTTCTAAATGGTTATTAGTCAGTGATTTGATGACTGATCATCATATTGATTTGCTCTGTATTACTGAAACCTATTTGCTAAATGTAAAGATGAATTTAGTAAAGATATCACCAGGTATTGGAATGTACTTAAACTGGTCATTTAGTGAAATCCTTAATAAACTCAGGCAAACACACTGAAACACATCCACAAAATGAACAAACACATGAGTAAACAAGAGTTTTTGAAACATCACCAACCACAACATCAGCTCCTCCGGCAACAGTCCTACTTTTCTTGGAAGAAGGAAGTTTTTGAGGGCAAAAACATTTCCTCTTCATGTGCTGTGACATTATTCACCATACTGTATAATTTACTCTGCACCACATGTGCCAAACTCAAGGCCAGTGGGCTGAATCTGGCCCCTCAAAAAAATTTGATCTGGCCTGCATATCAATTTAGGTTTGCCTAGCTGTAGCGGTGGTCTGCTCAGCGACGGGCCCCATGCACTGTTCACTCTCCAACCTGTCAGGTGTTTGTCTGTGGCAAACACACTCACCACTTCTTTCCCCAAGACAGAGAGAGAGAGTGAGAGAGAGAGAGAGAATGAGTGGAGAAACTGAAGACAGCACTTACAATCAGAACACACTGAAGGCCAAGTCTGATTCAAGTTTGACAAGACAAGTTTGTACCATTCATCCGAACGCCTTCAGGCTGCCTGTGTCCCGAGCATGTTCCAGAGCACTCACTTTATGTGAGCAAATGTTCTCTGTGATGAAGATCAACAAATCCTCTAACAGATCCCGCCTCTCAGACGAACATGTTGCCTCCATTCTGTATGGCTGCAGCTCAGGACTTTAAGCCAAGAACTGACGAACTTGCATCAGAGATGTCAGGTGTCTGGCGGCTGGAAATAAGCCAATTTTTGTGGCTAAAGAGTGTGTCAACATCAATGTGTCATATGTAGATTTGTGTGTTTTGCTTGACAAGAAAAGGTTAACAGACAATGAACAAGGGTAAGTTAATCCAGCTTTATACAAAGTTTGCTGCAAATCTGTGTGCAAGAGAGAAGGACTGACAGGGAGGACATAGAGATTGCACCTGTGTGTTTGTGGTGTGTGTGTGTGTGTGTGTGTGTGAGTGTGTGAGGGGTCTTCACAATGTGAGGCTCCTGAGGGAGCAGGCTGACAGAAACTGCTAATTAGACTGCATGGAAGAAAGAGGACAGACAGAGAGACGAAGACAGACAGAGAGGAAGGAAGGAAAGCAGGGTGGGAGACATTATGCAAGACTCTGTGAAAGACAGATCATATGGATCATTTCTGTAAGCGTGTGACTGTGTGAGTTATATATGCTGTGCACTATGGCTGCATTCAAGATGAAGCCATCAACCAGAGAACTGTAAAAATGTGTGATGTTTTAACTTTGTTCCCAAACATGATGCAAGTCACTTGAAAGAAAGAATACTAGTGGTTGACCGACCAGCTGATGCAGATAATAATAATAATATTTGTTTTGTTTTAAAAGAAAAAGCAAAGAAAAGTCATGTCTAAAATACATGGTTATCTTGGTCAATGAGATTTTATATTTTAGGTAGAGTATTTATTAACTAATGAAATAGAAACATGCAGTGGGTTATGCTTACAGAATGTATACATTCTAATATAATATATTTAACACTAGCCATTAAAATGACAGAGATAAGCTGGAACTGACCACTACTAGTAACCCATACCCATCCACAAGTCACACATTATAAGTTATGTCTGGGAAAACCTGTCTTCATTAGCTGCAACAGCAGTTTGTTTGGAGTAAAAAAAGAAAAACAGGGTAGTTAGCATGAGGGGCAATATATTCCACAGCATTCTCCATTCAGTAATGCACCACAGATGTTATTGTCCAATATTGTGGAAAACACCCACTCACAGGTTTAAGATGTGAAGATGTATCAATGTGCATAACATGTATAAAGTAGGAGATTAAATGATAAAATGAAGAGGTTGTTTGCTTATTCACTTCCCTTCCAAGAGACAGGCTGTGTGTGTTTGGAGCTGAGACGTGGTTAGCCTAATTTATCATGAAAACTGGAAGCAGGGGAAGAGAGTTAGTCCGACTCTGTCCAAAGTGAAGAAAAAAACACCTACTAACCCATCTAAAGCTTTTAACATGTCATGTCCTGTTTGTTTAATTCATGCATAAACAGATATAAAAAACTATTTGTGGTTTAAGGAGGAGTTGCTGTTTCAAGTGCTAGGCCAAGCTAACCACATCCTGGCTTTAGCTGATAATCTGACTCGCACTGACAATCATTATGAAGTAATTTTCAATATTTCAAAGTACATGTCATCACTGCCCAGAAAAGTTACTTTCAGTTCTACTCATTGATTATCTTTTTTTTTTTCCCTAAATCCACCAACTTTCAGGTATTTTGGAACTCAGTAGAAAACGTTAAGAGTAACAACAACTTTAAAACAATATATTTAATGGATGTTTTGAAAGAGAAATCATACATTTCAGGGCCGCACTTTCATCTGGAAATGGGTAGCAGTGATGCATTTCATATAAGAAGCAGGAGGCAAAGGGGAAGGATGGGTTTAGGAAACATGAGAGAGTAAGAGAAGAAAGAAAAAGGAAGAGGAAAATTAGATGGAACTTTTGTACCCATTCCCCTGCTGGATTCTTTGATACATTCTGCATTGTATAATGATATGCAAATATGACAAAATATGAAAGTGGCAATGAGTGGGGAAATCTGGTCTAATGCACTGTTTTCAGAGCCTTGGAAATGCCTTTCAAGCTCAAGAATTCTTTTCATTTGGCCTCTTCAGAAATCCTCATTCATCCATCTCTCCCTCTTTCTGTCTGTCTCCATCTCTAACTCTTCTCTTTCACCCAGTTTGCAATTTTTTCATTATTCCCTCTCCCTCTCCAACTTCCCTCCTCGCTCTCTCTCTCTTCTGCTCATCCCTAAGGAACTATAGAAGTCAATACTCTAGAGAAGCTATACAGTCCAGAGCTTTTAAGTCAAAGTCACCTCCAAACTAACTGTTTGTGCTGTACTGTAGCACCATGTATTATTAAGAACCAAGTGTGTTAGTAAAAGCCCAAAAGACTCAAGGGAAAGGGATTTAGAGGGCTGGAATTCATCCTGAAACAACTTTACTTGGGGCAGCTTTCCTGTGCTGGCCAACACTAATGTACATCCTTCTCCACAACTTCTCCTGATTGCTGGTGTGGCAATTCTGAAGAGCAATGATGCAGAACGTATTTGCTTTTTTTTTTTTTTTTTTGCATTTACTTACTGTGAGAATTTTTGAGGGAGACAAGGTAACAGAAAAAGTGTGTTGCAGAAAAGTACTCCAAGGTTCTAAGTACCCATTACATTCTCACATGCACAAATATATTTATACATTAAGTACATCAATGCAGATCTGTGAGAACACAGTTTACACCACAGCATTTATTTAATATTCACTTCACATCTCATTTGTTTCAGCCTGGGAGCTTGGGGGAGTTGAGGGTATATGTATAATCCAGTGTATTAACCTGTGACTTGACTATTGTTAAAACATAATATTCTCCAAGCTGAAATAAATAAGTGTTCCTATTTAAATAGCATATGGGATACACAGTATCACTAAAGGCTTAAATCCCTGCATTAGTCTGAAAAAGGCTTTAAAACATACTAGGGATAATATGAAATGAATAGCATTAGCTGAGGGTGTGGCCAACAAAGAGTCTGCTGGTATCTGTCAAGGTGACACTAAAGCTCTCTGTGGAACATATGATGCTGAAATATTTTTGATGTAATGGTCCTAGGACCATTACAACTGTCCAACAATCCAACTGTAAGACAGTGGACGCCAACAACTAGTGCAACATACACTGTCCATGTTGTGTAGTATGACTCCATTTGACTTGTGTCAGTTGATGCACATAACACCTCAGATGGATCAGACAAGAAAGAAATAAATAAAGAACTAAATAAAATAAGGGTACATTATTGATGCCTATTGACACTGTGAAATATAACAGTGGTATATCCTAACATGTATGATGTAAGTCAAGATGTAGCATGTGTATACATACATAGATAAACAATGGGTTAAGGTCTTTTGACAGCCATCAAATGCATATATGTGTGTTGCTCTACAGCGATATGGTGATCACGAATTCTGACAGTGTCAGAAATGTGTCCACGTCTACAAATCAGCTATCACTGGGAAATTGCATGAAATGGTGCAGAGCACATTAGCTGATGCAACATTGTGGGCGCCATTTTGGTGTAAGTGACAGTGAAACCTGCCAGCTCACTGTCCAACATCATGTCCAACAGTGGCACAGATGGATGACAAGGGGACTGAAAAACAACTGCAGGTTACTTTTACATTTACCTGACAAGGACCTCTAGCGGTAGTGTGAATTATGTTTGTCTATGAAGAGCAAAGATGTGATGTTGGTAGCACTCCAAAGCTAAGGAGATCAGGATGGATCATCAAGTCAGCAATGCGTATGAGGAGATCACTGTTCATTTCTCATTCTCTATTTAATTCGATTCAATTCAGTTTTATTTATATAGCGCCAAATCACAACAAAAGTAATCTCAAGGCACTTTTCATAGAGCAGGTCTAGACCGTATTCCTTATATTATTATATCTACCAACAGTCAGTGTTGATGTATTTAAACCTTGACTATGATTTTTGTCTATACCTAACCAATTCATTGTTTTTAACACACACTACAATATTTTTCTGACCTTAACCAAGTAGATTTAATGACTAAACCTAAACAGACCTTTACTATAGAGTTGACATATCAGGAAATACAGTATATAAAGGTTCCGCCAGATCAGAACAGTTCTAATTACATTATATCGCTATGATTCACCATATATTTAGATCACAATCTGACATGCTTAAAATGTACATTTGATAGCTGAGGTCTTTAAGAAATACCTGAAACTGAAGTTAAGTCAAGTAGTGACATCTTTTTGCATCCTAACCAGCATGTTAATTCAACCCAGGGTTCTCTCAGGAGAGTTCCAGTTAAATTTTGGCATCTAATTTTGATACAATAATAAGTTATGTAGCTTGGTGAGCATTCCTGTAATAATCAATAAATAGTAGTCTTCTCAGATATATAGCCAGACAGCTAACATTTTTGTTCTGAACTGAGCTTAGACTATACTGAAAGTAGGCTATAGCTAGAGGTGTGAGGCTTAAGATGGTTTCGGTTAGTAGAGGGTTAGAGACAGCTTGCATTGGGACTGGTAAGTGTAAATCGTTGTGACTGTGTGCAGGATCAGGCCAAGTGTAGAGTCAATGCTTATTTCTGTGGTTTGTCACTTTTATTTTATTTATATGTGAATTCTTTTTTGTTTTGTTTTTTGTAAATGACGATTCATTGATGCTTTGCCCTGAGGTCCAATAATAGTCTGCTTGTCAGCCAGGAAGTGAGAAGAGGAGGGCTTCCAAAACTAGTATGTTGCCAGCTGCCTGATTTAAAATTAATGGAGAGAGAGAAAAAGTGAAGGTACAGGAATGTAGAGCAGGGATAGGAAACCTACCGCATGGAGTGGATTGCCCTGATCGATCGGCACCTTGAAGTCAGCCTGGAGCTCATCAAAAGCTGTTATCTGAGAGAGAGAGAGAGAAGAAAGTGATGACATATACAGGGGGACAATACAGAATGAATCATTACTGCCAAATACCTCCTGTGTCTCACCACCAGCAGGCAGAATGCAAACATGTATGTATCAAACTGGGCTGCAGAACCATGTTATTGGATTAGCTTTATGTTAAATAACATTGAAAATGCTATCATGGCACAATTAAAGAATACAGCCAGTGATATCCATCTGTCCGTCGATCCATTATCTATACCACATATCTGTAAAGGTCACGGGGAACTAGTGATATGCTATATCTTAATTACTATCCACAAATTCAGTAAAAAAAAAAATTTTAAAAGACCACAACATCAATTAATTGATCTCATTAACTAGTATTGTCTGTGCAGCCCACAGCTGAATTAGTAGATTGTACCTCTGTATTTTAGAACTCCAAAAACTATTAAAGACACATCAATTAGTGACAGTATTGATATTTAATGAAATGTTCACATGGCCACTGTAGTTTATTTTGAGTAATCCCAACATACACTCTTTTGCTCCTATGAAACCATTGGATGAAAATAGTAGGCTAGAAAACAACCACACCATTCACTCCTGATTGAATAATATTTGCTCAAAATTAAAGTGCCCAGCTGTTTAGAAAATTATTGAGCCTTCTTTAACAACAAAGAGTCTACAGCCACAATAGCTGCTCTGTGAGGCGGCACAAGTGCCAACGTCTGCATGCTAACATTGCCTCAAAAAAATAAAGAGAGAAACAAAAGAGATGTTTCACCTGTGCTTTTCCTGCTATGACAAGTCTAAATGTCCTCCATGAAAAAAGCCTAAGGCCATGTTAACATACTGATGTTTGGCATATATAATGTTTTCTATTTTCAGCATGTTAAAGTGCTAATATATGGTAATTAACACATGGGGATGTCATGAGTATTACAGGCATTTGGTCATAAACCAAAGTACTGGACAACTTAAAATTTTGACTTAATAATGGAAAGTAATTCATGGTCATCCCCATGAATGTCTATACAAAATTGCATGGCAATCCATTCCAACAGTTGCTGAGCTATTTCAGTCTGGACCAAAGTGGTGGACTGACCTACCAACTGACTGACACTGTTACCTGTATGTTCCACTAGCATAGCAAAAAAAAGATTTAAATATATATATTAGGGAAGTAAGGAAGTACTACGAGACAAGCTAACACGGGTTTTGGTATTTTTATGGAATTCGTTGACATTTAGAAGACTACAAGGTCATGATCCTGTTTTACCCAACATGACAATGCTATTCACTTATTTTCTCTAAGCTGCTGCCCTGAGACTTCAAGTTCAACATGTCTCAATTTTACTGCAGTCAGCATCATCTGCTGAACAAACCATTCCACCTGCTGCACTGTCAACAAAAAACAGCCCTTGATATAAACATTATATGTTGCCAGAGCTCTCTTTAAAACATTCTCCATTCCAGAATCAGCTCGTCATCATTACCATGATCTGCACCAGTTAAAATGTTGGATCATATCTGCCCTGAGGCACAACATTTACATGCAAGGCACTTCTTGATCAGAACCCATTGGATTGGTATCATTTGATCCTGCCGCCCACCCACTGCTACACTGTGGGATGGGTCTTGGTGATGACAGCAGCAAGAAAGGATGAACAGTACAGAAACTATGCAACAGTTCCATTGGTGTTGCATGTGTTTCAGTAGAGGCAATTGCAAAGACAGATGTTATTGCTTGACTAGTTGGGCCTCAGGAGGAAAATGTGTGTATGAGAGGGGGAAAAATATGAGTGTGCCAGTCAGTGTATCTGCATATGAGCTACTCTGTGTGTCTCCGGTGTGTGTGCACCATGGGGGAACTGTAAGATGTGACAGCAGCATGAGTTTATCACTTTCTCTCTCTCTCTCTCTCTCTCTCTCTCTGTTTGTGTGTGTGTGTTTGTGCAGAGTAAGAAAAATTTGATTACTCTTGTGTGGTATGAAAATGTTATCCATGCATTGTGTGTGTGTACATATATATATATATATATGAGCAAGAAACAGAGGAAGCTGTGGCATGTGCATATGTACATGTGAGTGTATTAGCCTAGTATGGGGAATTAACATCAGAGAGACGGCAGAGGTTCACACCAATCCCGGGTTATTTCCCTGGGCTCGCCCCCGCACTAACAGGCAGCTCTTTACATGTTATTTCCCAGTGGATCCCAACAGTGATCTTGGCTCATTGCCTCGCTGTGGTATAGTGTGTTGGCTTCCCCATGGCCATTCCTCACGGGCAATGGGAAAACCCACACACATTCACTCGTCATGGTGCATAAATCCATGCATACAGGGAAGCACTGTATATACGTGTGCATGGGAACACACTCTTTGATGGAGATACACATAAAAGTGCAGCTCAAATACCTTGCCTATTGTATCCTTACATTAACTGTCAGTGGATGGATCATCAGTCATGATAGTATTGTACTCAAAGTAATTGCTGAGTTGTGGAAACATGACAGCACTGCCAAAATAAAGTTTGCTCAAGCAAGGAATAATGAGTGGTTAGAGGATAAAACAGGTTACAACAGTTTATCCAGATTTTAGAAACCACCTAATCCATCCATCCATTCATAAATGAATCCATTCATCCATTTTCCCACTTCTTATTCCTGTGGGGGTCAAAGAGGCAGCAGACTTAACGAGGTAGCCCAAACGATATAGCAACATCCTCCTGTACTTCCTGAGGGACCGATGTGATACTTAATGTCTCCAGTGTGTTCTAGGTCTGTCCTTGGTTCTCCTCCCAACTGGATGTGCCCAGAGTACCTTCTCAGGGTGGTGTTCAAGAGGTACCCTAATCTGATAAACAAACCAGTTCCACTGGCTCCTTTCAGCTTGAAGATTCCGAGGTAAGTCTGAGCTGCTCACTCAATATCTCATGGCGAGCCCAGTTACTTTGCAAAGGAAACTCACTTTGGGCCACTTATATCTGTGATATCAATGATTACCCAAAACCACCGGCCATAGGTGAGCATTGGGATGTTGACTGACTGTTAAATCGGGTGTTTCACAGATAGGCCCATCCTTGAAGAATCACCACTGTAACATACCCCTTGACCCTGGCAGCTGTGTTGTGAGGGACAGTAGCTCCAGGTACCAAGAACCATTGTGGAGTGACAAGAAAAAGCTACCTTGCCTAGATTAGGGAAACTGAAACCCTCTCCTGAAGCCAGGGCTGGGAAGGGAACTTGCCCCAAGACAAATTGGTCCTGGGGAAGGGATCAGAACAAAAGTGATCAAAAACCCTACTTTGTAAGAACACTACCCAGCTGGAACAACCTCCTGAACCTAGATCTAGGAAGACTGAGGCTCAGGCAACAAAACCTAACTAAACCACCTTATTTGGAGGTAGAACTAAAAATGGACAGACCCAAAAGATCAGTAAAAAAAGCCTCATTGCACAGGAAAACTGTATGTGCAAAACTAAAGTAAGTTGAGCTAACTATGGTTGAAAGTTTACAGTTAAACCCAAAAGGCGGAGAAAGATATTTACAATGGACATTTTGGTTAATAATTTTATGGTTTGTCTTCATTTCAAATTTAAATTAAGTTTATCTTACCTAGAGATTTGTTTACAACCTGCCTAATCATCTGATTACTGTTTCCTTTTGACCATCACACTTATTTTTAGCAATGAAACAGCATCCCCAGATATCAGCTAATAACTTGGCAAGTGCAATGTTGTTAATACCAATACAGATAATGACTGAAGCTACAAAGATACGACGCATGTTGCAATGAAGTAGTATTCTCCTTTAAGGGAAAATCCACTGTAATACAGAATTTCATCCCCTTGATCTTAGACCGCTCAGCCAATGATCAGAAGCATTTGTCTCTAAGCTGCAGACAAGAGGACCAAAACTCAAATATGTGATAAACTCAGAGGGTGATTCCTGCAGAAGATCCATGGCAATGACTATGGATTATGTTTTTGCAAATTCAGTGCCATTTTGATGTGGATGTTGACTTTAACAGACTGCTTTGAAGTCAAGGTTGGCTGGCAGAAGCAGCCAACATACTGGCACCCTCTGCTCATCTCTTGGCACGTTGAATTCTGTAATTCAGTGCAGACTGTGGCTGCTAGTTGACTGCCACCTTGCTATGTGTGTGTGTCTGCAAGGGAAAGGGAAGGGAACAGAGAGATGGATGTAGCCTAATTTGTTGTGTTTTAGTCCAAATTTCAGTCTAAATTTTGTGCTCATTTTCACTGTCTATCTGTAGGTTAAAGCTATGACTATCCAAAGACATGCTTTTCTCCTCATGAAGCCTTCAAAGAATTCATATAGAAATAACAAGATTAAAAACAACAACAGCAATCAGCGGAACCTCCACTCTGATGTGAAAGACTACAAGGTCGATTTAAATTATTCAAAGTTTTGCCTCAATTATTCATTCGGATTTTAAATCCACTCAGTGTGGGTTAATTTTCCGCACAGCCACTCCTAACTAACCTCTGACGCGCAGTTTACAACCCAATGAAGCCAGTGCCAAATGCTAAGTCTATTATGCATGCAACCAATTGAGAGCTGAACAGTGCTGGACTTAATTCATGCAATCTTTGCATTAACCACCAGGCATGATGCAAAGTTTACAACGCAGGCTGCCCAATTTCCCCACGAGGAGCATTAAATTTTCATCTCATCTTAGGCACAGAGTAAAATGCAGAACCTAGCTAACCAAGAATCAGAGGTCTGATGTAAGTATGTCTGTGTTAGTATTCGTTTCTTGTGATTACATTTTTTTGCAACAGAAGGTTTAATAATGGAGTGTTAGGGAAGCGAAGAGGCAATCAAAATGGCTGGCAATGCCCAGCGCAGTTTGGATGCCTTACAGACAAATCCATATGCAAGGATTCTCACTAAAAGAAGGGTCACCTGCTTCACATATTGATGCTCTCTTTTTAAAAGCAGAGCTATGAGGGAAGCCTTAAACTTTTTCCCAGTTCCTTTCTTAACACATTTTTGTTTTAAAGTTATATAACAACATTGAATTTATTAGGCTCAGTCTCTGCCTTTTTAGATCCGTTTCCTTCTTCTAAAACTTAATACTATCAAAATATCCCCTCTCCTGCAGACTTCCCAGAGATCACTGGCTGGTCATGTGCTGGGAGCTGGGTTATTTTTTAATCACTAAAACGCTCCCATCAGTGTCGGCCTGTATCAGCTCTGAACACTTTGGTAGCTGTATCTGTGCTGAACACCTTGCCAGGGGGAGACAGCTGGAGAAGGCAGTTTCCCTGATTTCCCTGAACAGGCTCTGTTGGCACATTAACCCCTTCCTTCACTATGACAAGATCAAATGAAACAAAGCTATTCCTTCCCAAAAATTCCTATATCAGCATTCTGTATGCACGATCCTGCTGTCACGACTTTCAGCGAGGCACTAAAGGCAAATGATAAGCACACATTCAGCTACAGTGACTGAGTTAATAGACAAATCATCAACTGAGCATATTCAACACATACTGTATGAAACATGTTTACCTTTAACAGACTGGTGTGACCACATTTCGTCATCTTTTCTTCTTGTGCACATAAATTAATGTCAATATTTTAACATGTTTAAAGCTGCACTAATCAATACTGATATATCAACAAGGGACTGTGTGCAATGTGAGAAGGGTCATCGTAGTGATCATTCCTCTGAGAATTATCACCCACATCAGCAGTTCCCCTCAGCTTTATGGAACATTTTAGTATCTTTCAGCCCACTGTTTTGTTTTTCTGCCCCACAGCTTCACTGGTTTTGGTTCAGTCTCATAGTTCCATGATTCCAAATGAATGCTAATTTTGCTCACTATCACAAATGGTTTGCTAACAAGTTAGCCTCATCAACTGGCCCCTGTATTGGGCTCAACTGTGACATGAAGTCACCCAGCTCCATGCACCAATAAGAATAGCGAAAAGGATAATTTCCCCCACCGGGTGCAACCAAACTAATGAGAGATTGAGGAGCATGTTAATCAAACACAGCCCACACAGTCCTGATGAGAGCTTCAATCAGCCAATATATGTAAGACTACCACAGGTGTGCATTTAAAGAATGTAAAAGATAACCCAGTGTTGTTTAATAGAAAAAATGAGAAATCTACCCACAAATCTCCAACTGAAATCAAGACAAAACTGTATTAATTTCAAGTCGCTCATTTAGATTGCAATATCCATGGCCTGACAACTGTTACTGTTTATTTTGCACAATAAAAGAAAGAAAAGAAAGGACAATATTATTTTCTATCTTTTGTGCCTCACTCCCAGTTAGCACAGCTGCTAATTATTTTCTTTCTGTCTGACCGAGCAATACTAAGCTATACTGCTAAACTGCCTCCAGCAGTTATCTGTGAAATGTGGTAAATCACAATTCATTCAAATTTGCAAGTGAGAATTTTACATTGCTAATGGTATCTCAACTGTATGAATATAGCAACGTAAGTTCACACGTAGCAATCCAAATAATGAATGAAAGAATGAATGAATTAGTAAACCTACAGATCTATTTTTACCTATTTATTTATACCAATCTGCTCATCATCAGTGCTGTCCCTTTTCCCTGTACTGCCACTGCTGACTGTTAACCGCTACTGTATGTGTGAAGTGACACAAGTCTCTTTCTGCAGGAGAAAAATCATTGCAAATTGTGTTGCTTCTAAATCCATAAATGTCACTTGTGATCACTTGGTCCAGAGACATCTTCACAAGCTAAACATACCTACAAAGAAAATGGTGGAGTAACAATTTGCATATTTGATATTGCATGCAAAGTGTATATGATGGGAACTGTTTTAAAAACATTATCAGTGACAAAGAAAGCAAATAAGAATGAAAAAAGAAAGCAGGGCTGTTATTATTTAAACGAGAAGAGCTAGTGCTGTAGCAGGAGATATACTGTAAGAAAACAAGAATGAACTGGAAAGGAAAAGGAGAGAGGACAAGGATCGCCCATACAATCCTCCAGTGTATGCACTGTGCACTGGAACAATAGAATCAGTGGAGTCAGGATGATGGATGAGGAGCCAGCAGGGGTTAATGAACACATGGATCGATGCTGAACCAACTTAGCTATATACTGAACACCACCTCCATTAGCTTCCAGTGCCTGGTGCCAAAAAGCCCCGCTGACTGGCTGCTTCATTGAGATTACAATCAGCTCCATCACCTATGCATTTCTTTCCCCTGATGTCTTACTAGGGCACCTTGAGCATGAGCTACTTCCTTGTTTATACAGTTCAGGGGAACGTGGTGGAAAATCGCTCTTCATGCTAGATGCTAGTGAAACCAAGACAACCTGAATTCACTTCTTTTTGTCCTGTCATTTACAGACATGACTTGGGGTAAGACAAATGTCTGTTGTTAACATGGATCACAATGCACAGACAAACTTCCTGGTTAAACTTTGACATATAATTCTTGTGCACTCAGTTTTCTTCAGCCATGATGGATAACTACCAACATTTAAGATGTGCTCACTTTCAGTTTTACCTCCAAAAAAGTGGTTTAGATTCAAGGCTAATTTGTTTGCAGCCTGTCTCAGCCTGAAACCATGTTTATATTAGCTAGTTTCTTGTTTCTCAAGAACAGAAGTTTAGAGTTTTAATTCAGCTTACAAAAAGCTGTACAGCTGAATCAGCATCATTTTCTCTTGTCACCATTTTACACATATTTAGCTAGCAAGTAGCTAGCAAGCTACACAGGCAGATTATATCTTAGTCCTTCATGCAAAGTTCTGATTGACTCAGTTCAGTTGCTGAGGCAAACTTGTGTATGGTGAAAGCTCTGACACCAGGCTACTTCATTGTAACGTTGTGTTCCCAAATCTTGTAAGTTCCATCAATTAATATGTTATCTTAATTAGAAATAATGGCCAAAACTATAAAAACAGAACTACAGTCTAAAATAAACCAGATTTGCCAAATGAACCAAAACACCGTTAACTCAACTTTATAGTAATGTCTAGCTACCATCATGCATCGCTCAGTAAGCTACATGAAACAACTACTGGATTAAAGAAATGGGTATATTGTTAAATTTTGCCATCTGACACTCCTCTCTCACTCCACTGAATTCCCCATGTAGTGTTGAGTAAATATTGAATGAGTAAATTATTTCAGACACAGCAGACAGCAGACAGTCGTAACAAGAACATTAAATGGGAAGCTGATTGTACCACATCTTTATTTCATTACTGTTATTAAGACATGAATAATCCAGATGAAGACAGTACAAACTGAGTGCCCTCTCTACAACATACAGTAAAGCTGTACTTTCTGTGCTCCTCTGTCTGAAGTTACTTTTCTTCTTGATCTCTTTATCTCTGCATTTGTACTCTATGGTGTCACACTTGTCTCCTAGATAGGTTGGTCCATCTCAGGACTCTTCCTTACCCTACCTGGAAACTTCAACCTTCCCACAACTTTTTTTTGATTGATCATCCCTGTCTTCATTTTATCTGCATTGCAGACTTTTCCCTCTTTTTCATGTCTGATTATCACTTTGTATTCTGCTCCACTCATCTGTCCAGTCTAGCCTGCCCTGGTCTGAACCTAGTAAGTGAAATCTTTGGCCTTTCCCCCTTTTCCTCCCCATCATCCCATCACTCCCGCAGCTCCTGTCATTCCTCTCTCCTTCAGCAGACGCTGCCTCATCCCCCTTCCATCTATCTTCCTGTGACTTTCTGTGTCCTTTTACTCTGGGGCCTGACCAGTCTGTCCCCAGAAGACCCACAGAGTAGATGTCTGAGGCGTTACAGATCATGGGAACAAGCTTAGGCCTCTGGCAAGTGAAGGAAAGTAGCACAAAGCGTGCTTGGCTATATATCGCTCTCACTTTCAGTCTTTCTTCCACATTTTCACATCTGTGTCTGAAACGAAGTCAACCCTCTGCCATTTGAAAAGCACACCCTCCAAATTTCATCAAAGAAAAGCACTCTTTCTTCTTTCCTCTCAATGCATTTCCTCAAAGTCTCTCTCTACTGTCACACACCCTTAGCTTCTCTCTCATTCCTGCACATAGCAACCCCCCCCCCCAATAAAAACAACTTGTTTTGCTCCATCACCAAAACACCATAGAGACAGTAACAGATGAGGGAGTGTTATGGTTGTTCAGTGCGAACGATTATTCACTCGACACCTCTGTTAAACCTGTGAATGCCCTGTACTTGTCAAAATCTCAGTGTGATGCAGAGTCACGCTCGCAAGGAAGCAACGCCAAGTGCAGTGCTAGCTAAGCTGTTCCCCTCGGAATCCATTCTAAAGTGTGTATGAAATCCTGATGTGCACCGTCGTCTTGGTGTTATTTAAACCAATGTTTGCTATGTGCGAGGTAGTTCAAGTGAATAAATGGGAGGCAGATGGAAGGGAGAGGGTGAAGAGAAAAGATATTGTTACATAATGCTGGGAAATACTGACAAAATATGACACAAACGTTGATACATTAGTGTGCGAGGGTAACTGTAGGCCTCATTGTTCCTACTGATTTTCAGTCATTCGTTGACAAACTTTGTTTGTGAAACAGGTATTTACCCATTTTAAAAGGTCTTAAAAATCTTAAAATGAATCTGATGAAAACTGCAAAAAGCCAGTTTTGATACGGTGCCCCTTGAAAAGACACAGCTTCAAAATTAGGTAAAAAATTCTAGAGCTGCTTTTAAGTGCTCATCATTTTGGTTTATAATATGTGCTAGTAATTCATATTACCATGACCAAATTTAATATCACATTAAAGCTTCACTTTTTAACAGTAATGCATTTGATAAAAGTGAAGTGACATTGCACCACTTTGTGAGGCATCCCTTTATAAAAGGTTTATGGCTTTATCAGGGGATGAGTTTAACATTTTGGGAAATATACTTATTAGCTTGTTTGTAGACAGTGAGATGACAAGATTGACATGACAGTCATGTCTGCATGCTAAGTATAAAGCTAGAACCAGGGGCTGGTTTTTTATCCTTTCAGTTTGGTAATAATACAATCTAAAATCTTGGGCATCCATTAATTGATGCTCCTATGGGTTTCTTACTTTCTATAAGCCAACAGATCTGTAGTTGTAAATGTTAATAAGTTAATAAATGAATCATGCTCTATGTCCCATTGGAAAGGTCTCCCTAATTAATTACAGAGTAAAAGAAGAGGGTGGTGGATAAACTTCAACCAGAAATCTTTCTAACTAATCTACAGATAAAACTTTAAAAATAATTTTTTTTACGAATTATAAAGTGAAGTTATGCCTTACAACCTATCATAGAGGATGCTTAAGACAGTAAACCCAAGACTTTCTGTTTTCTTGGTGACCTGCAGTCTTGAGAAAGTTGGTAGTTAAACCAGATTTATTCCTTCATCCATACCAAATAATGCTTTCATACCTCACTGCACCCTCCATCCACTAAGTACCAGAATTGCCACAATCTAAAGGAAACCCCCAACTGAGATAGTAAATGATGTCAGTTTGAGATTCTACCCTTTGCCACGCTGCCGGGACAGTCTCTATATCACATCTGCACCACAGGGCTTTCCTATCTATCAGATATGCACCGAAGAAGCGTCTGGCTTGCTCCCAACTTTAATGACACTCCGAGCACATTAGGGGCTGTGGTTACATGGGAGGCAAATCACTCAAGCAGAGTGGGACTGTTGAAGCACTGAACCGTAGAGCTCGGGGGAGGTCTCAGTTCACCTTGTATGTTAATTAAAATGGCTTCAGAATCGCTTACGTGAGTGCTCCCATGGGTGACTGTGATGTTGTATTTTATGTAACGAACAGATTGATTCTGCCGATTGCTGCATCTGGGTGGCAGTGAAACACTCAAAGTGTCATTATGTGAGAATACTGTGACATGCTTATCATTAATATTATATTAGTCCCACTGGAAGCATACATCTTAGCAAGCTGTCAAAATCTTTTATCATTTAAGGAGTTTGTCTCTGTCTATCAGAAAATGTACTTTATTCTCTCCAAACAAGATGAAGAAGTGATGGAATATCTGAAGTGAAAATAATTAAACTTGCCATACAATGACAAGGACTGTCACTAGTCACTTAGTCCCTTAAAAAGGGTCTGAAATATTCACATTGTGGGATCCATTTTGAAATATGCTGAAAAACCCTGACCAATCAGAGAATGTGTTTTTTAACTCTAAAATACAGGCATTTACAGTAAAACAATGCAGTCCTTTAAATGTCAGTTCTCTCATGTTTCTGGACGTAAGCCGACAGCAAAATATCTGGTAGAATGGCTCAACAGCACGAATGGGATCAAGACACAAATCAAACTTGTGGTAATTAAAGTTCTGGTGATGGATACTGTACGTGACTGCAGCTAATTAGTAAAGATTGAATCATTTTTTGTACAAAGCAAGACTATGTAACCTTTGACAGAGGACGTTCAGTCTTTAGTTTAAAGTCTACAGTTACAGTTGACTAATTTTAGCAAACATTTAGATATTGTTGTGTAACAGGCATCACTTAAGTAGGGCTTTGTGAATCATATGGAGACTACAGAAAAAAGGAGAGAATAGAGGGATGTACAATAAAGAACTCTAATTTCTAGTGAGTTTTGAGATCAGTGTCTGTGCACTATGTACACTTGTTATTATTTCTGTTGATTCATTCAAGGGTGTACACTGTACCATGCCCGAGCACATTTGATCACCGATGTCCAGTTTGTCTGACTAGAGGTGGGATCGGGCACAGTTCACATCTAGAATGGATGCTAACTGTCCCTGAGCCTGGCGCAATGTGAGCGCAGGACAGCCCAGATAAATGTAGTGGAGTAAAAAGTATATTTATAGTGGAGTTAAAAATAAAGTAGCATTAAAGAGTAGCACGTCTTAAGTACATAATTTCACTTAATGCTCTTAGTTATTTTCCATCACTGAAATGCCTGCCAGGATTACAAACATAGTGATTAGTAGTGAAATGATTTGACAAACTTATCAAAAAGTAGTTTTGTTACCAGATGGCTTTAATGAACTCTTACAGTTCCTCAGTCTAGTTGTGTTCCTTCCTTATTACTTGACCTGGTCCTATTTAACACATTCACTCAGAGTGGGTCCAGGGATGGCCAGAGAGAAATGATTAATGATGATAGATATTCTAAAGATAGCAAACACGTCCTCCTCTTTTTCCCCTGCAGGTTTTACAGAATAGCTTGATGTGTAATCAGTGACATTCATTAAGAGTTTAAACAAGTTAATGAAAGATTTATCTGCACCTGAAAATAAGTCGAGAAGAAGGGAAGACACATACATCTTAGCTAATCTACTAGGCAGCACATGGTTTGATTGATTATGGCCAATTAATGGCAGAAGTCTGTCTCTGCGCGGTCATTTGTCACACTGTGAGTCAGTGACTCGGGCGCATGTTACCTGCTGACAGGACCGGTAATATGTTTGAGTCACAGCAGTTCATTACTCATTTAATTTCCATTGTTTTTTTTCTCTATGTGGCCTGTTTCATAGCCTCTGTCTTTTTATGCTCATTTATACTGGCTCATTTTATTTATAGTTTGATTTTACCCCGGGTAGTTTGACTCACCACACTTGCTCTTTTTAGCAATGCAATGCTGCTCAGGGCGTAAAAGTAACCTGGATCCTGCAGTCACAGTGGCCACTGTGATTATGTTTTTAAAGCAGTTCTTTGAAACCAGATGAAATTCAAGGGAGGAAAAAAAAAAAAAAGAAAGCGGGGAGATGGCCACCTGCCAATTGACTGATAGAAGTGAAACAGTTACAGCCAGAAATTTCCCAGCATTTGGCAGGTGGCTGGTGTTAATGTGCAGCCTTGGCTCTGCTGCAGGCTTCCACAGCTCCACATATTCCCACCTCACAGCCCCTTCCTAATTATGTTTCCTCACAGTATGGAGCCCCAGCTTATTATTGCTATGTATCTGTATGTCACCATGAATGGGAACCGGTGGAGGAGGCATCTCCACTGTTTCTGCCATGTTAAGCAGAATGCAAAATAAACCCTGGTGTGATGTGGATTATTGCTGAAGCTACATAATAATGCCTTCCATTGTGATCCTTCCACCGGTGCTGAATTTACATCACAGATACAACTGAAGGAAGTGTTGTGCTTTCTGGTCCTGTATTATGATTCAGGACAGATGGGGATGTTATTCTTTCTCAGTGAGGTTGTCACCGGCATCATAAAGGTGCTGTGTATTTATCCTATTTTGCAGTTGTTGGTTTTTTTTTTTTTTGTTTTTTTTTTTGCATAATCACTCATTTTTAACTGTATTATCATTGCCACTGTCCTAGTCTCTTTATTTGTGCCCTGTGAGCAGACACATGGGCCAGTGTCTGACAGACAGGCAGACCGACTATTAGCTGTAATTGCCAGAGGATCAGTCATCCCAAGTGCATCAGGTCTGTTGCTGTTTCCACACAAAAGGCAGACCAGGGGCAGTAGGCTGGAGGACCTGACCTAAATCTGTCTTTACATAAGGCCCTGCATGATGGAGATGTTGCTCAGAGAGCAAATAATTAGATTATTCAAATATCATAATCCAGTCAGTCATATTGGCACTGGTGTATAGCTGAGCTGAGGCTTGATTAAAGGCAGAGGGAGCGGAGGAAGATGGGGGGGGGGGGATAAGGCTCTACAAGATTTCCTAATTGATCTGGAAGGAAGGGTGTTTAATTGATCTTTGATGCTGCACGGGGGGCGGGGGGGGGGCATTTCTGGGTATAAAACTGGGTCAGCACACAATGTGTAAAGTAGTCAAATACAAGAGTATTCAGATGGAGCCTGTCTCATGAAGACACAGGTGCGCACCTGTCGTGTTGAGGAGAATATCTGCCCACAAAACGATCCTGTGTAAACGCTGCGAAAATGTACATTTGATATTTGAGCGAATTCTCAGGGCTGTGAGCGCAGATATTACACCTGCGCGTCCGACATGCACACAGACAATCCGCCGGTTGTCAGAGAACGAGACAAATCTCAACATACACCAGATCTAAGGTACTTACGTGCCATATTGCAAAGAAGATCAGGGACACGCAGAGGACCAGAGACAGCATGTAGCAGAAGGCAGCAAAAGTGAACATAATTGAAAAGGGAAACGATGGATAATTTCCCCAAGAAGCACAATCCCGCTGACAAACATCTAAAGGAAAAAAGAGGGGGGAGAAAAAAGAGGGGCCAGGAAGAAAGTTCTCACGGTGCCATGAGAAGCCGAGGCGACACCGGCACCATGACTTCGCCCTTCACAATGTTTGCAACAAATTGTTGCAGAAAACCCCTCTCCAGATGATCAGCCGCGCGTCCACCCGGCAGCGGCGATGTGGCTGAAGTCAAGGCTGGTCTCAAATCAGTGCACTTCGCATGATCAGCGATCAGTGTCCACAGTGTTGGTGAGATGATCATGTAATCATAGAGAGGCAGCAGTTTTCTCGGGAAATGGATGTGACGGGGTTATGCGCAAAACCATCCGGGAGAGGTGAACGTGTAGGTAATCCATTCAGCAGCGGCACAAGGAGTCCTGCTGTATCTGCTGCGCTGTGCTGATGGTTGCTGGGAGAAGGGGGGCTCCTCGCCACTTCATGCACGAGGCGTTAATCGATGCTGTTTTCTCTCTCTCCCCCTGACAAACCTATCAGCAGCAGCGTGCAGGGAGCACAGGGAGGCGCGTGAACAGGTGGATTTAAAAACGCAGCACCTCGGTGTGCGTGCATGTGTGCGTGGCTGCTGTGTGTGTGTGTGTGTGTGTGTGTGTGTGTCTAAATATCCAGTTGTTAAGACACTTGCTGTGAAGGCAGCCTGCAGTTCCCTGTCGATCACTGTGGTGCCAAATAATTCTGAACATCCTGAACTTGCTCATGGTTCCAGGCTCTGATGATATTTTAGAGGTGACCCAGTGTTTTCCTTTTTGTGGCAGCTGGCTGTGTAAACAGCTCATTAGCACTCAACTTATTACATTACACACTGGATTAACCATTTGATGCAACGCACACAATTCAGGAAAAACATAATTATTGAAATAAGACGTACTGATTTAATAAATATTTACTGTCCCACAAATTATGTAATGCACTCGCAACGTTAAATAATCTTTCGGTAGGTGATCATTAAGACTGAGAGTAAACTACACTGTTCAAGTGATTTCTCAGAAGAAACTCAACTCTCTGCTTTGATTGAGGCAGACAGTGTATTTAAACTGAGGGACTGGCGCCACCGCCTGATGCTTCTATAAACTGCCTGAGATTGCACGTGCATTAGAGCAAAATACTCCGAATATCCACGCCTATCCTTTGAAAGAAATAATAACCTATTTTTCAGCATAGAGAATCCCACGTGTGTGCATTTCTGCACTACTACCGTCAATTTCGCAAATGTACAGTTATTTATAACACTTTTTATTTATTGATTTTCTTTTTATATCAAGTTGCATTATCTTGGAATGATAAGACTATGCAAGAGAGTAAAGCTGAGCTGAGTGGAATTTAATGTAACACTGTTCATTAATAGTCACAGTAACAACAGTAACATCAGCACCTTCCAGAGGCATGGAAACCGTGATGGCAGAATATAAAGCCTTGACAAGAATGATGTTCTATCCGCAGGACCAGTACATAGCCTTTAATAGCTACTTAATCATATGTTGTACCGACTATAAAGGCCTTTGAGTCGAATTTGAGTTAACAGACTAACCAAAATTGACAGACACTTTATCAGAGCAGCTTTAAATGTCTGGTCGGCCTTGACATATTATAATTAAGTGTGTATTTCCAGCAGATAGACGGCACCCTACCGATGCCGTGGATCGTTTTAAAGATTAAAAGAAAAAGCTGATCCAAGTGGGGAAAATGTGCGACGCCTCAGTCTAAGTTTTATTTTGAAGGCAGCGCTACATCCGGCTTTCACATGTGTCTCGCAACTTGACGCTTGGTCTGTCGCCTAGCAACAGCACAGGGTTTTATTTTTATAGAAAATTCAACTTTACATAGTGTAAGGCTATCATTCATAGCAATCATGATATTTATATAATACAGAATGAACTACACAAGGGGCATAAAACATTTACACAGAGACAATAGAATATGGGATTAAAAAACATTAAGATAAATTAAGTAGATTAAAAGACATAGATATACAGTCTATGGTAATTTAACATAACAAAATGTAGTGACATCACAGCACCTGAACCAACCACTGTGTAGGTCATGACTGTGCAGCCAGTCCACATTGTGCTCACAGTTTGTTTTGTTGTAATCTTGCTCTTGCTGACTATCAGAAATATAATCCTGTCACTAACTGTGTGAAGTCTCACATTATTATCGGCTACTCATGTAAACTAGCTTCATCTGATGCTAAGAGAATTCCTTATTTGTCTTGTTTCTGTTGTCCTCTCCTGTGTGTGCATTTAATTAATATTCATTTACACCGTGTAATACACAATGCAACAGCTGTGTTTACAAGGCCATAATAATAAGTCATCATTATAGACAGTGTGTGTACATATTTCACTCTATGTAATTACTGTATTCATTAGGAAAGTGTTACATTTCAATTCTTATGTTTTCTGTCAGAAACACAGCTTTTAATGTCAGAAAGGGAAAGGGTTATAACCAGACTATAGGGCTTCTGGTTCAGAAAATATTATGACAGGGAGTGTTGTGACATGATGTATTAATATGGTCATGTTGTATTAATATTATCATGAATACCAATGGAGTTAGAGTCATATAGTAAAGTATTCATATCTGTCTTGATTATTTTAAAATATCAAGCTGCAACATGAGACTAAGACTGGCAATCAACTTAGTGCCTGTCTACATAAAATTTGTAATTGCACATCAAGTTACCATCATTATAGACATTCACATGTTACACTGTTTATTCTTTAATTTCTTGGATCAGTTCTGATCTTTTGGTGACATTGACAGATGTCACCACCTGGGATGTCAGAGTCACCACCTCTGCCACTGAGCGTGATGCAAACTGACTGCACAGTCACTACATATCTATCACTGGTATGATATGATTACTGGTTTCGGTGGAACTGCCTTTTATTATTTTCACCACAAACATGCAGATCACCCATTGGGTGATTGGGTGAGAAATAAACCACTGAGCAGTTATGAGGAACTGTAACTTTCAGCATTAACATGTATTTTGAGTGGTCAGATTGCAGTCGGATGGTGCTTAACCATGTGAGAGTATAGGTACAGAGTGACTGAATCTGATTGCAATGTGGACATTGGAGACACATATTAATACCAGGTATAAGTGTAATGTGGGTGAAATTCTGCCTAGATACAATCAGGATATGTGATGCCTTTTAATGCCTGGTATACTGCAAATGGAGTTATAGTAATCATGCTGATGACTTGCATAGGTACACCACACTGTTGACAACAGATGACACTTAAGCTTCAGGTTACCTCAACAATGGTGACAACAACAGTGTCTTGACTTGGAAGTTATTGGCTACTAATCAGTCTGCCATCACAAGAAAACTCCATACGTTCACATTTATATGCTGTGCTCTAACAGATCAGGTCTAATGGCTTAAATGAAAGAGATTATTAGTTATAGAGATATATTTGGATCTACTGGGATAAACAGTGAAAAAGATTCCAACAAGCAAAAGGCAGTTTTACAGTTCATTGCATCATTTATGCTTTTCCATTTTCCCCCACACCATGACAAGTGCTCAGTAAAATTAAAAAAAAGAATGCAGAACACCAAATTGCCATCTCATTCCTTTCAGAGTGTCTTCATGTGAGAGCTTTGTAGTCTGACACTTAAGCTTGTCACTCAGCCCTCCTGTGATGTTACAGAAAATTGCTGCAGTGCAGCTTTTCATTCTCAAGCAGCTAAGATCTTCTTCAGCCTCATCACACACACACACATGCACATGCACACACACACTTCTGCTAAGTCACTCCAGGACTCGTCTTTGTCACTGTGACACTTAACCACTCCGCTGTTATACTTCACCAATACATGTGGCGATATGACAGCAACAACGGCCACTTTGTGAGGTGTCAAGAAGTTGTTGTGCCCAAGTGTCAGTGAGAGACAGACAGACAGGTTGCCTGTGAGGAGGAGACACAGACAGGTATAGACAGACAGAGACTGACTGACTCAGGACTCTAAATGGCAACCAGTGATGCAGTGGATTAAAGATACAGTGCTGTGTCACTGCTGAGCATTTTCAGATATAATTGTTTGTATATGTTTAAACCTCCTGATACTGCATCCAAGGTGAGGTGACAGTACTCTTGGCAGAACACATCATGGTCCAGTAACATGTTCAATAAAGCTCTTGGTGGTCATATATTACCTTCTGTTTTACACATTATGAAGGGATTTAAAGGGACAGCCTACCAAATTCTAGAGCTCTGCCAAGCCTGAGGAAATAACACCTAATAATGTCATGAAGGTTTTGGAGATCACATCAGTTGCCATGCAGCCTCTCAGTTTCTTGGTGTAGAAGTTTTGGGGATGGTATTGTCTGTTGGTCCAGACTGAAATATTTCAACTACCATAACGTTCGGTACAGGCATTCATGTCCCCTTCAGGACAAACCCTTTAACTTTTTATCTAGCGCCATCATCAGGTCAAATTTTAAACTTATCCCAAGTTTTGGTTTATGAGCAAATAGCTGCAAAGTTTGAAGTTAGCTGCAGGTATCATCTTTTTTACTGACAGTGCACACCTCTTTCCAGCAACTGTCTTGCAACATATCGATACAGGCGCCTCCACACCAGTCTAAGACCTGAGATCCAGCACTTTAAATCATGTCTGAAGTTCCGAATGCAATTGTCACATGAAATGCGACTGACCTCTAAGTTCCGACCTTGTTCCACTGCCACCATCTGTTCATGGTATACTAATACTTCCCAGGTTCCTGCAGAATATCCAATTACTGAAAGTTTGCTGAGCTGACTTGAGCAAATGATGTTCGTTTTAAAATAACTTCTTAGGGTTGCGCCTACACCTCCAAAGTGTTTGTGAGCAGTGGACCATCAGTATCAACTGCTATGGGAATTCATTTTTATCACAGACAAGCAGTAAGTGTCATGTTGGCCTTTTTACAGCTCTTGTGAAAGCGGTATTGCCAGAAATTGGCATAGCCTCTAATTTTTTTTTGCTTGGAAAGGGGCCAAGGCCATAATGTGCTCAGTTCCCAGTAGGCATTTCAAATGGTGTTGCATAGCAACTAATAATCTGTTTTGTCTAATCAAGGGGCTTTTTCTTCTTTATTTTCGGAACGTTATTTATCCAGAGCTTCACTGAGCATTACTCAGGAGCAGCTGTTTGAAATGCACTTACAGTAGGTACTATTCACACCGGAGAGTTCTTCAGAAAGTGTTGGTCATCATAATGATAGCAATTATTTGTACAAGTCTAGAGATTCCCAATCTGTGAAGGAATTTGAATATTTTTAGGTCAGTTCAGAGGGGAAAGGGTTGTCTTGGCTTTTTGTAATAAAAGCAAGTATTAAAGGTGTTATGTAAGTTATTGCTACATAACCAATGTTAGCATTAGCAACTGTTTACTCACCAAGTCATTGTTGTGTTTACAAGGCCAAGAGGCTAGAATAGTCCCTTTGGGCAGCACTACTTCCTACTACATCCTCTCATGTTGGACTGAGGGCAGACTTGATGCGACAGTGACTCATTATTGCAAAAGTATTAGGAGACAGGACAGACTAGGGCTAGCTGGTTAGCATGCTAACTTAAAGTAGAAGAAAAGTGATAGAAATAAAAGCAAACCAAGAGTTAACATTGCCGTTGCTTTACACTGGAGACAGCTCCTGGAGAACTTGCAACATTTCTTCTAGACTAGTAAGTAAACAGCTGTTAATGCTAATGTTGACAATGTAGTGATATCAAAAATGTACATGTAGCACTTTTAAACCTGCAATTTTGTTCAGCCACTTAAGGGGAATGGAAATAAGCTGTGATCACAGCACTAACCTCTTTTAAGTTGATATACCAAAATGTATTAACAAATACTTGCTTATTTATACATCTTGCAGTTATGAAGAAACATTAGCATTCATTTGGAGTTGTGTTTCTGGCCACCAAGCAAACATAAATCCACTGTGGATTCTACCAGCTCCTGAAGGAAATATCTGGCTCTTTAAATGCTAAATGCTCCACTATATTTGTCTCCTGTTTGCTGAAAATAAGGCAATGAGAACAGTGAGAGAGACATTTACAATTTTACAATTTGCAGTTGTAAATGCAACAATATCACAAGTTTATGCATTACTTAGTCATGCAGCAGTAGAATAACAAAATGAATCAAACACATATCTACAGTGTCTCACAGCCCTGCATGCCCTTTGTGGCCCCAAACAGTGACAGTTTACTGTCAGATCATGTTCCTCTCTACACTGTAAAAAGGGAAACTGGAGACATTTGTCCAGCAGATGGTGCAATTATCCTTTATATCAGTGCATAACATTTTACATGCGGCATGAGTGTTTTGTGTGAGAGATATTATTAATCTGTAAAAGTAAAAACTTCCTCAGAGGTCTGTATGGTGTACAGCTAAATAAAAGAATTGCAAAACGTGTTAATGAGGCAGAAGCAAAAGTGAGACTGAGGAAATATGAAAACTCTCTTCAACAGTGTGCAGCACACGGAGAAAAGTAGGCTCCTGGCCAAACGAGGGGATCCAGGAGGATCAGAGATTGTCTCCCTCTATTCACTATAAGGCAAAAGTTACACTTACTGGATCTGTGAATCCACATGCTAACAAAGTCTTCAACAACAGAGCTGTCTCCCTCCATATAATGTGAGGCCTGTGTTAAACTCCGCATCCACAAGTATATATAGGACATACATTTAGTCACTCAATGTAAGTTAATAAGAGTGCAAAAATAGCCAATACCAAAAGTATCTCTCCCTGTTTTTTGTGTCTTTTTTTTAAACTTGGGGCAGGATGCCATTCTACAACAGGTTTCCAAAGAAACTTCACAAAAGGTTTCTCACAGACTATACTCAAGACAATTCTCTGCATCTCTCAACATCCAACAACGTAGCAGACAAAATCTCACTATATGTATGCATTCATTTTTCAATGTGTCTCTCTCAATGCTGTTCTCTCAGTCTAAAATCCTTTGAGGTACCCCAAAAGGGACAGTGCCATCTCATGGCATTCACAAGAATTGCAGTATTTGTCAGGTTAGATTACTTTGGTTAGGTTATATATATTTTTATATTTTCGAACAGTATGCCTAACCTTTTTCAAAGCCTCATACACTGAGTGCTCTGGCTTTGAACATAACACTAGATCGCTACTGCAGGTCGTAGGGCACGCCAACAGTCACAATTTGAGATACAAAGCTTGACAGAACTGCTGCACCTTTTTAAGGTTGCAAAACTGACTGAACAATTGCTGTTTGGGTTAGAGGACTGGTGAAGTTCACATAGGGATGAAATAAAAATCCAAGAGTAAGATAATTATAAACTAAAATAAAACTTATGCAGTATCTCCCATTTGCTCACAAGTGTCATGGATGGACAAGTGGACAGTCGTGCTGCTCCCTCACTATTGCCCAGGATGTATCTTCTGCTCTATATTGCAGATATTTTAAAGGCATTCCTTTGTGATTCTCGACCAAGCATCCCTTAATGAACGTCAGGAGCATCAAATTACTTGCCATCTATAAGGTCATTCCTTTTAAATGCCAACAGGCAGCGAGAGAATGCACGAAAGAAGAGAAAGTAAGAGTTTTGTTGAACATAGAGAAGCACCTGAATGAAAGAGCATGGATTTTAGGTCAGTTCCCTAATCAGACTAAAGTGCAGGCTTGGTAGCCTAGTCCTTACAAATTTAAATGTCACAGATTTTATTTATCCAAAATGAGGCCGGAAATCCTATAGTTCACATCATGTGACTCACCAGCTCGACAACAAAATCCAGAGTTCCTTAATAAAAAAGGAACTTGTGCCCTCTAAATTGTGATGTTTTACTGTTATAAAACATAAATTAGGCACATGTGCTGTATGTAGCACATCAGTAACAACAGAAACACATAAGTGGTTGAGACACACATGCACATATGCAAACACACAACCATTCCCCCAAACCCTCCTGAAGATCTGCATGTAATTAGAGGTGGTGTAAAGGCACAGTGGCAATCAAGCACAGAGCCTGTGCCTGCTAGATAAGCTAATGCAACCACCTTGCTGCCTTCCCACTCACACCCCACCACCACAGGCATCACCAGACTCCTGCTGGGGACTGAGATGGGGTGTGTGTTTGCGTAACAGTGATTATTTGCTGTAGCCCAGGAGCGGACTAGGTTTTGCCTCATATTAGATTTTCAAATCCACAAACTTTTCTGCCATAGATGATGTTTTTGTGGTGGTGTTTATATTTGATCATTTTCAGGACAAACATTTTAGGAGTTATGTGAAATAAGTGTCTCTGAAACAGACATTTAGTGGACCAATGACAACTGAAGACTTCACTGAAACCAGATAGTACTTCTTAAGGTGCAGTCTAACTGAGCAGCAACAAATTTGACTAAAATACACTGCATTTCTGTGTTTATCTTGCCCCTAAACAGCCAATGTGCTGACAAGATATTAATGTACAGATGGTAACTGTGGTTGCTAGCAAGAATGCACAAGGATGTGCATGCTGGTGAGTAGCCAAAGGAAAACAAGTAAATAAGTACAAAATTAAAGTTTTTGCCTGTTGAAATATTTAACTCACACAGACACATCTGTTTACTTTGACTTTATTTGCTAGTCTTCCTCCTAGAAATTATCATATCTAATCTTGCTATTAGGCTTAATTTAGACCACGAATGATTACAGCAAATTAACTATTACTATCACCAAAGGAATTTTCATATTTTAAAGATTAAATGGTGAGTCAGTTAAAGTCAATATGAGCTTTTGGGATAATAGCACAAAAGATAAGAAAACTGTCAATTGACAACTGGGTGGCAGTCTACATGCAGTTGCTTTTATCCCAGCCTCCACACCCACCAGCCCCCACGGTCCCCTCCTCCCCCAGCTTATTTTAGGCTTAATTAAAAACAATACAAAAAAAAAAAAACTTGCATTGAACCTATATACACTTGCATAAGCATTTGCACATGTATGGGTTTATAATGTTATAATGTCTGTGCGCGCAGTTGCCTGCACAGTAGGTGTCTGGGTTTTTGGTTATCACTAATAAACACAGTGGGAAATAATGAGTGTATAACTAGTACAGGCGAATCATAACTGAATAAAGTGTTTGAAGGCAGTCAGAATAAGGGATCATAGGAGGTGGCACACACTTACAAACAGAATGAAAATACTCTGCTTAGCTTTACAACAATAACATCATGGCTATTGTTCTAGTAAGAACTATTAATGTTTCCAGAAAAGAAATGACAAAAGCAGTGAAAATAAATATGGATTGTAATGAGGGGGCCTAAAAGTTAGTGGAAAATATGTTGAAAAACAGTCGGTTATGATGTTTATTTCATGCTGCAACATGTATTTAAGGGTTCATGTTAGAAATACAAATGATGTCATGAATGAGAACGATAGGTGCAATGGAGATCAAACCCTGCATATGATTTTTAGCTAGTGTACTTTTCCATTAACTCTTTGAAGCTTCCCCCGATAGTATGTGGTGAACTAGAGCAAATCAAGGCTCTAGGGCCCAATAACAATTAGTAACGCAGAGTGTGTCATCTGAAACTGCATTACATATAAAGTGCTGACAGTGCAGTTTTCAGAATATACTGACACAGAGCGAAATTCTAGCGTATAGACACAGGGAATAAAACAAAAGGAAATACAAATGCTAATAGAATGTACTGCCATCACATTGAGCAGGTGAAGTCAGGTTTTGCTACTTCTTTCAAATAAATATTATTGGATTAAAATATTAGATTACACTCTGTGGTTATTTGACACAGGAGAAATATGCTAAACACCACCACTCCTAAAAAAAAGAACAGGAGCACAGACTGAGAGAACACAGACCAGGGTTGACCAATGTCCAAGTGAAGAACCCAGAGAAATAAAAAAGAAACTGAAAGGATTCTGAAACAGTCTACGTGAGGGGATTGGAAACCAGAGAGGATCTACCAATCAGCCCATTACTCCATGGCCTCACCGTCTCTACTGTGAAAGTGGGACGCCTGGTCCAACAGTGCCTCCAATGACCAAGATTAAATACAGAAAAGGATATGATGAGCATGTTACCTCATTTGTTCTAGATAATACATCGTAGTGACTTCTTCCTGAATATGATGACTTCTTTGCATCGATAAATAAAAGGAATAATAATGTAAAACCCAAAGTTTAAATCCAGGTGCCTCTGCCAGTGTTTCACAGTGACCTTTATGAAAGAGTTAAAGATGACCACACTTCAAGCCTGTACAAACTAGTTTCTCCCAGATGACATGTGGCGCAGCATACTATAGAGAGAAAACGGGTTCCCAGGGGACTACCATATGGCAGTTGGAAAACCAAAAACCAGATAATTGTATGCCTGCCTCTTTATCCCATCCCAATAAGCGAACACCCATTGAGCATCTGATTGTTACCGTGTTGGTTCTCGTCACGCTCAAAGCCAGCAATTTTTTGCTTTACAATGATGCTGTCAGCCACGTGACCATCCTGCTGCCTATCCCGACATTGCCATCTAGTGTCTCTGCTCAAATTACATATCATCCCTAGAATGGAAGAAATGAATAGAGATTCAGCTTTTTCAAATTGCCAGTGTTTAGTAGTTGGTAAATAAGTAACTGAAGCAATTCACCACATTCTGGACGAATACAATATTAGCACATAGGGAAAATTCCTATTTCCTCTGTTCTGGGTAGCTGTGATGGCTAAGGTACCCATTGTGGGCGCAGAACATGGGCCATTGAAAAACTGAGGATGGATAAACACTTCAGCCCACCTTGTTTGAGGAGGCTCTGCACAGACAAGCAACCTCTTATCCATTGGGAAAAATTGCCAACCATGATTTTTTAGCAACATTTCATTCATGCCTTGAAGTTCCAATATGCTTTTGGTTAGTGACCTCAACGAAGTGCTGGCTTTGGTGCATCCATTGTTCCTGTACCTTATCCTTCTAGCGGTTCGCTTTCCATCCATCCTGGTGGGAAATGCGCCACCACATCTACCATGTTTGAGACCAGTATTCCTGTGTCATTTCCAGAAGTCCCGTCACGAATCAGGAGAAAATGGTGAGGCTCAAGGACAACCCACTAGGAAATGGACTGAGTTATGAGAGGACATCTCTCAGTGGTGAGAGTCCAGGCAAATGAAATTACCACGGGAGAAGCAGGCCGACACAAATAAGTGCCCACATGTAGTGAGAGAACTATTTGGTTGGTCTTATATATAAATGGCAAAGCAATCACACACAATTGATAACTTGTACCAAAGCAGAAGTATTAACTTGCTTGTTCCAAAACTAACAATAGTCTGATTCATGGCAGATGTTACTGGTATAACTCACGTATCAAGTAGCCACCTCTAACTCAACCTCAAGAAACCCATACTACAACACCATCCCATCATCATTGATAATAATTGATATGGTTGAATATTCTAAATATTTGGGAGTCACACCCATAGCCAAACTCAGTCGACTCACAAGGCAATGGAGATTCAGCAAAGATGTCCAAAAGGACCTCAGTTATCCGTAAACCTTAAAGGAATTGCGCCTCACACCTTCTTCGTTACGTTAGTAATACAAAATGGTTCGAAGTAATAACAA
>BRZM01000073.1:333553-407921 GCA_033238685.1 Lates japonicus | reverse complement strand
ATCCAAATCTATGTCTTGCCAGTATTCACGAGCCTTGGCAGAAAGAGCAAAGGATGACCCCACTTCAAGCTCTATACAACCAGAGGTTTCTCCCAGATGATGAGTGTAGAGTGCAGCACCACATTTAGTAGAAATGGGTTTCCCAGGGGGACTATATGGCAGTTGCCTGGAAAATGACCAGATAAGTATACCCTCTTTATGTCCACATCCACAGGTTGCTGAACACCCATTTGAGCATCTGATTGTTGACTGCTGTTGGTTCATATCGCAGCTTCAAAGCTGGAAGTAATTTTTTACTTACAATGAATGTGTCAGCCCCTCGCACCATCCTGCCTATCCATTATCATACCATCAGGTATCTCGTTCAGAATTACAGGCCCTGTCACAGAGATGGAAGAATGAATAGAGACGACACTTCGTTATTTGTACCTGACACAGTATTGTGGCTGGAAGCACCCACCATATTCTGAATGACAATGTTACAACTACAGGAAGGGTATTCCATTGTTCTTGCAGCTGTAGTGCAAAATTACCCATTGTGGAGGCGGTAGACATGGGCCATTGGAAGAGGAATTAATTGATGGACAAACACTTGCAGCTTCCTACCTCATTGTTTGAGAGGCTCTGCCAGATAAACCAACTCTCTTATCCACTTGGAAACCCACAACCATGATTTTTTAAGAACATTTCATTCATGCCTAGATGCCTGAAGTCTCAATATGCTTTAAGCATGCAGCCACCCCACATACTATTTGCCTTTCTCCTCCATTATGCCCTCCTTTGGTCTCAGTTGATTCGTTTCTCCATCCATCAGGAAATGTGTCAATACATCTCACCAAGATAAATGGGACTTGTAGTATTCTGTGTTTTCCATTTTCTGGGAACCTGTCCACAGATCCATATAAGGAGAATGGTATTTCTGTACATGAACTCCATTTTTAGGAATGGGCGGCAAGAGAGGACATCTTCAGTGGGGTGGGTAGTCCATAAGTAAGATAAATTACCATGGGAGACCATTTGAACCTTGCAATGAAGTGCCACCTGCCCATGTAGAAGGAGAACTGAAACGCGTTGGTCTGGTGAAGAATGCATAAAGCAACTGCCACACCTGATAACACCTTTCCAAAGGCTAGTTATTAATCAAGTTATTCTTAAAACTAATAATAATTGATCTAGAGCTAGTAGATACATTTATATATAACTCAATAGAACCACTTCACCAAGTGTATCCTTGCATCTTCAGCTCAACCTCAAGAAGGCAAGAAATGACTGTTGGTATCACAGCACCTCATCCATCATCATTGGCAATACGATTGATGGTTGAACATTTCAAATATTTGGGGATCACATGACAATAAACTCAGTTTTGACTCACACAATGGACATTCATAAAAAAGATGCTATTAAGACCCTCAGTTATCCATAAACTTAAAGGACTTCATGTTTCCCCACCTTCATGTCTTGTATCAACTCAGCCAATCCTCCTTCTGTTCTCTTGTTTCCTTGGCATCTCCCAGTCAAAAACTGGAACATATTCCTAAATAACCTCCATAGCAGCTCAAATCATTAGTCTTCCACTCCAACTCACAAACACTAAGGCCATTACATCGCTCCAGGCAATAACACAGGACCACACTCACCCACTGCACCATTGCTTCTCCCTGTTACCCTCTGGTCGACGATACAGGTCCATCAGATACAACAGAGTACGTTTTAAAAACAGTTTAATCCCCACAGCCATCAATACTCTGAACAATATGTGATAACGGTCTGAAATTGATATCTGTACTTTGTCACAAATGACTGTAGTGTGTTATATGTGCGGGTGTGTGCTATGGTGTCTCCCTGCCTGTACAGCTGTGAAAATGAATTTCCCCCATGGGGACAATAAAGTAACTAACTAACTAACTATATAATCTTACAGTAACAACTGGCCCTTTGAGGTCAACCACAATGCTGATGTGGCCCAGGATGAAATTGAGTTTGACACCCCTGCAATATACAGACACAAACACATTCATCATTCAGGTAGTTGTGATCTGCATGAGAGATAGTTCTCTCTCAGACTGAACCAATCAGAGCAGAGCTGGAAAACACTGTATGATACTCCCATATAGGGGACAAAGCATCTCTATGGAAACAGCAAAAGAGATTTAAAAAAAACAAAAACAAAGGAAAATTACACATCACACTCTGCATTGAATGTAATACATCAAAAAGTGTTAAAAGTAATCCATGCATCACATATGTAATAACCTGATAAATATCAGTTACATTTTCTATGCCTCCTAAAACATATGATTATCTTTTTTTATCAATGAGATGCCTGATAATTTTCAGCTGTCACGGTTCATATTACATGGAGGTAAATTTGAATTAAATGGGTTAAAATGCATAAATAATTTAGTGTTATATATGTTTAAATACATTTTGTAGTTGTTTAGTGATGTAAAGATTTTTTTTAATTTTTAATTTTTTGAAGTAATTTCTGTTATGGTAGAAAGTAAATGACCCCAGAGAGTTTCCGTTTCCGGTTCACCTGCGTGAGAGGGAGGAGAAGAATCAAGCGGGCAACGTGGTGAAGCACCCACTCCGAGGTGTTGGAGAGTGGCCTCAGACTACGCCGTGTTAATTGTGTTTTAACTCTGACTGTATGATCGTGAATGGCTCGTCAGTCATCCTGCTCCTGATAGAGTGAGTTTTGGGACTGTTTACTGCAGACACAGCATGTGTTTATCTCTACTGTGAAGAAGCTAGCTGAGTTAGCTTAGCTGCTGCCATGGCGGGAGAGAAGTCGCCTGCATTCCTCGCATTCCAGCTGGTAGGGACATCGGGAGTGGACCGCTGACCTGTGGAGCTTCAGCGGATGTTGGGAGGAAGAGGAAGGACCTTCTCGCTGTTGCTACGTGATCCTGGGGATGGTGCTACACATCACTGCTGTGCGGTAGGAGTTGTTTCACTGCCCAATATGGAGATTCATGCGCTCCAACGTTTAAAGTGCGCCAAAAAAACAAACGTGCAAGCTTGCTAAAATAACAATTCAAAAGAAGATGAACTAGACTAAAGTCAACTAATCACCTGGGTCTTTCTTTTCTTTCATTCATTTTAGGCACTAACTTTTTGTTAATACAATTCTTGAAACTTAGATTTTGTGATTGTGTTACATTGATTGAGTGAGAATCGCTTCCCCTCTGTTATTTACATGGAGATGTCTCTTTATATGACTAATATGATAACTGATTTGATTTTATAGGGGTTTAATACTTTGTTTAGTTAAACACTAAGAGACTGAACTTCTAACGAGCCAATGGTGAAAGGGTTACACATACATTATAAATGATCACAGAAACATACATAGAAGAAAAGAAACGAGCTTCACTTCACTTGACTACAGAGTTGTGATTTTAACCCCACCATTTTACTTGGTCAGTAAATACCTTGCAACTGTAGTCAGCTTGTTCAACTACAATATCTCATTTTCTGTTTCTATACTTGATGAGAATAAAAGATGTGACATGGTTGCAGATGAGTTGGAGTTGTTTAAAAGGCCCCTTTGAGATGGTTGTGCTGATGTGACAAATAATACAACCTACTAATCTACTTTTATTACCGTCATTGTTACCATCAAGTAATGGAATTACTTAACTTGAAGGTAACAATAAATACTGCTGTCTCGTACAGGAAGCAGGTATTGTAAGAAAACTAGTCAGAAAACTCTTTCCTACCTCATCAGTATCAGTATTAATTATCATTCTACTTGGCAAGTAGTGTTGTACAAAACTAAATGCTATCATTTATACTGTATAACTTCTGCCTTAATCATTATTACCTGCAAATAAATGTTTTATTTCAAGTGACTCTTGAAAGAATAGTATAGTAAGTGGTTTATAGCTGCCCCCAATAACCTAAATGTGTCCTGATGTGATCAGCAACCTGTTTCATTTCATTGATTTTTTTTCTAAGTGCAAAGGATCCTCAAAGGGACGCCAATGTGTACTCAGTTAGCCTGACCCCTCAGCTGCACAGGTTCTGGGTCTCTGTTAGATGAAGCTTTTTCCTATCTCTGTACCTTCATCGAGGTCAACGTCCTAGTGAATCATTTTAGTAATATACCTGATGTTGATTATTGACTCCTGGGACTCTTGTATCCTTATCTGTTAAGGACAGTGAATATTGACTCCCACTAGCCATGGCTGCACCATTAAAACACTATCAATCACTTCAGTTTAATCAATACAGTTTGTGTACTAATCGCTACAATGGTGAATGAGAACTTCACAGTGATTATGCAAGTCTGTGATTTCATTTGATGCCTGAGCTCCATCATGAAAACCAACCACTAATTTGAGCATGTAAAATGCAACCTAGCTAGTGTTTTGCTTTCCATCCAATTGGCAAGTGTACTGGTTTATATTAACCTATTTCCCAGATGCGATTTTCAGCTTCACCACTAGATGACAGTATTTAATTTCATTCCACCTGTGCTTCATGGATTTATCATAACATTCTGCCCTCTCATTATGCTGCCTATCAGCTGTCTCCGGTGGCATCTTCAGCTGTCCAACGAGGTGAACGTAGAGAGACAGAGCACCACATTACAGATGCAGATATAGAGTGCTGTAATCTGCTTTAGGCAAAAGTTAGAGAGAAAGAGGCCCACACAGGATTCCTCGCTCCTGTATGTTTGAGATGAATCACCAATCAATACGCTGCTGTCTGAAGCTGCAGTTCTCATCCTCTTTGGCTGCAACTCCCCGTATTAAATTAATGCCAAATGGTTCCCCACACTGCTGCAGGCAGAAACGTGTGGAGCTGTGACCTCTGACACCAAAGCAAAGAGTTTTTCCCTTTCAGTTTATTTTTATTTTTAGTTTCTTTGGGGAGATTAAAAAAAAAAAAAAAAACAGAAGCTGGAAGAAAATCATTATTTACTTTTTCTAGATTTCTGTATCCATATATTTATATATGTATAAGGCTCCAGCAGCAAATACAAGGTCATTTTTTCCAGTCAGTTTTTTCAAGGAAATTCCTCTAGGACAGCACAACAAACTGTACCCAACTATGTACTACTGTACCATTTCCTGTCTTTATCTCTTTTTATTAAGCTCAAATAAAGGGGTGGGTTCTCACTGTGTGCAGTGTCTCTGATCATTGGGCCTAACACAAGAATGTTTTTGTATTTTTCATAGGATTCAGCCAGCTCTCTTAACTGCACAAACCTGTAGAGAATTCCACATGTCTGACTGATAAACCACGTATACAAGGTAAGTAAAGTACTAAGAGTAAATGATGAGGGAAAATAAAGCAGTTTATTCAAAAGACATATTTGCACCATCAGCTTCATATATAATGATGATCAAAATGATCAAACTAAACTTTTCTACTGTTATTTCTGTGATTTTGAAAACGAGTTTACACTGGTACATACTACCTTCAGGAAATAGCCATGTGGCTGCGCTGTAACTCCAACACTGACAAAAGCTTTTACCTTCGCCTGCCTGCTTACCTGTTATCAAACTAACTGCCAGCCAGATGAATTAAAGCATTACAACCTTAAATAGGAGTCCTGTGTGACAAAGTTTAGCTTTGTGTGTAGGTGGTGACTGACTGAATCATGTTTTCCCTTCGGGAGTTACTGTAGCTGTATATGCTTGCTACAGAACCACCAGGACCTTGATGGTTTATCATTTGTTTTATCTCCCTACCTGTGTTTTCTGTCATCTCTCTCACATAAAGGTATCTATCAGTTCCCCACTGGAGAGCCGATGAATACAACAAGCAGCATGGGTCACTTAAGAATGGGACTATTTGTACGAGGGATTCTTGCATGAGGCACATTGGTTCTCTTTCCTTGACAAGCTCATTTGGCAATTTGGCAGGAAATCATGGGACCCATTAAATTAAGCATTACCATGTTCTTAATATATACGGCTCAGAATTTCCATCAAATGAACCCAAGCATAAAATCTACCAGTGCATGTCTCAACTCACTGAGCATGTAAATACCTCTGCTAAGGTAATAAAGTGCATTATTAACACAAAACTGCAATACCTGTTTTTTGTACTCCTGTAGTTGCACTGGTACATTTGAGTAGCTCCTGTGTATCACCTGCAGTATTGTACACAATGTGAAAGACAGTAGAGAACTTCATTAGGGCCCTGGCAGAGAGAGCAGTGATCTGATGAAGTGTCGCCTGAGTGAGCAGGCTTTGCTGCAAAGTCACAGCATCCCCTCTTTCTCCAACAAAGACAAACAGAGAGACATGCAGGAAAAAAAATGTTGCATCTGTCTGAATCTCTATAAGTTTAGCTGCATCTGTCCAGAGCTTGACCATATTTCTCATCAAGTGTTGATCCAGTTTTGTTGTTGGCTGTGAGTTTGTGAGTTTTCAGTTTGTATCAGCAAAGAACAGGTGTAGCACAGTGCCTCTCTGAATGTGCCAGCTAACATCAGGGCCAATCTGTGTAGGGCGCAGGCTGCTGGATCAGCATTTAGCTCAAAGAGACGGAGAGAAAAAAAAAATATTCTCAGGCCATGAAGCTCATGAGAGGCCACATGGGGTGAAGGCTACATACTGGAGTCTCTTCTCATTGTTCTACCTCCTAGTTTTCCTCTTCTCCTTTAAGTGTGTTAGGTTTTCTCAGTTTTTCTGCCATTTCTGTGCTTATCGCTCTCCTCTTTTCCTCCTCTTAAATCCCTCACTTTCATCTCTAGTGCTCATCATTTCAAATATGAGTTTTTTCCTCCCATGAAATCAGAAGCCTCTCGCCTTTTTTTAATTCAACTTAAGACGGCAGCAAAGTCAGCATCCTTTCACATCAGCATGTCAGTTATAGCCCCCAGAGCCAGCACCGGTTGCCAGAAAAGAGGAGAAAAGCAGACTCTGTAAGGACCACTTCAACATAGCTTGTAATCTTTCCAAGAGTTCACCTTGATGTAAATGTGCAGCTAATCAATACACAACATTAAAGCAGTAACAATAGGCTTGGCAAATTGCCCCTTCAAAGGCACACTTGGGAATTTGGTTCATTTATTTAAGAGCTCCTTTGCTGCCAGTTCTGCTACTTTAGTGTTCATATAGAAAAAAAAGTCTTCGGTGTTTTTCTGTTTTGTCCCCCAAGTCCACCCCCATGTCCCCCAGCCCTGCTGTCTTTTTGGGACTAATTTGTTCAGGCCTGTATCTTTTCTGCAGGCCGCTGCATGTTTGACTTTGACTCACCTTTCTAATTTGACTTGGTTCCTTTGTAAAGTGCTATCAGGGGTGTTTATTCAGCTTCTGAGACTACAACACAGAGCTAAAGGGCAAAAGGACACTAGTCACTCAGGCCCATTCTGCTAATGAAGACAAATTAGTCAACAGTGTCCATAAACTGAAACGCACACAGATACACATGCCCCCTTGTATTGACTGTTTGACACAAATCACAGTGTGTGATTTTAGTTAATTATGTTCATTCAATGAAGAAAATAATGCAGGCGATATAATGTGAAGTCATTCTTTTAGAGATGTGAATGTGAATGCTTTGTTAGCAGTAAGATGTTTCATGGACTTATGTTAGGTTTTTTTTTTTTTTTTTTGGTTGTTGTTGTTTTTTTTCTGAGCCTGAGATAAGATGACTAATCTTTGTGTGTAAAACGCACAGCTAGAGTCAGGGTGCAGGTAACTTAGCGTAGCATAAAGACCGGAGATAATGGGTATCAGCCAGCCTGGTTCTCTCTAAACTTCAAAAATACATACTTCAAATGGCGAGTGAAGATAATGCTGGATGAAACATCAGAGAACCACCAGCATCAGAAGCATGAGCACCATACTGTATACAGTCACTTCACACATTATAACTTAATAGTTAGTTTTACTTTTGTAGACTTCAGTGTAAACCCATCAGTCTACACTCAAGAACCTGTGATGATAATGTGAAAGCATTTGTAGATGCATTTGTGAATTCTTTTTAGAATTTTACTACAAATCAAAAACTGAGAGCTCTCATTTACAAAAGTATTTGCTGTGGTCAGGTTCATCCTTTTTGCTTTAATCATCGTTGAGATGTGTCTGGAACCTGATTGGCACTTGTGGCAAAGTGAATTGACTGCATGTAGTTTAGATGTTTAATGTCCCGTGATAATTGTTTTTTTTATTTTGATAGTGTAATGATAATATTACACAATCTAATATCGGGTGGTGCGGGTGCATGCTTGGTCTGCAACATTGTTTACATGTGAGGTGTCAAAGTAACATCCAGGTGAATTCCAGAACCCAAGGTTTTCTAGCTGAACATTGTGTTGTTATGGCCGATTAGTGTATATAAACAATGGATGCAAAAGCCTACTGTATATGGTTGTTTAGGTTGGAGAACTTGTTGCAGTGTTTTCAATTTGTTCTACTTTTTTGTTTTGAAGAATTTAAGAGGGTGAAGGTCTACACTGTACATCTACCTTGACTATGAGGTTCCCATTTTGTTTTAAGAGCCATTTATCACTCAGCTATACATCACTGTCATTTTGATTTACCATTTGCAATCTGTATGTAAATATTAAATAAATGGTATATGACACACTACAATGCAGATACAAGATTTATGAATGTATTCAAGTCAACAACTCTAACTCCTCCTCTAGGCACCTGTCAGTGGATGTGTTTGGACAGATAATGAACAGGTAAAACACATAGTCCCCATATGAGAACTTAAAACTGTTGACAAATAATACATTAATGAAAAACATATACAGGTCCTTATATCTGCTTACAGCCACATTTTGATAAACCGATGTTTGTGTACTGTCTAAGGATGCAAAATTGAGGGTGTTAAAGTGTCACCTTGACTTCTGTGTTAACCTCAATCTGTAGACCAAAAACAAATCCATGCGATGGGGAATGACAGTGGTGAAAGTTATTAATGGGTAACAACAGATGGGTGTTTCTGAGGTGGAGGTGTGGCTGAATATTTAGTATAAAACTGAAATGGGATGCAGGTGAGGAGAGGTTACCATGGGGATCGAAGCAGACTCCCTGTCAGGCTAAACATAGCTTGTGTGATATTAAGTGTCAGGGGACCACCTCTGCTTCTGTGTTGCATGACACATAGAGATGCACCACTGAACCCTCTTTGACAGCATTTATACTATAACATAGCCACAGATGTGGCCAGATGTGATGTGTGTGCATAGTCGCTTTTGCTGCGTACAGGGATGCATACCTTGATTCTTTTAGTTTCATTTTTGTGTTAGTCCCATCCTCAAAATGTGTAAATGTCACAAAAACAGCTGTGATACTCAGTTTTGCTAAATGCTAATGAGTGATATTATGCACAACCTTTTCCTGAACATGCTTTACCTTTAACGGCCTTCAATCTGCTGGGTTTTCCTACAATTTTTGTTTTTTGCTGTTAGGCTTGTTTGACACTAAAAAACAAAACACACACACACACACACACAAAGAAGAATTTAATCTGTAAGTAGTCTGTTTGGCTTATGGTTCTTGTAGGTCAGGGCTAAGAAAAGTTAAGCATGCAGTAAAAACGTGATTCCAGAGTATTTGTTGCTGTATTTTGAAAAGGTGAAAATGCCTGTCTAACTTCACCATAATACCTCATGTTGTGGAATAACAGAACAAAGTGAATCCAAGTTGTAAACTAAAACTTAAGTGAAAAATTAGGAACATGCAAATAAAATTTATTGGTCAAATATTTATCCTCTAAACCATACTCTACTCATTTCCAACCAGCCCTTCTTATTCCAAGATGCCCTTATTATTCCAATACACATAACATTTCTAGGAGGTCTAAAGCTATGGTTACTGTCACCTGACTCCATTCAAATGCACAAACTTATTTGACTGGTCTCTAAGCCAATCACAGTCTTCCACATCATCTTAAGTGGACTACAGTAGATCCACACCCAATTTTTCAGCAACTTTGGCCAACCCTGAAACAAGGGGGAATCATAATCTATTAATGAATTAATCATATTGTTGACCAGAGACTGAGATTTTATATTACTTATACATGTAAAAATACCATATGAAAGATTTACAAGTTTTCAGGACTTTTTCAAAGGCATCCATCCATTGGGATGGTCAAGGATCTGAACATCACCAGAAGAGAAATGGGGAAATGAAAAGGGGAATATTGTTTTAAATTTAGTCTTACTGTTCTAAATAATAAGCCTATATTGCATCCCTCAGAGTATTTATTTCAGGGAGACTCACAACAGACCAATTATGTTAAAATAATACAAACTATAAAAGCAATGTTTTTTAGCATCACTGTATTCATAGATATTGAGTTAAACATTCATGTTTTCTTTTGAAAAAAGAAAGAAAACTTTCTTGAAACTATTGGTTTCCTCGTGTTCACATTCTCTGTCCATTGGAATGGACATAAAGAAATAACACATAATTAAAAACATTTATTTTGTTTGATTGTTGTTTTGTTTGCAAATCCAGAATTACAATACTACAATATGCGTGGCAAGGCTCTGAGGCCTGCTGTCAGACATAACTTGATGTATGTGCAAGGATGGCGCTGGAACAGAGATGAAACAGTCAGAAACTAGATGAGATGAGTATGTATGAGGAGGTGGTGAGAAATGGTGACATATAAAGGATGAATGAAAAACAGGAGAAGTCAAAGAAATTATTTCTCAAAGTCTTTTTTTGCAGATCAGATTCTAACCACACTTACAGTGCAAAACATAAGCCATATCTGGAGGTGTATCACCTTACTTGAATATTTATGTGCATGGATAAAGAGAAATGTTCGAATGTAAAGAATATCAACCGGCTGCAGTTCCTTTTAAGTTTTGGAATTTTTGTTGTACATTCATATGTAGCTACAACAGACATCTTAACTGCCATGTCCTCTGTTTGTGGCAAAAACACAGTCAAATGATAATGATGCAGGCTTGTACACACTCAGGTCCAATCTGGTCACTGGTAACTGAACAAATGCAATATCTCTAAAATCTGTCTGCTGAGACTAGCCTCAGACATTCTCCTGTCCCCTCTTCTCTTCTCCATTCATCAACTGTTTCACACATGCTAACCATATTGTATTATAGATGAGGATGACAGAAATCTATGGCAGTGCACCATTTTTAGTCACTGTCATCCTCTGCTTTTTTACATTAAGCTGTAAAATATACAGTCAGCTGAATGCTAGAGACAATCAGCACAGCAAGGGAGCCACAACATAAGAAAAGACAGAGGCAGTGTGATGGAATGAGTCAAGATGTTGAAAAAATATCTTGGAGGGATCCATCAATCTCGTCTTGACTTTGCTTGAATTTAAGCATTTTAATGTAGGAGCTGAGAAACACTCAGAGCAAATTTGTTTTTGTGATGTTCATTACTGTTGTCCTTCACCACAAAATAATAGATAGATCTAAGTCCCCTACTGGAGTATTTAATTTTTGCTAAGTAAAAGATTCATTTGCAGTCAGTTTGCTCTAAAATTGTACAGTAACTAAAAGATGATTGGGAAACTAAATGCATAAATTTCTTGGGTATATACACAAACAACAAATCTTTCTGCTCACAAGAGGGCTGGAACAAATCCCAGCTGCAGCTGAGCAAGAGGTAGGGTGTACACTGGACAGATCGAGGCAAACAACCATTCACGCCCACATTCGCACTTATTTATTAACCTTATTACCTGTTAACCTAACCTCCATGGCTTTGGGCTGTGGGAAGAAACCTATCCAGACATGGGGAGAGTATACAAAAATATCTTAACAGCATACAAATAAGATAAAAAATATTTGCTGGAGTCCGTACAGCCATGCTAGTGGCTCTATAAGGCTGTAAGGGTGAAATGGCACCCAAACTCAGTGTTGCCAGATTTGACTGACAAAAAGTAGCACAAACGAAGCCCACTGATGTTTACTTGTGAAAAGTGTGGGTCTCACTGATTCTAAAAATATGTCTCTATGTTTAGATTTAACTGAGTTATAACTCAGATTTTTGACACAAATTGCAGCAGTCAGGGTTTTAAAGTAGCTTGTTTTAACTGACTCCATGAACTTACCACTGTGAGGATAAGCAAGCCACAACCTTGCTCCACAGTACCTTTTGGACCTCCTCCACCAGCATACCCCTTCACGGAACCTGTGGTCCTCTGACTCAGGCCTCCTATCTATTCCCCACACCAAAACATGATCCTTTGGGAATAGAGCTTTCATTGTGGCAGCCCCCACCCTCTGGAACTCTCTCCCAATGGAGATTTGCCATGCTACATCTTTGATCACACTGAAACATCTGTGTTTCTCTGAAAAGTCACTTACTCACCCAGGCCTTTGGCAGTTAGTCTTATTTTGTTTTGCTTTGTTTGGACATTGCCTTTGTAAAGCGTCCTTGGGTCTTGTGAAAGGCACTATATAAATGTAAGATATTATATTATTATTACAATGACTAATTTCATAATGCTTTGCGTAGTGTTATTACGTCTCTAATGGTATGAAATGTAGCCAAAATTATGACAATCTGACCCAATCTGGTAACACCACCTTTGGCTCTGGGAACTATGTTGTTGTAAATGTTATTTAATCATACAAAAATGTAGCTATACTTCTTTTCATTATAAAATATTCCTTCAACTAGTCTTGCTGTATACTACACATCCTTCTTTTCTGTCGTACATATATAATGTTACAATGCTGGCTGTCCATATTAAATGTGGCCAAAATGTAAAATGATTAAGGTGAATGAATGTAGAAGTAATCCCTGTGAGCAAAAAGCACCTGTTTCAGATGGAGGGTTAGGGTTGCTCGTTGAGGTGGATTTAATGCTGGGATCAAACTTTTTTTTTTTTTCAACTTTCAGGCAGACTTGATGTCAGTTCTTGACATATTCCATATTTCAAATGCTCACAAGCACTGGGTTAAGGTGGTTTGTGTATGTTGCTCTGGAAACAGAGGAAACATCTGGAGACAGTGAGAATAATAAGTCCCCTTTAAAAGATTTGTGGGACAAGTCTGTGATCGAACAGTAATACAATAATTTATTTAACAAATGGGGTTGGGAATACAGTGCTTGCAACCCAGGAGACAAGAATGGGGTGGGAGTGAACCAAAACGTTTTGGGGCAGACAGTTAAACAGCTGAAATTCACTATAAATCTCCATTAAGTCGTTAGGTGATAATTCTCTGTAGATGCAGCCCCTTTTACATTATGACATTTTCAGATTGTCAGTTGATACATTATTATAATAAAAATATTGATTATAGCTGCTTTAAGGTGAAATTAGTCATTAGGATACATTGTATGGGAACCATGAATTTGACTACAAAATTTCATGATAGTCCATCTAATATTTATTCACTCTGGACTTGCCTAACTACCCACTCACTAACCAACCAGCATTAAAAAAAAACCTAATCTCTGCTTTGTCATTTGTTATCCCACAGTAACTGCACAAATGAAAAATGACAAATGAGTCTCAGGTCTGGGTACTTTACCAGGACGACCTTCAGAAGTGGTGATGCAGCAGATTGTGTTTGTGTTGTGTTTTGATGAACTGCCAAAGGATTTCAGTGTCTATCTCGTCTGTGCAGCCTGTTGAAATGGAACATCTCTCCTTCTTCTGCTCTCCTCACAGCTCTCTCTGCTTCTCTTTGATCTCCTCTGAATGACAGTGTGGGCGGGAGCTTGGCGATACTGCATAGTCCTCTACAGCCATCAGCTGGAGTTAATATATTCCTTTAATCCTTCTAAATTCTCCTAAGTTGGCGCTCCTTTTGTAATGAACTGCACCTTCTGTAAAGCAGTGTTGTATGGGACCTCTGGGGAAGGTGTTTGTTACCACAAGGACCCTCAGACTGACCCCAGCTTGACCTGCGGGAGAGGTCACAGACAAAATAGAGGGGGTTGATACGGTCAAGGCCTGAATTCATAACCGTGAAATTGCCTTACACTCTTACACGCCCCAGGCAAAGATCATGTAATTCCTGTATCAACTATCTATCAATTTGTCTATGCACTGTAGTGCAGATATGCCAGAGAGTGGTCTGCCTGTCAATATGAAACCAAAACCACAGGCTCACATTACAGCATAGTTTCTCATCAGACTAAAGTGCTTCAACAGAACACGTCCTGACTAGCCATTAATTCAGCTTGGGGGGTGATTAATATTTTGTATATAAATGTCCTTTAGTCTCAGAGCCTGCAACCGCTCATTATGATTCCTAATTTCTCTCCCCCATCACCTTGATTCACACCATTTATTCATTTTGTGTTACAAAGCAGATTTCCCCCAAAGCAGGTTTCCATTACCTTGTTAACAAGATCAGTCTCCTGTTGCTCTCCTGCTAAATTAATTCCTTTCTTGAGGTATTGTCTAAGTCAGCTAAAAAAAAAGGGGAAGCGTTTCATTTGTGTGTTGCCACACATACTGCACACACACATATACACACATGTAATGTATGCTTCCACCTTGGAAACATGCAAACATGCACCATGATTTACGTACGGCCAGCTCATGAACAGAGATATTACCCAAATCCAGTGATTCCTCAAGGCCCTTTTTAAATCTTACTGAGCATTCCACACTGTGCCTTTGGTGTCATCAAGCCTCAGTTACTCTTGCTCACAGACGCACACATGGACAGCTCCAGACATCACAGATGTGCTTGTTTTCATTTTTACTCCACATTGTCTCCATTTGCAGAGAATTGGTCTGATTGTGGACTTATATGTCTAAAGTCTTTTTGTAACTGTTTCCGGCTTAATACATCTCAGCAAATCTTTATCAAAAATCTTCCCACACCTCTTTTTTGTGAGGCATGGCTCAAATCAGCAGATGCTTCATGCGAATAGTGAACTCAAAATATCTGAGTGTTTTTGCTGGTGAAAGTAGCTCTAACTCACACCTCCAATCCTCTTTCACTGACTGGACTCCAGGTTTGTGCCTGACTCCAGTAGCGTCTGTTGATGTCATTAGCCTAAGGGTTCATATACCTTATCCAGCTTACAGTGTCATTGTTTGAATGTTGAATTCAGAATGGGCAAGAGCAAAATGATTTGACCATATTTTAAGAAACTCTTTTTACACACATTTACACACTTATTTTTTAAATTTTAATTTACGTATTGTGTTTGTAAAAATGCAGGTCATTCCAAAGGTTTAATTCACTTCAGTAACAAGTCATAAAGGGACCGATCCAGATATAATGTATGTTTCCACCTTAGTCAGAAACATAAACATTATACTGGGCCCTGGGGAAATATTTGAGAGGAAATGCTGTAGTTACAGTCTCTGTGCTTGTGTGTGTGTATTTCTGCATGTCTGCGTATGTGTGTGTGCTGTGGGGGTGGTTCCTCTGGTGGATGACTAATGACTTTGTGCTTGTGTGTGTGTGTGTGTGTGTGAAGGTGGGGGAGTCTGTGGTGGTATGTGTGTGAGTGTGCGAGATGAAGGGTTTTCCTTATTTGCTCAGACTTACTTTCCAGGAGATGGATGTGCTCATGTATGTTAATACACACCAGAACAAGTTTAAATGACCTGTTGAATAAAGTCAGTTCACTTTTACGGGCAGGTGAGGAGAAACAACAGTGGCAGAAATAAAGTGGTTTGTCTGAATGTGTTAACCTGTAAGCTTCCATTCTACACCCAAACATGGACTAAACTGGACTAATGCTACAGAGTATACGACTGCCATCCATCCTCCGTAAAGGCAAACAGGCACATTCAGATTTGTCTCACTGTAGTATGTAATTTCGGCAACAGTCAAAGTAATTGCCCAGCCTCCACCGGTACTTTGGCTAATGATTCACAAATCCTGGGTGGAGCAGAAAATAGGGTCCTACGTGCCCAGTGTATGTGTGTTCAGGCGGTGGCATGTGTCATTTTCACCATGGCTCTCTCACGGTTGATTCCTATGAAAAAATGTGACACGTCAGTGGTGATTGTGTGTGTGTGTGGTATGAGCGAGTAAATATGTGTTAAGTGCTTTATGCATTTGTTCATGTGTGACTATTTATGATTGGGTCTTTACATTGCCTCTCGTGAAATATATTTGTATCAGTAAAATAATTTAGAAAGTTAGGAACTACGATATCTACAATCAGGGGAGCATACCTTTATTAGACAAATTTTCAAAGGTAAGTACATACATTTTCCAATTTGGTCCTTCACAAATGACTATATACAGTCTATATATATAAAATAAAGAGGCAAAGACAACCTTTTTTTTTTTACAACCAACACAAGTCTCCTTATGCTTCCTTGACATGACAGTATTGGTTTGGGTATCAGCTATTCAAAAAATATCACTATCCATGAAGTCTACACAATCTCAACCAATGTTGCTTAATGGTTTATGGTCAACAAATATATACAGCTGCATGTTTTATTAATGTATAGCAGAGAAAGTACTTGTCCTTGAGATGCAGTAATTTGTCCTTCAAACTCACCAAGGATCAGGATCATCTTAGCTGCACACAGTACCAGCTGTCTTGGCAACATTTCTAAGCTGTTGGTTATGATATTTGGCAGAGGCGGTTGATGCCGCACACAGGTTTACAGATTGGGGGAAAAAAGTATTTGGAAGTGTGTCTTGTCAGCGAATATAAGCAGACAGTAACAAGGACATCCCATTATCTTTGTATGCTGAAAGTGAGCTCCTAATATCCGAAATCTTTTGAATGTAGTCACTTATGCTTAATAAGGAACTCCATACTGGGCCATGTGGGCTTCAGCCTCCTTGTTTCCCATCTCTGGACTTCATCCTTGGGTTTGCCACTGGTGATGATATTTGTTAGTCATGCACACAGTTGTGAAACCGGATGTCAGGCTTGCACACTTCCTGCTACTACCTAAATTACTCATTCAGTGCTGCTAGACAAGTTACAACACGTCGTCCTACCTGCATGGCCTCCAGAGAAACCTGGTCTCTGACTGGGGCCCCAGTTCCAATTTGCAGCCTCCTGGGAGCTTCAGCTAGCCTCTCCTCCAGGTTCCACCCCTATACCAACAGCCAGATTGGGTCTGTCTCCCCTCACAGAGCCCTGTCCCCTCATCCAAGCAACTTCTGTGGATGGAGTGCGCTGCAACAATCTTCCTGGTTCGTCCATCGGCCTGTCTCATTTCAGTGCACCTACCCTGCAGCGGGTCATGCCTCAGTCTCCCTAGGGCCAAGGAAAGTCCTCAAAATCGCCATTATCACCAACTCTCTTGTGTCATTTGGTCCTTTGGACCCTAGTCCTCTGCTGTTGTAGCCACTCTTCCCTACGAGATTGTAGTGCACTCTGAGATGCTTTTCTGCTCACCACACACATGTAAAGTGGTTATTTGGTACCATAGCTTTCTGTTAGCTCCAACCAGTCTGGCCACTCTCCTGACCTTTCTTAGCAACAACTGCTGAAATGCCACTCACTGGCACCAACAACCACAATACAATCAAAGTCACTGAGACACATTTTCCTCCATTTGGAATTTGATGTGAACATTGACTGACACTCTTGACCTGTATCTGTATATTTTGACATTTTGACATGTGAAAACCACAGCAGTTAAAATATGTTAATGAGGGACACCTACATGTACTCATTTAATCAATGATAAATATAAAAATACTGAGTGGCACAGTTTTAATAATGAAAATAAAAAGCAGGAAATAAAGTATTTGCTATTTATTCCACAGAAAAACTAGAATTATTTTTGTAAATCACTGCTCATTTGATAGTCTTATATAGCTATAAAAAAAGCAGCCATGGTTTTATTATGACTCACACCATTAATACACTGTATTATTAAGTGATGCAGTGCCTTTTACTTTGAATTCCCAGGCCTGTACTTCTAGCAGGTAATGATGGACTGTTGTACTGTTTCCTCTTGAGGTATCTTGGATAAACCTCTCACTGAACTCCCATTAGTTGCAAAAAGCTCTCTGCTTAGTGTCAGCTCAGTTTATACTCCCCGGTCTTGATTTGTTTTATGTTTATACTTAATCGATGAGCATGGCTTTATATGACATCTACTTTTATCAGACACAAGCTCTGCCTCTCAGGAAATTAAACTCTGGGACTGTTGGGCTGATTGCTGTCAATGGAGTGCTGGCATTTTAACCAGGAATGCCATTCACATTTTATATGTGTTTAGATCTTGTCAGGGTAGTCCGATACACTTTAACATGAATGTGCACACATAATGGCCTAAATGGCTCAAGTTGCCCATTGCCTTGAAGTGCCCTGTGACCAACAGTATAATACAGTGACCCACAGATTGTGTAGATATTAATCATGTAGTCACAGTTATTGTGTGTGGGTGGTGCAATAGCTTATTCTAATTATTATCACACCACATTATTGCTAATAAACAAAATAAAAACCTGTTGTTAGATTTAAGCATTGACTGCAGTGAACACACTGTGTGTGTGTGTGTGAGACTTTCATGAGGCTGACGACATATTTGCTAAACCACCTCTGCATGTGTCATGGTTTCTACAGCAGTTCATCCATCTGTGTTTCTTTTTTGCTTCTGTTGGTAAAATCATGACTTCCTAAAGCCAAGAGCAACAGCCGGTTAATGCTACAGCAACAGAGCAGTCAGTCTGACAGACAGGCTGAATCAAAGTGGAATCATACACCACAGACATTTTCAGAATCCCTGGCCGGCCATAAGTTGCTGTGATGTCAGCGTCTACTTGTCACACCCATGGCTACTCTCAGTGGTGTCACGATGAAAAAATCGCTGCAACCACTGACCACTCCAACTGCAAACAAAGCCAATTATTACTCTCTGCGTTCAAATTTTAATCTATTGGAGGATTTATGGGTTTGCAAAACATCACAAAGTCGAGAAAAGCATAAGTATAATACCGACCCAGTGATTAGCTGGTTAAATGTTTTACTAAACTAAATCTTCGGGGAAACTGTGGAAGGAACTTCTACTCTGGTTGATCAACCTCTGCTTTTGTTTTGCAATTTCACCCATGGAGCCGACAGCACTGTGTAGAAGTCTGTGGGGATCCTCCATCCAACATGGAATCAAATTAGCCGATTACAGCTCCTGCACCATTCAGGCGATCTGAGGAAGACCTTGATTCAACATGGATGACCTGAACAATGGCAACTGGAGCTCCATTTTGCCCGATATGCGCCGATCGTTCCCACTTCATGCTGCTCAAGTTTTTTAGCCCACACCAACACAATCTTGCTCCCACCTGGCCCTGCTTTCTGAATTTTGCTCCATGATGTCTTTCTCTTCCCAGAGTGGAATTCGAGGCTGAAGGTCACGTTTTGACACAGTGGAGAGATCCAAGCGCAGGTCACAGATGTTTGTTTATGCGGTTACAGGCTGTGCCAGGGAGAGATTTCCAATCGTGGCAGAATCACTGGGAGCTGTGCGACATGGACTTTTGATTGTATCTCAAATAACAGACACCTACTGCAGAAATCAAATTAAATAGCATGAATCTGCATGATATTGCTGCTAGGTTTACATTATTGCCCTAATAAAATAATTACCCTTAGCCTGATAATATATTTACCTGAAAATCCTTGCTAGTGATGATTTAATATATTAACTTGAAAACAAGTCTTTTCTGCTGCTTTTAATGTGTACATTTCAGTGAGGTCTACCTTTGTTCATATTTATGTAAACCTTATTATTTAATTTAGTAATCTCACTGAGATTGTCCGTTTTTTTTTGTTTTTAATGAACCACTGCTCAAATGTCTCTACTGCGTCTCTGCCAAGTTACAAGTTGTTTTTTAACAGTGATGGTTAGTTTTGACATCTTGTGTTGTGCTACAACCAGCACTGCACAAAATACATACAAAAAACATTTAAGAATATATAGGTGGGACCAATAAAAGTATTAATGGGCACAAATATTGTTCAGATGCTGCGATTGGTCAAGCTCTTTTCCTTGAGCAAATATGAGAAAATTGTTCTGTAGCTGCACCAATAATATCGTCACACTCAAATAAATCCACCTGCACTTCTCTGCATCCGAAACCCAATTTCAGGAGACATCTTTCTCAATTTATGTCTCTGAAGCAGCGTCAGGGTCCTTCTGCAAACTGTGTCACATTTACATAGTCCCCAAAGGATTCCAACGGATGTGACACCAAGATTTCTCACTGAAGTCAACACATTTTTAAAAAGCCACAATTATTGTCCTCTTATGATGCTATCAAAAATTGGGAAAGTCATTCATCTAATGCTGTAAATGAGTGGGAAAGAAGGAATGGGAGGAAAAGTGCAGAAAAAAACAGAGCAAGGATTTAATTGGCTCCAGTGTAGTGAGGAAGTGTGGATTTATTTATCGTATGTTCCAGGAGCCTCCTTCCATCCATCCTTCCTTCCTTCCCCAGCCCCATCTCCCTTCCTCTCGTCCTCTTTTCTTCCACATCCATCTTTATGTACACAATCAATTATTCAGCATGCAGTTTATAAAACCACTCTGCCACTTGCATGCCTGTTCTTGGCAACTTCAAATAAACAAACTGCTGTGGTACAGACAGCATCAGGCAAGCTTACTCTTCTGTTCTGAGACACCATAGGACATTTGCCAAGGTTGTATTCTGTCTCAGGCTATTTATTGATTAAGAACTACTCTTGTCCACCAATGCTTTTAGGAAAATAAAGCAAAGATTGCCTGTAAAACATCTGAATTCTTGTGAAATTAAATTGCAAATTTTTAAATACTGAAAATATTTTTGGGAAATTGAAATTTTACCATTCTCTTGGCACAAATGGGTGTGAATTTTACAAATAGTCAAATGTTTGCTGTGGAAAAAATTGTATAAATGTACTTTTTCTAGACTTATAGGAGCTTCCTGTTGTCCAGTTTCCAGTTTTTAGTGTGATTTTTAGTGGAATTACTTTAGATGCATCATTGCATGTAATTATGTTCCATCCATCCACTTTTTCTGCTGTCACAGTGATACTTTCTGTATATATATGACTGAGAATGTAAGATTTCTCCATGAAGATATAGCTCAGGAAATCTGCTTCCTCAAATGACTTTGTCTACCACACACAGAGAGGTCAGGTTCTGATGTCAGCCACAAAACAACATATCAAATTTCTGTCTATTACAGTGTCTCACCACGAAATTCCTGCTCTGGACTTCACCTGCTGAAACATGTATTTTCAGACTGCTTGGCTGGGCTGTCAGGTTGTACAGAGGCTAATTTTTTTCAACAGAATTGACAACACCATTCAGATGATCAGGAAAGATGGAACAATACCAAGCAGTGTAATCACATCTCACCAGCTTGCATCGGGTCGCAATTCTGCTAGCTGAAATGAGGAGGAAGTAAAATAGCTGCAGGAAGATGAAGAGGCAGAACATGGGTAAAATGGAATACAAGAGAGACCGCCTCAATTCTAAATAGATGGAGTGAAAATAATTAAGATCACGAACTCCTTTAGCAATGTCTGTTTCCTGTGGTGACAGCTATGAATTTCAAGAGCACTAACAACACTTTGCCACATACTTCAACCAGTTGTATCCTTGTGTGTCTGTGTGTGTGTGTGTGTGTTGTGCAATGCGTATGTGTGCTCCTGCAGACATGTACTTCTGTTCTGTGGGACTTTATGATTTCACTACTTACACACCACACATAGTTCACTTAAGACCATATGTTTTATGTATTATAAATAAAAGAAGTGATGCCGAAAAAGGCCCAGTAAAAATGTAATGTGAAAGTTGCATTTTAATATTGGAGCTGGTTGAGATAATTTTTTATTAGTTATAGTTATTCTTGTGTAACACCAATGTTGTATTTGTAAAATCTCAATCTAAAAACTCTGCTATGTGTGGTATGTAGGTATTTGCAAAGTCTGATAACTGGAAATATTCAAATACTGTATCACAGTTTAGAGCAGTTATTACTTTATTTGACCAATGTACTCTTACTTTCTCATATTCGGGTGTTTAGAATGTGGCTATTAAATTCTACAACAGTGCAGAATTAAAAACAGAAAGTATCCATCATCTGCTGGCCAGCCAACAACAGCAACTTGTAGTTACTAATTTATTTACTGTTTACAAAACATCCTTGTTGGGATGAAATTTTATGATGCAGCCCAACTTACTACCTAAGTCTACTCATCTATTTGTACATTTCTTCTGCGAATCCGTACATTTAATACGACTGAACATTAGTCTGGAGTGGCCCTGATACTGTATTCTAATCCACCTCCTACCTAGGTTTTTCATTTGCCTGCAACCCAGTATCTGCAGTATCCATACAGTCTCTCTCTCTGCAGAGGGGTTTCCAGCATTCCTCATCTCTTATCTCTCCTCTGCTGCTGATACAGGGCAACCAGGATTACGCACAACCCAGTCAGGGTGCCTCAGCTGCCAGCTGGGCTCCCTCTCTCTCTTTTTCTGCACCTCTCTCACAGCTGTGCTGTGTCTGTGTGTGCAAGGCGTGAAAGGAAAGCCGAGGATTAGGCTTTAAAAAATACATGACCCTGGAGAAGATGACACTCCGGTCAGCGTTTCTGCAACCGTCAAACTATTGTGCAAAGAGATTTATCATCCACTACGTGACGGCTGAAACTGCCGAATTAAAGGCAGACATTCCATCTATTTTAGATAGCTCTTAAAAGTGTGATCGTTTTCGGGCAAACTTCTGGTATGATTCACATAGAAACTAAGTCAAGGATCAATGCTTTTAATATAGGCCTAAAACCTCACATTTTCTGCTGCAATGTTCTGCTCAATGTGTCACTGTTTGTGCAAAGGCTCATAATGTTGATGCACATGTTGAAAAAGAACTTTATTGTAGATGCCAAGATGTAGGTCTGATTTAAAATAACATCTACAGAGCTGAGCGAGACATATTGTTTCAGCATTCAGAGGTCAAAGTCCGCTGAACCCTAGTAAATCAATAATTTATTACAGTTCCAGTACATATAAGGTCTTCTTACATAATTTAGCATGTAGCTGGGTAACCCAGATTCTTGGAATATTCCAACATGGAAACATTTTCAACAGACTAGCAGTGCAGTAGGAGGCGATGTTTTGGCTGGAAGAGACAGCTCTGTTCATTTTCTGCTGAACCAATGATATGAAAGATGAACAGTTATTTATTACAGCATGTGGTTCATTAACTAAAGTACAAAATTAGAATAGCATGTGGCATAAAAAACCTGAAAAGCACAACCCTAAGACAGCAAAAATATCAGTACCACCTTGAAGTGTGACACTAAACAACTGCGCTGAGGACAACATGAAGAGCTCTTAACACTCCTACACATAACATTGTTTATACCTATGATAATTAATATTTTTCACAACCATTTGGCAGTCCAGTCTTATTATCGTATTCACTATCCTTTTAGCTCTGTTTTGGTCTCTACCCTGGCTGACAGCTACTTGACTCATCGTTTGTCTTCGGCATGATGTAGCAGGTAATGTGCTGCTGGATATAACGTTGATGAGAGCTGTGAGACTGAACCAAAAACATGCGAACTGTTAAACAACAGAAGAGATTAAAAAACTTAGAATATGGCTGGACTGTAATTTATGAAACCTACCGGGGGTGTCGGTAGTTTCCACTTTAATGTGCACATTCCCACAGTGGGCATGCAGTCATACAGTTCTCTCAACAGGCAGGCAAATTCTGCAGACCTGACAGTGAAGCTTGAGGTGTTAGGAGCAGGCGAAACACCAATAGGTGGCACTCCTTCGCGGTGCCAGAAAACTGTTCATGCAAATCATTTTGACAGAGTGATGGCCAATGGTGTAACTTCATCATCCAGCCAACTCTGTCACCCTGCAGTTACACTCAGCCAAAAGCAGCGAGCTGACAGAAATAAAACACTTCATAGACTGAGAGAAAATTACAGTATTGGGAGAGGGTTTCTGGCAAGGGATGGTATTAAAGGAGCTATTTTACATTGAGGGTAATTTGATATTAGTAAAATTTGAGGATAATGTTCATATTCTGGTGTTTTCGGCTACATTAGCATTCTATTCAAAACTAATGTCGATCTAAGATTCAGATATCCATTTTCAAAAATATTCCTTACCTGTAATAGCATTGTTTTGTATTCCTAATAAATTTGAAGTATTATGTTGTGTTTATTTATCCCATAACCCTTTTTTTAAACTTTTGTTTTATGTTTCTGTTGTAGCAGTTTTTAATCGAGGCAACAAAAAAATCTGATACTGTGGGGCTAGATATTTTCGGGCTGATGGCTCAGGTTTGTTTGAAAAGAGTCAGTGGCTGAGACTGTCCAGATTCTGGCGACACTGTGTGTGTGTGCTGTCTGCTCGTGAACATGCTCAAAGAATCTTTCATATTAGCGGCCTATGGCTCCTCCTTTTTCCTCTTCTGTTTCTCCTGCCTCTGTTCATGTTGTTGTTGATGTAACTGTACATGCATACATAGTGCACTACTCAAAGCAAGTAACCAGATGGACCACACACCCACACACACACACAAGCAGATGGCATGTGGTGTGTGTTTGCATACTGTCTGTGAATATTTGAAAGATTATGCATGGGTTGCCATGGTGACACAAAATCCTCTGTCCTCCCCAACAAAGTCTAGATGTTGAGACTCAGTGTGACACTTCAATGAAGGAAGTACTCTTCACATAATGAAAATGGAGCATAAGATGAAGAAAAAGAAGAGGGAGGCAATGAATTTGCATAGACAGAAATGAATGAAGGGCAAGTTGACAAAAATTCTACAATCATACATGTCATTTTAACGCTTTTCGTGTTGTGTATTATGTTAACATGATACAGATGTTAATTGAAACTGATAATGGTTTCAATATGCTATAATATGTAGTAAAGGTTCAGTGTGAGGTTTATGTGTTGTTGTGTTGTACAGAACTGATGAACACCTTTTTTAACTCTCTCTCCATAATAGTCCACTTTTTGGGATCGAATCCAAAATAGCACCACCAAAATAAGACTAATCCTGATTTTCAGTAGATAATATATCCTCTGTGAGGGATCAGGTGTGATAATTTCTTAAATCTGGCATTTTTCAAGTAGAGATCAAAGGAGATTTAAACAGGTTGTTTGTGGCGACCCCGAAGAGAAGCAGCTTTCTGCAAGTCAGGCTTATGCTCTAGCTTGTGCTGACACCTCTTGTCACTGTGGAACTTGGTAAAAAGCTGTGAATTTGTAAACAGAAAGCTGAATGAAGGCTGGGATAAGAACACCTGTATAATGTATCTACAAGTTTAACAAGTTTTACATTAAAGGAACTCCACTGCAGTGTGGGAGATTGTAAGATATACTCTCAGTTGGCAGTTTACTGGGTACAGCTAGCCAGGGTTTTTTACAGTACAAGACTTAGGTTCAGTGCCTAAACCAAATGAATGGAAAACAACTATGCTTAGAGCTCTACACAAAGTTCTCTACACACAAATTATGTGTTAATTCATTACAACAATAGATTCCTTTCGAATGGAGCGCGTACCACTGTAAATATGGTCTTAAACAGGGTGTTGCATGATAGGTTGCTTATAGCCTTAGTATGTTGCTCGGTTAGCAAGTGTTTTTGAGTCTGTATTGTAAACTGTTCAGACCAAATTCTAACCCTTTTAAGAGTTTTTGGTTAGTTCAGTTTAACCTGCAAGAGTTTCTGAAGGCTGCTGTAACATGTTCTGCTGCGACGAAGGAAATAAATTTATGACAGGTGAAATTCTCTAGAAACATCTCTAGACATTTTACTGCAGAAATACACCAGGAAGAAACACTGTCAGGTAAGAATTCCAACTGTCACAGATGATGAGCTCAAAATGAGTGTATTTGTTTCACTTCTTGCAAATGTCTGCGTGTACTATGGCGAAGAACAAACTGTGTTCTGTTTTGATAAATAGTGTAATGATTTGTCCAAAATGACGTGCAAATGCATATTTGCACACTGCCCAACCAAACACAAATGAACCCCCAAAACCACCATAGCATCTAAGCAAATATAACAAATATAGTCTAAAACAGTGAACGTCAACTGGCGGCCCGCGAGCCACATCCAGCCCGCCAGAGCTTTCCATCCAGCCCCCCGAATATTACTGAATTCAGGAATAGTCTAGTGAGGAGGAAAAAGTATCAAATGAAACAAATGCGCCCTGAAAAGTAGCTTGTGCCATAGCCTGCCTTCAATCAAAAATGACGATAAACTCGTTGCTCTCATTTAACATTTCTTTTATTGTTTCACATGCTCATTTTATCTATAGTCGTTTTTCACAAATGTCCTTGCTTGTCACCTTCATGTCACCAGAGGCCTGGTTGTCAATCAGTTCACTTTGAATAGCTGCCTCGTCCAGCGGCATCACTTTCCTCACGTTAGCGGAGAATTCACTGTATGTAGCAGTGATGGACAGCTTGACAGTCTCACAAATATAAAGCCTAAAACATTGCAATTGCCCCCTAGTGGCTTGCTGCAGTAAAGATAATACAAGTCTGTTAACACTGACAAAGGCTAAAAAATAACATAAAATTGGAAGGAAAAAATATATATCAAATAATCAAAATATATCAAATATTAATATATTACTAAGGATACAATATTTATTTTATTTTATTTTACGCAAATATCTGGCCCTCACAGTGTCTGCCGATAAAAATTCTGGCCCTTGGACAAACGTAGTTGATGACCCCTGGTCTAACACAACAATCCTGTCATAAATCCTACCTTCATGAAGGTGACAATGTTCAGTTTTTGTCAAAACTCTTTCAGGGGTTAATTAATATAATGTTGGAGGGTGCTGAATTGTATTCCATTATACTGTTTTAATTATTTTGTCCAGCCCACCTCTGAATAACGGCAACATGTCTCTCTATAATGCAGCACTGTTCAACAGCACCATAAACTATGCCCTCCAAAAGGATCCAAAAATGGAATCAGCAAATCAATTAAACAGTTTTAACAAAACCTGAACATTTTAACCTTCAGGAAAGAGATTATTAAAGGATTAGCACATTAGTTTTAGCTTGGTGTACCTAATAAACTGCATGTATAGAGTAGCTTTATCATTTTGTTGGTGCAAATTCAAAGCAATTGCATGAATCTGGGACACACTGCCAGTGTGTCCACCTATTATTTCTCATTAAAATGTTGATAAAATAACTTTTTGATACTGTTTTGACGCAGTCTGACAGATCACAGTAGTGTGTCTGAAATATTGCTACCAGAGAGCAGCAGTATCTTTAATAATATTTATTTGCAAGTCAAATCATCCTAATGGCTTTTGTTCATTTATTTATCTGTGCTTAATATAATGGCAGAGTGACTTCTCTGATGTATTAGCCAGCGCTGAGTGGGCAGACCCATTACCCATCTACTAATGCAGGTCTTTCTCTTTTTATGCAGCCATTTATCTCAGCCATCCTCTTCTACTGTATAACTCAACAGCATCAACGGCAAAAGAGCTGCCAGTTCAGATACGGAAAAGAGTGCACACAGCAGATAATTTGAAACAAGACAAGAACAGATGATGAAGAACAGGGCCGTAACCAGGATTTTAGAAATACTGAGGTCATGTGTCAAAGTACCTGCCCCAACCTCCCCCGCACTCAAAAACATAAAGTCTCTAAAGAGGATTTATCATTTGAATTTTTGATAGTTATATATTCAATTATGTTTTCTGTTAGTTTTGATTAAATTAAGCAGTTTTGCTTGTAAGCCAAAAGTAACAAGTTAGTTCAGCATTTTTGGAAATATGCATATTCCCTTTTGCTAAGAGGTCGATACCACTGTAATGTCAATATAAGGCTACATATATGGCAAAAAACTGTCTGTACCAGTTTGCTTGGAAGTTGATCAAAACCAGTCTTTTCAGGTGGTCTTGGTTGGCTTGTTTGGGAGTGTCACAGGGTTATTTTCTTAACCCTCCCAAAAATCCAAAAATGGTGGAAGTAAGAGGGAGAATCCCAGGAAAAACTCACAGGTGTAATCAGAAGATAATCTGGTGTGCTGATTTCTTTATTTGCTGGCCTCCCAAAGTGCAAGCAGTGATGAATTTTTACAGTGCGAAAAACTATGTTTGAAAAGAGGAAAACAAACAAACAATGCAAAAACTACAAGAAAAAAATTTAAACCCAATAGACCCAATGTTACCTCCTCTGCAACAAAACCAAGACTGCCTTCTCTGGGCCACAGCAGCCCCTTATTAACCCATAGCCCCTCCGTCCAGGCTCAAGAATAAATAGAAAAAATACAATTTTTCACCAACAACGCCTCTAAGGGCTCCACAACACAAATATAAATTAAACAAAGATTTTATATATTTTCATAAGTACAGTTCTTTGCATCAGTGATATGCCACCGGTGAGTAACATGTTTAAATGTATGCTTAAAGAGACATAAAACTACCAGGTGTGCACCCCTGGTCGCTTTACTTCAACGGGAATGGGAACCTGACTGAATGACTGAAACGTTTGTTAACCGGAGGAAACGGGATGAATCGGAAGTTTATGTGTGTGTGTGTATGTGTGTGTGTATGCGCCGATACATGTGTGTACGCTCCCTGCAGTCAGTGACAGAGCCGCTCCGTCACAGGGAGTTTGAGCAAAGCAACATCACCCAACTATCGTACCTTAAAATAACAGCTTCGAAATCATTTTGATGGCACACTGACTTGTAATAGAGAGAATGGTGAGTATGATTTCCCGTGAGAGGTGTGGAACGTAGTGATGGTCAGCAGCTAGGGTTAGGGGTGATAGTGAATTGTAGATCAATTAAAAAAACCTTAGAAACCATTAAAAACCAGCGTTCATATCAATATTCAGGGTAGTATTCATGAGGAATATACACTGCGGCCGTGTTTCAGTTCAGTAAGAGGGACTATGCAGTCAGGGTTCTAACCAAGCTACATTTAGCACCAAATGGTGACTTAGGTGACATAAGTGAGCAGCATGACTGCTGGTTTGTACTGAGTTGATGATCTTGTGTTTGTTGCCTGAACAATTGATAGGCTTTGTTTTCTGCATATGAGTTGTTAGCCTCTAGGGGTTGCACTGCTTGGACTTGGAGCCTGACAGAATTTAATGTGTCAGAGTCTAACACTTACCACATGTGGCCACAGAAGCCACTGTTGCTCAGAAAAAGTTACATAGTGTTGCTTTAACATTTTTCACACCAGCCTCAACAAACCAAACTGTGAATTTGCGGTACCACTGTAAGCCACAGAGATCTGAATGCGGTTTTAAAAGTTTCTGTCACAATTTTTCTCATGTTGCTAAACTCACCCCAAACTGACCTTAGTGTCCTCAAAGGTTTAGGACCCTGATGAAGAAGAATGAACCAAGATAGATCTATAGAAAGAGACTGTGGACAGCTGATGGCTCTTGTGGTGAAAGAAAGGTTAGATCACCCTGCCTGGTGTGTCAGGCTCTGAGTGACTTTGATTGGCAGCTGTCTGCGTGCACAGCACCCCTCTAAACTGAGAAGGCTGGTGTCTATAAATTCTCCTCTCATCAGATGCACTGATCAGGAATTGCTGCCAATCTGAGATACATCATACACAAAACCCTAAACTCAGTCTATTTTTCTTATTTCTCATCAGGAAGAGTCTGGTCACAGCTGGTTGCACCTGTTCCCCTGAAACAGATACATGCAAAGCTGCAAAGCTGATATGCTGCACTGATTACCTATTAAATATCCCTCCAAGCATTCAACATATCTACACCATCTTCCATCCCTTTCAATCTTTCAGTGAACATTTACAAAGGTACAGTGAATCACTGCTAATTTCAAATATTTCAACAACAAATTAATCACAGTTTGATGCTCTTTGGTATCCACGTTGGATATTTCCCACTATTTATCATCACAACTGAAACAATAGACCTCATGCAATGGGCTTTCTTGCAAATGCTTGCAATTGTTTTCATTCACAGCTGTTTTTAAACTGTGGTTAATGAAATCTTTTCATTCATTTACAGATAATGATGAGCATTTTAGTTTTTTCTTACATGTCTAATGGAATTATCAATATGTTTCTGTCACCAAATCACACCAATACAAAGCAGAATTAGACAATAAAAAAGCCCCAGGACAGGACACTCACCCCTTTCATAAGGAAGCCCACCTGGCCATTCTAAGTGAAATATCATCCAATATGAAAGTAGTTCTTAATGACTAGTTACAAGTGCTGGCATTTACTCCAATGTGAAATAAGATTAAGATTAATTTATTGTCCACCTGAGTGGAAGTTTGTCTTTGGCTTCTGATCCAATGCCATGAAAAATTTACAGAATTACATATGCAATACACACACACACACACCCTTAACAAACATCCAGCATATACAACATACAAACAATAGTGCAACAAGCAGATAGCAGCAAGAAAGCGGGCCTTATAAACACCCAGTCATTCTGTGTTCAGGGTCTGTATGGCATAAACCATAAATAAACTTTAACATCTTATTTTTAAAATACCTGACCAGTTTTATGTGCCAAAAAGACAATGGGTGACTCCAATGACAGCTGAAGCTCTGTAGGTTTATAATTACTGTGATTTTACATTGCCACATTGTTTTAACACTGTAATTTAAAATACTGTCATTAGTAGTTATGTTTATATATTCCACTTATATTCAACGTTGTGTTAGATAACAGTCCCATCATTAGAATAAATTAAAACACATTTCATGTATTCAAAACTGAAAAACCAGCAACTTCCCTTTTGGCTGTGTATAAATCTGTCTTAGTGACCTGTAGGTAACTTAAAGAAGTGGATCAGTGCTTGGCTCAGTGATGAAAATAATTAATTCAAATCATTAAAGTTTTGTCCATTTACCTCTGGGGTGTAACAGTTATGTATTAAGTCCAGTATCTTGTGGTTTATAAACGATGAGTACTTTGCTGTGCCCCTTCTCAAGGATGAAGCTTAATCCTGTACATATAATGACCTTTATTGTGTGGGGGACGGCTGGCAGGTAACACGTAGGTTATAATATGGAGTGATGAGCCCACAAGTAATTATAATAATTCCTCTTGGTCATTAGCAAGAAGGTAAAGGGTCCGCCTTGGAGAGATCACGCCCTACAATTAGAATGAATACTAAAGGCGCATTCCTGGTGGAATTTATTATGCATTTGGCACATCTCAATGACAGAGAATAGGAGAGTAGGAAATTATCATTTTTGTGTTTGATCCAGCTCGAGAACCCTGGGAGTCATGTCCATATTGAATGACTGTGCGCTTCATGATTCATGTCCAACCTTTTGACTACCAGTGTAGGAGGCAGCATGTTCTTTATGTAGAGAGGTGGAAAATATGGGTGCATAGGTCAGGGTGGTGGATGAGTGTGTCTGACTTTCATGCAGGAGACCAGAGTTTGCCTCCTGTCAAAACCCTGCAATTTCTATTAAATGTAATTTTCTTAGATGTGACCACTTTCCCTAACCTTAGCCATAATTGCTACATATGGATATTGCAGGAAGAGAAAACAGATCATTGCCCCAGTGTAAAATGTGCAAGACCAAGTCTTGCCAGGTCCAGATACCCTTCACCACAGGACACCTGCTTAAATTTGCAGTAAGGATGGACAGAGTGTGTTTCAGGGTGTCTAACCATAAACTACTGCAGTGAGCCACCACCACTGTTTCAGCATTTCCCAGGATGAGGGGGAAAATGCTGGAGTGTACACTTGTCCTCCTCGTGCATCACCACAGAATCACCAGGGAAGAGTTCTGCTCATCTTCAGATTGCTAAGATTCAGATTTTTGCTGCGATCCAGATGCTACCAGTTCCACGTCAGCTTCAAAACATTGTCATTGATCTGAGTGAATCCTTTGTGTAACACCATACTTCTAGTGTGCACGCTTAATGTAATGTAATGTAAATTAGTGTTTGATCCCTCATATAACTAAGTTATTATACTCAAAAACATTTTGTGAGCAGGCCAAAAAAAAGCTAAACAGGATACGAAGTTTGTACTGATATTTTGTAGTCTATATGGTTTAATTTTTTACAGATATTACATCTCAAAAAAATAAAATTGCCATTGATATTATATCAGTTATCAATCATGAGCTTTTATGCTACATGCCTGCGATTAATGAGTTATAGGCAGCAGACCTTCAGTTGGTTTTACCCAGCGTGTTGATCGTGAGAGGTGGATGAGGCAGACTTTGTGATAGAGACGTACCTCAGAGAAACGAATAAGACAGTGTGGATGACCGATGCGTGACTGGGTGACATCCAACAAGCTGAGTGTTAGTGTGAATAACAGGGCAAGTAAACCCGTAACAACGCCTGCTCTGCTTGGTGATTCAGGGGCATGCTTTTTCAGACCCCGAGTGTGATCTTTATGATGATCTTTATGGGTTGTGTTTAGTAAATTAGCAAAAGAGCGAGTGGTTCACCAGGGGCTAACCTCACAGTCAGACAGACAGTACTTGCTTTTTTAGTTTAACATAAACCAACTGGGTCATCATCAGCATCTACACAAAGTCATTTTGTTTACATACTGTGTGTGCAGGATAGGCGTATAGTAATCTGGATCCCAAACAAACGTAAAGAGTACTATTGGATTTACAAGCTGTGCTGTGACAGCGCAATATCATGACATTTTCACTAAGAAAATAAGAAGGCAACTAATGGGGAATCCAACAGAGATGGATGAGTGCTGGAACTGCTGAGCTCCAGCATTCACGAGGAGACATCCTCCGCTCTGTTCCAACAATGAAATCAAAGTCAAGAAGATAAATGAGGGAGAAAGTGCCATGGGAGTCTCAGCCATTGATCCAACAGAGAAACAAATCTGTCTTCCTTTCTGTCTGCAGGGATCAGAATAATACAGTATGGATCACCTGAGGCTGACTGTCCGCCACTCTGTCGAGTTTCTCTACACCTGCTGCCTTTTCATTTGCTCACATCATGTCCTCTGTCTGTGCCAGGCCGTGGATATATAGTCAGATTTGATGGTGATGGACAGTACGGTATTGTTTGAGCCTAATTCACTCTTGACTCTTTTTATCACTTTCGTTATTCCACTTAATCAGTATTTTACTTTAACTTAATAGCTTTAGGTTAACTTTTGTCTTATTTGAAATAAAATTCAAAGTAATACTTCTGATTTTCATTATATCAAGAACCATTTTTGATACTTAGTGCAGCTGGCTTTTTTTCAGCATTGTGTAATTACCTCTCTATTTACACTGCCAGGCCAGAATTATGGTTCTTGTGTGTAGATTTCTTTGTCCAACAGGCTCTCAGAGAAACCGATGCACACAGCTTCCTAACTGCAATGAGGCATTGTCCAGATTTGAACGTCGAGTAAGGGGACGGGTAAATCCAGATCCTCTTGGGAGGTCATTTCAAAGTGGAAAAGAAAAAAACACTATGTTCAGAATCCCTGCTAGTAAGATAAGATAAGATAATCCTTTATTAGTCCCACAGCAGGGAAATTTACATTGCTACAGCAGCAACAGGGATAGCAAAAAGGCATAAATACTGGTAGAGTACAAAACAAGATATAGACAAGATAATATAAATTATAAATATAAATTTTAAACAAAAGAACAATACACACGGGACTATATACATAGTAGTAAGATTGAATTGAATACTGATATTGCACACTTTGGAATAATATTGCACAGAATGAGTGGATAAGCACCTGGTCTGTCAGTGGATTGTGCTGGTTGTAGAGTCTGACAGCTGCAGGAAGAAAGGACCTGCGATACCTCTCCTTCACGCACATCAGGTGAGGCAGCCTATCGCTGAAAGAACTGCTCAGTGCTGTCAGACTGTCCTGCATGGGGTGAAACTCCTCCTCTCTCCCACCACCTCCACCAGGTTGAGGGGGCACCCCAGGACAGAGCTGGCCCTCTTGATTAGCTTGTCCAGTCTCTTCCTGTCCACTGTCGAGATGCTGCTGCCCCAGCAGACCACTCCATAGAAAATAGCTACTGCCATAACTGGGTCTCCTCAGCTGGTAGATTCTGCTTTGACCCTTCTTATAAAGTGCAGTGGTGTTGTCTATCCAGTCCAGTTTATTGTTCAGGTGAACACCCAGGAACTTGTAAGATGTCACCATAAAGTTAGCTTATGTGCAGTCTTGGGAAGCATGTTCCAGCCGTCACTACAGGAAGCCTTTCCAAATTTGGCAACTATGTGAAAGTATTTCAGGGGAAACCATGCTTGCATGAGGTGTGAAATACAGAAACCAGTGAAGGCACACATTTTGTTTATATGCTTTATGCGTGAGTATGATGTTGTCTTGATGTTCCTCTAAATATACAACAGTCTCATGGCAGTTCATGTCCATATGCACAGGATGTAGTCTGTTGATTGCATGTATGTGGACACAAATTCACCTTTTTTCTGTTTCAGCAGGCACAACTTGCAGTTTGTCAAATAGTCACAACACTGCATTTATTGATTCATATAACCTACATGGAGATGAAATGTCATTTTTTTTCATGACAGGAAAATATAATTTTGTAATGACTAGAGCAATATTACACTTATTTATGGTTATAAATTATGGTTATAAATTAAAATGTAAATTTCCCCACTGTGGGACTAATAAAGGATTATCTTATCTTATCTTATGTTTAGGCACACACAGCTTTTTGTTAAAGTTATTGAAAGAACATGGCCTGGTTTAAGACAGAAAGTTCAGGATCTGTGGGACCTGTCTGATATTGTGTAGGTCCTCCTCGTGCCGCCAGGATCAGATTGGGGAATCTGGGGAGTTTGGAGGCCAGGTCAACACCTTGGGTTCTTTGTCGTGTTCCTGGAGACATTTCAGAGCAGTTTTTGTGTTGTGGTGAGAGCACATCAGGCTGGGGGATGCCCCTTGGGAAGTGTTGGTGCCATCAGGGGGTGTGCTTGGTCTGCAACAATGTTTAGGTGGGTGGTACATGTCAAAGTAAAATCTGAATGAATGTCAGGAACCAAGGTTTCCCTGCTGAACATTGCATTGTAGTACATGATCAATGTTATTCACTTCACCTGGAAGTGAGTGAATGTTGTGGCCGATCTGTTTAAGTTTACTATACTACCTGTAACTAAATTGAAAAATATTAAAATACCACTGATTTATTGAAAGGCATGTAATGACTTCTTTAGGACTCACGTGTGTCTTCACTCAGGACTTTCACCCAAAACGCTACAAACAGACCAAAATAGACTTATTTGTGACTTGCAAATCAGTATACCACATCTGGACACATATATAATTTTGAGACCTATATTATTAAAATGGGGCAGCATGGTGGTGCAGTGGTTAGCACTGTCGCCTCGTGGGGTTCAAGCCCGGGGCTTCTCTGTGTGGAGTTCACATGTTCTCTCTGTGTCTGTGTGGGTTCTCTCTGAGTTCCGGCTTCCTCCCACAGTCCAAACACATGCAGGTTAATTGTTGATGCTAAATTGCCTGTAGGTGTGAATGAGAGTGTGAATGGTTGTTTGTCTCTATGTGTTGGCCCTGTGATGGACTGGTGATCTGTACAGGGTGTACCCCGCTTCTTGCCCAATGACAGCTGGGATAGGCTCCAGACACACCATGACCCTTAACGGATAAGTGCTATAGATAATGGATGAAATGGCACTGTCCTTAGCACCAGTAACTGGTGGTTATCACCAGGTAAGAATAATGTTTTATTGTGCACTGTCCCTGTTTAAATAAAATAAATCAGAATGGGGGCACTACTTCCTGTGAGCGACTCCTGACATGGCTTGTTTTTGTATTACTATTATTATGAACTGTGAATTTTTATTCTGGTGCCTGATGCTGTTTTTGTTAGTTAGTTTGTTTTCTCTCTCTTGAGCTGTGTCAAAGAGCAGTTTCTGTTGCCTTGTGACAGACAATAAAGTTGTTCTAACCACAACTAACTTAAAGGTTATAAAAATACACCTCATATTTTTTTAAACAGAATATTTAAGGTTCAAAAGCGCAGGTACAAGAATCTGACAGGATGCCATCATAGCACTGACTGGCAGTGTGGGGGAATGCACAATGCTTTGTTTGCAGCAAGGATGTTAAAAGACAATAATTTAATTCCTGTCATTTGCAGGGCCTTAGCAACAGAATGAAGATGGGGAGATGAAGGGAGGCAAACAGAAGATGAATAGAAAGAGAAAGCAAACAGCATAAGATGATTGATGGTACTGATAAAGGGAGTAGAGCAGGCCTTACTTTCATCAAAGTTGCCATTGATTTTCCTGAAGCTCAGAGTTTGTCTCATGTTAGCTGAGCGAACATACAGTATATTGTGTGGACAATGCAGGGGGGTTAAACTATGCATTTAAATTGCTCTCATTAAGTGTGCATGCAGATAAGATCATTTGCAGTGTGTATCTTGGGACATGTAATGATTGAGTTTCAATGTGCTTTACTTCAAGCAAGAATTAATGGCTGTATGTTCTTTAAATCAACATTTCGAGATTTCACCTTGAAATATTTAGTCTGTATTTGAAGGAAGTTTATCTCTCAACGACATGGCCTTGCTGTATTTTGCATATGCTATCAGTGTAAAGCTTTGCATTCACATCACATGTCTCCTTGTACTACCTGGCACAAACATGAAAGTAGCATGATTAGACTGTCTGTATGCGGAATCAAGCTAGAGAGGAGGTTTAGAATTTCAAACTTCATATTGAGTGTGATATTTCAAATTTGTTTGCAAATTATATCCTGACTTTCTGCACTCTGTTGTCCTAACACTTCTGAGTTAAAAGAATAATCTAGTGACAGACATATATCACATGTATGTTACACTGTTGGGAGCTAGTTAGCTGATCAGGTACAGCAGGAAAATATCCTAGGTAACACCTAGCGGTTTGATCCCCGGCTCCTCCAGTCTGTGCCAAAGTATCCTTGGGCAAGATACTGAACCCCACATTGCCCCTGATGTTTGTAACATGTTGTATGAATGTGTGTATGAATGGGTGAATGTGACACATAGTATAAAGTGCTTTGAGTGTTCGATATGACTAGAAAAGTGCTATATAAGCACAAGTCCATTTACCTCATCCCAGTGCACTTGACATTTGCCATTCGAGTCCCATCAGTTTAGAGTTTGCCTCAACACAAGAGGCAAACTTGTGTTGAGGCACATGTGAATATAGAACATATTAATATTTGCACTATATTTTGTTTTAGTGTTATTGTACATATGTACAAAAGCTTTACAATATTTTTGATAATAGGCCAAATGATTCCCACTGTACCAAAGAACAAAAATGTGCTCCTAACATGTCCAGTGATCTTAATCCATCCAACCATCCACCCTGTTCTCAGGCCTAGCTGTAGTTCCCGGCTCACTGTAGTTTTACAGTGAACTCTGAACCCTGGACACTGTGCAAAGAGACATTATTCTGTTCACTTCCTCTGTTACATTCTCTGAGTCACCACTCATAGCTCACGACCATTAATGGTATGGTTAGCAATTATCTATCTAAAACAGCTGCCTCTTCTGTATGTGTGATGAAAAAAATTCCAGTGCGATATAAATAAAGTGGGTTGGACCGGGCCATTCCAGCCAATCAGCAGCAGGTGGCATTCCTGCGACAACCTATATTACTAGTTTTCACCCCCGAAACACCATTTTAATATTTGACTCACAAATTTGTTCCTGGTTTCACACCACAATTCGATTCCCTCCCTTCATCTGTCAGTCCCAGCGCAGGGCAAGTGAGACACTAAGGTCATTTAATCCCTGGACAAATCGTTCATCCATCCACCACGGATACCATCTTCCGATTACATGTTTACAGAAACTGGTGACACTACGTGTTGATTTAAATTTAAATTTGATTCAATCTACACTCAATCCATAAACAGAAGATGAAAGCAGCGTGTTTTTAGATTTTTATTTTTAATTTTTTTTGGATCCCTTTGTAGAGGCCTTTTTGGCACTTTCTGGGTTTAATACAAAAAGCGTTGCACACCTGGATTTGGGGGTTTTCTGACATTCCTCTTGGCAGATCCTCCCTCGTTCTGTCAGGTTGGGTGGAGACCGTTGGTGGACAGCCATTTTCAGTTCTCGCCAGAGATGTTTTCCCAAGTAGAGCCTATGTATGGGAAACACTAGGACTTGGCATCTTGCCGGGGACAGGGGAGACAGGTGGAGGAAAGCTTACCTCTGCTGATAATGTAATGTGTAATGGACAGTATTTTTGTTAAATTATTGTTTTAATGTTGTGATGTCGCTCAAGGAGGAGTACATTCACACGTCTTTTTTTTTTTTCCCCAATGGCAGTTAGTCCATTCTTCAGGTGGGGTTTACTTTGCCTGCTTTGGCTATTAGGTACTTGAGATGTGAAGTAAAGAGGAGGACATGCGGAGTATGCTAACTGAGTAAGTGCCTTTGTTGCCATCTGTCTTCTTCTCTGTCAACAAAACATATCCACCCTCTCCTCCTCACTCACTGTTTTTCTTTGTCTCTCTCTTGCCTTTCCCCATCTGTTGGCACAAAGGAATGCGTGTGTGTAAATATCAGCAGCTAGCCGACAGGACTTCATTTATCTGGCTTCCCTTTGCTCTGCATCTGAGCAGACACACATCCACTGGTGCAGCCAATAAAGCGATTAGTTCTGCTGCACCCTGAGGACAACAGACAGAGGTATATCTGCTTCTAACAGACTGCTGGGCCAGTCAATGTGGCCAGCCAAGAAAGAGCCACAAAAAGAAACATGAGCTAATTTATGACTTTTCAAGGTGCTGGTACGTGGATTTTGTTACTCTAAAACAGCTAGGGCTAGCTGCTCCTCCTGTTTCCAGTCTTTATGCTAAGCTAAAAGGCTGCTGGCTCCACCTACATATTAAACAGATACTTATGAGAATGGTATTGTGTTTATGTAGCAAATGTTTGCATGCTAACATGCCTAATCTAGTGAACATGGTAAATGTTGGGTTTGGTAAACATGAGCATGTTAGCATAGTCACTGTCATTTAAATTTCTGACTGTGGCGTTTGGTTCAAAGTGCAGTTGCAGTTGTGTGTTTAGTTTATTTATTTATTTATTTTTTTGGTTAATGTATAATGGTTTTGTGTTGAATACATACAGATCAAGTTTCAAGTATTCACAAATCACAACTAATTGCTAATTTTACCTTCTAATGCCATTGGTACATTTTTGTTGCATTCACAGAGCACTGCAGGGATCATGTAGTTTTGCTGGCCAACCTGGAAGTTAGCTTTGTTCCCTCGACCAAAAGCAAATGAGATTTTTCAGTTGGCTTTTGGATTATTGGAGAAGATACACTCTCTGACCAACACTGTGTGATACTTTGTGATACTTATATGTATAAACACAATGAGGCCGTAAAGGCAAAGTTCATTTTTGTGTTTGGCAAACAGATTTAAGGACTCATTCTTGCAACACTCTATCGCTATCATCATTATTACCAGGACTTTTAAAATATCTATGTGTTTTTACTTTGAGACTAAATTATTAAGAATTCCTCTCAATTGCTGAGCATTGTAGGACAGCTGTTGTACATTAAAGCTAAACCCACGTAGACCCAGGTAGATGATGCTATCCCAGTAGACATCAACCATAAACCAATCACAGCTCTGCAATAAGCCTTGTATGAAAATAGCCTATCAAATAGTGTATCATGTCTCAGAATACAAACACATTTTTTTATGTTCCCCATGGAATGTAACTTTGAGTACAATAAAGAAATAACTGTACATACCAGACGCTACTGCACGCAAATGGGTCTGTGCATATGCACCCTGATTATGCCACTGCAACACCTTCCTACCACTCTCACATATACAGTAGGAAGTCGACAACAGTCAGATTGCCTCTGGTTCTGCCTACCTGCTCCCACTACACTGTATTTCATACAAGCTTTGTCCTCAAAAAGAGATCTCTTTGTCTCCACACACTGAAATTTTTATGTAACCTCTCATCGAATCAGGACAAGCCTTAGGGCTCACCCTGTGTACAAGATCCTGGAGAACTGCAAAGCTCCCAGGCTCCTATACAGTTTTCTACCCCCACCACTGGATGCTCTTTGATGAACACTTGCAATTTTTAAAACATTAAAAGGGTATTTTTTGAACTTAAAATTCAGAGTAGTGTAGATTGGTGTGTAATAAGAGCAGCTGGGACAGTTGTTCAGTGTGTGTGGAGGTATTTCCATACCAGTTCTAACAGGAATTTTTTAACAAAGCATCAAGCAGTGCGTCTGTAATAACTGAGATTACATATTGCTCATGGGATTTGAATCTATTACAGCTGCATTTCAACATCCACAAAGCCACCAGAAGTCCTACTTACATCAAACCACCCTGCATTTTCATCCAAGCACATATGTTGCCCCACATGCATCGTGTCAGTGTGTTTCATGAAATGTTTTGTCAGATAGAGCACTCATTTGATGTTTTTATTCCATATGTTCACCATAAATTCATGATTTATAACCAGTGGGCGGGGGGGGGCTGCAGTGTATGATGAGTGTACGATACACACAGTGGACTATTTATAAGATTGTGAAAAGCGTAATATTGAAACAAATTAGATGGTTAACGATGAGCATCTGGCTGCCATGGATTTACACTCTGTAGGGTTTGAATGAAAAATCAGGGGACCATGCTGTGTCTGTGGTCATTTTACTGCTGACCTGGTGAAAACATAAACAACGCACAAAACTCGGCCAGAAAATTTTAGGTAGTTACCAGAAGCTCAAATTCATGGAAAGATATGAGCATAACTTCAGTGAAATTAACTCACTATTTATGGGCACAAGCAAGTCTTAGTTATGATGATTAGAAAATGCTGGAACATGATCAAGTTTAGTAGTTTTTATTGTTGTACAAATGCATCATTATTTTGTATGCAATTAAAATGTTGGTAGTCAGTTTTGATATTTGTAACACACTGTCTTTTGTTTCCATGATAAGTGTGTTTGTTTTCACTCACCCTACTCTTGTCTTGTTTTTTTTAACAACACTGAATCATAGTCATCTCAAGATTCTAATCTCAAGATTTTGACAAATTTTAACTTGATTACAAGTATTGGCCACACTTGCTATGTCAGCATATTGTTGTAGACATAGACACTGACATACTACAGCTTTTGTCCCAATTGGACAAGCTGCTCCCAATGAATGGGTCTTTAGTCTGAAATTTGTCTCCAAAAGTAGCCTATGACAGATACACACACACACACACACACACACACTCTCACGCATGCACACAAGCTCCACTTAGTTATGTACATTATCTCCCTGCGCTGCTCTCTGTGCCTCTCAGACAGAAGTACCTCTCATAAAGGACTCTGGAGCTTCCAGTCCTTAAACGGACGCAGGCTCTGATTTCCCCTCATCAGAGGGGGAGTTAAGTGTTAGAGAATACCTTCAAGTGAAGCCACTTTGATAATTAATTTGCCTTCTTTGGAATTCGTTATGTTCTCAAGACATTTGGGGCTTGTGGCAATTTGAAGGAGTTGAAAACAATCTCACATAAAACTCAAAAGTTTCAGTAGATTCATTCTCTCACTGGTGAACTTAACATGGTCATGAGGCCATGTAGTCAGTTTATCTGTATAATCATGGAAACACATTAGTAAATCAAATAAATCAAAGTCGAGTTTTTATTGATAGAAACCCAGTGTTATCCAAAGGTACAATTTACACTATGGGTGTCAGTTTGAGTGGAAAAATTTCTGTCCAGTAATTTAGATAAGAGAAGTTGGCTGATATCGCCTCATACGAAGTATTTGGGTTCATCTGCACATGCAGTTCAGCATCACATCTCTTTAAGTCCTGTAATGTGTCCTCAGAGACAGGAAATTTTTTTTGGTGTTTTTGTATGTTTGTGCTCTGCTGTGTGTCCCTGTGTGTGTAACAAACACGTCAATGTAGGTACGTATTACTGTCTTGATAATGTGGCCTTAAAATAAAAACACTGAAATGCTGCGCCATTGACTTTAGATCAGGTTTTGTTGGTCAGTCCTATCTTTAGGCAGCAGAAAGTGACCTGTATCTGACCACACCTCATATTAAGACCAACACACCCATGGGTGCTCAGGTTGGCATAAATGCATTTGTTATTTAACCCATATGGGTTATGGATGGTCAGTCTGAAACTAGCAAGGACCCTTGTGTTTTACAGGTATAAGATGGAACCTTTTATGTGTTATAGTAGCATCTGGAGATTATCTGTGGCATTTGGTTACAAAATTTGGGTGAAAAAGATGTGGATGAAGTTGCTGAGAAAGTGGACAGTGTGCCCACAACATCCACATAATGTAAATTAGAATTTATTATTTGTTGTTGTTATTTTAAAAAGGCTGTCACTGATCTCAATTGTGTTGAATGAAATTAAAATCTGCTTGCAATATATCTTTGAGGACCAATATGCAGTAATTTTTTAAAAACAGCACATGCATGTCTGCTGAATAAAATTCATTAAAATGTTGGAGTATTTTCCTGTATTTATTCTTGTTATGATTATAGAGCACAACAATCCAATGTTTACAATATCCCAGAGAGAACTTCATCAGTCAGAAAATATTATTTCAGCACTGAGATTTATGATGTGAGCAGCCTGCACAGATGGGCTTAATAAGGGGTTAATTGCTTTGTCACCTCCCTCTCCTGTGTTTTCCATTTTTTAACATCCTTTATGGGGGGAAATTAGCATGTCGGTGGAAAACAAATAATCACTTTCAAAAACAGATTATTAAATCACCATTCTGTTTCTGGCTGTTTGGACAGTATTTTTCCAAACTGATTGGTAGACTGAAGATCAGCTGGAAGTTAGAGAAGTATTGTGAATGGAATACTGATGGTTTGAATCCTCGGACCAGATGTGTGCATGTGGTTATGTGAGTGACACAGACACACCCAAACATGCATTTCTATCTCTGTGTCTGTGAATCTGAGGGCAGGCTGAGCTTTCAAGTCTAGCTGCTGGGACTACTACACACAAGTGATCTTTGGGATTTGATTAAAAATAAAAGAAATAAAGCAGGAACAGTACACTAGAAACTCTAAATCATCACAAGTTGGAAAATGCATTTCTTATTGAGATTTTCTCCAACCAAACCAAAATAAAGCAACACTGTGCAACACTAAAAGTTTCACAAGCAGATGAGCGTCCAGGCCCTCTCTCCCTCTGTCCTCTCTCTTCATCATTCTCTCCTGTAGGTTTGTGTTTTTTGTCTCTCCTCTTCTTTTGTTGCTTACTGCAGGCATTTCTGCCTCCAGAGCTGTAGAGTCTGATCTGTGATGGCATGCCTCCTGCTGCTCCCACGATCCTGCTTGACGGCTGTTGTTACATTTAAAATGTGTTAGTCTTATTGGTAGTCTTATTGCTACTACTGTTATTACCATTATAACATTACTATTAATAATATTAGATCAAATTCAGACATAAATGATTCAAATTCACTTTCTAGTTACACACATTTCTGTCCATAAACGTCCCAGATGTCAGGTCAGCTTTCATTTTGTAACTATATTTGAACCATTACAGGACATCTTGGGAGAATGCTTAGACAAAAGATCTCAGTGTTTGCTTGGTTACCTTGACGTCTATTCCCCTCAGAACTCTCATTCTCTGCTGATGGTACTCTGTACTGGTACTTGACCCACATACTGAAAGCTTGACTCAGCTTGGCAGCGGTGCTGATCACTTGAAATACTAGTTTTCACTGATTCATTTAGGTACTTTCTCTAATAGCTTGCTGGCGGGATGGAGCTTTATCTTGGACTGAGAGACAACACTGTCACTTTAAAAGAAGTTACTCCACGCTCCAGGGGAAACCATGCCACTCTGCTCCAACTACAGTGGGACCAACAAACCACCAGTGTCACTGCAAATCAGGGATAAGAATGCCCTGAGAGTGGCTCACCCTAGAGTAATTATGGATAGTAGAAAGGTAAGTATACGAGTTGAGGAGAAATGTTTTTTTTTTCAATTACCCAGTAACATTTCAGTGCAAAAGGGGAGGAAGATAGAGAAGAGACAGGCATGAGGGGTCATAATGTAGCTGAAATGCCAAGCATATGGGAAGATACAATCTCTTGGAGCAATTCAATTTTGTCCTTGACTTAGCAGCATCACATGAAGGCTGCAGAGTAGATGCATTAACATATGCTCCACTTTAATGAGAGAAGGACAGATGGTGGGCCATCGTTTGGGGTTTTATCTCAACTGTGGCTGGAACTGGCTCCTGTGACTTTGCAGCAGAGAGGAGACGGTGGCCGGAAGGAATAGAGGGAGGTCACAGTTAATATTGAAACTGAATATTTTATTTCTGTTTAAATATCCCAAAGGTGTTTAGATCCCATATAAACAGCTTTCATTACTTCTAATGAGTTTATTATTTTTGTCTCTCACATCTACATTTACGTACTTATTGTTTGTGAGCATTAACCATAAGAGCTGGGTGATATTGCAAGAAACTGTATTATAATAGCTGAAAGAAGCTCTCAACACACAGGCAATTTAGAAATTGTCCTTGTTCCTTTTGATCCTTTCACATGATCTTCATCAGTAGTAGTGGTCAGGATATTGCAGACTGTAGACTTCTCGTCCACTGTTGGTTTAAAATCTGAGAACAAAAATTACAGTAATATTTCCATAATAATCTATATTCAGATAAAAACAAATCAAAGTTAATATTCCTCTTGATTTTTACTCCCTACCAGAAGATCCAGAATACAGAAAACAACCAAAACAATGATCCGAAAGATGCTGAGATACTTTGTAGTTGAGTTGCCTGCCATATGTAAGTGTGTATTACTTCTCATACTTTCTCTGTAGTGGTAATCTCACAAGAACCATATTTATTGATCTTATTAAAGCTTTTGATGGATCCACTCTGAGTTGACTTTTAAACCACAGAGTGAGCACACACAAAAAACAAAAACAAAAAAAAAAACAACAACAACAACAACAACAAAAAAACAGTTCCTTTTGGTCTTGGTGTTCTGTATCCTTCCAGACACTGCTTTACATTTAATGTCAATTTATGTCAGTTTTTGTCATATTACTTCACTATGCTGACATTTCTCATCAAAACACTTCTAATAAAAGACATAGAAGATTATGCACAAAATCTTCCTCCTCTTAATGTCATATATAACAAGCTCTGCATTTTGTACATACCAGTGCTACTCAGTTGGTTCCCTCTTGATACAAGATGACATCTTTATTGGTTTCCTTTGTCTCAGAGGAAACTGATAAAAATGCTTTTATATTAACGGCTCCCTCAGACTGTGTGCATGTTTGTGCTATGTCTTCATTTCACTTACTTAAAAATGTTTTAGTCTTAGTATATACAAAGTATATCTTTAGTATATCTTAAAACAAATTGCATTTGTTTTCAACAGCCCAGTCTCTTCAATCAGATGCTTTGCATTTGAACATGTGTACAATGCAGTCCTATTGAGCACTAGTATTCAGTATATTCTCTCTTATCTTTATTAAAACTCATTTAAACTCAATCAAATATGTGAAATCAGACAATACGACTTGAAAGCAAAGGAAAAGTCTGCATCCACATGTATTGTGTTTTATCTCAATATGGACTAAAAGCAGAGCTTTCAGCTTATAAGAGGCAACTCACTTTACAAATATACTCTCAAAGTGCCCTTTACAGGACATATCTACATTGGTCTTTAGACCAGAGTGGCTGCTTATATGAATCACAGTGGCCAGGCCTCATCTGAAGGTCAGCCATATTGCGGCAGGATCAAACATGCAACACAGAGCCTTATCATTATTCACTGCCGAGTCACGGGGAGTAGTGATGCTAAAACCTCAACATTTATTATGACTGCCCTTGACGCTCCACATGACCGCAATAAAGTCATTGAGCATAATAAAAATGACACCCAGGAACAACAGACATCTGCAACTTTCTGGGCACAATGCATAGGAGCATATATGCATTTACATTTAGGGCATATGGGTGACAGCCTTATGCTTAGAAGCACTTAAAGAATTTCCATTCAAGGACAAAAAGCAGCTGACAGGATCAACCCCCCCCCCCCCCCCCCCCAGTAGAAGAAAGCTGGGCCACCAGGCTACTGCTCTAGTGTGAGGATGCAAACAAATGGGCTCAAGACACACAAGAACACAAACTCACATTCAGCAAATTGCCTCCCTCTAATGTCCTTCCCATTCACTTATTGTAACACTGTGTGTAATGAGCAATGAGCCCAATTGCTTTAAAAAAAAAAAACTGTTGAAGAAAGATCAAGAAAAAAAATCAAGTTTCAATCAAGAAGCTATAAACAAAGGCTTAGCTAACAGCTGTGATTTGTTTTGTGGAAGTGGAAATGCACCAGTAGTGTTTTCTCAAAGAAAATATGAATGAGATTAATTTCTCATTGCAATATCTTCTGTAGAGATGTCTGTTGATTGGCCGAGGGAGAGTGGAGTGGGGACCATGTCTCGTCCAATGTAGTTAGTCTTAGATCTTGTATCACAGCAAATAATTAATTTTTTAAATTGCATCACAATCTTTCTTTAACCTTTACAAAGTGTTTAAGTTTATGAGATAGTCTGGAACAAAGTGATGGACCAACTAAAGCCAAAAGTGTGACTGAACTGATCCAAGGTTTTGCAGATTCCAGTCCAATATTAACATTGTGTATAGCCATAGGGTTATGTTCTATACATGAAGCTCAGTTTACTAGTCAGTAGGAGTGTTAGCTGTGAAATCAGTTGTATAATACCTTCTGTGGTCCTATTAGAGTTGTATGAAATCTAAGGAAATAACCGTAATGAGAAAGCCTGGAGATGTAGAGCTTGAAAGATGGACAGTTACCAGACCGGCAGGGGTTGGAAGTATGGCCGTGCTTGCAGGGACTAAAAGTCAGGGTTTCTCTGCCTGCTCTGTATCAATTTTCTCCATTGTTGGCATACTGGCTGCATTAACAGAATAACCATTCACATCTGTTGTATCAGTATTGAAGCTCTACTGGCAAACATACTCTGTATTGCAGATTAGGCCTGTTGGCGCTGTTTCTACTGCAACTCACATCCCCAGAGAGCATCCAACACTCATTACATTTCATCATCACAAAAGTAGGGCACATATGATAACAGTTTGAAGCACATCTGTACCCACTGAAAGGTAAGTGTGACTCCTGAGGGCTTCATAAAGTTAACAACAGTGACAGAGAGAGGGAGCTTGCTCCTCTCCTGGCTTTGCACAGGCTACATTTATAACACAACACATTTGCAGCTTTGAAAAGAAATATACAGGGAGATTCACTCACTGAGTAGGACCGTTTTTTACTTGATGAATGCACTTGTCGCTGGTAAAATGTTGCTTGCAGAGCTATTGATTTTTGTTTCTGCAGCCTTGGTCCCACAAGCCTCCTGCTCTAAAATCATAGCAGCAGAACAAAAACCCATAGAAACTAAAACACCACAGTCCCACAGAAAAAAGGGGTTGAAAACAAACCAAAAACAACACTTCCACATCACACAAGGACATTGAATGCATGTGGCACAGCAGCTCACACTGAATAGATTTTGGTTTTGGTTTTGGTGGCTGGAAAATAGCTTCTGTAATCCGTATTTTCCATTTCCCGCTGTGATAATATAGGAGCTCTTGTAATGATATGGAGCAGAAAAGGAGACCCCAAGGTGAACACGGGAAAGCCCATGTATCATGGCCCTGCCGCTATCTTCACACCCATTCATGAGTCATCAGTCCCCAGTAAAAATAAATTGCTGCACTTCACAGTTCAGTGGAGGGAAACAGGCCTTTGTGTGAAGCAAAAACTCAGCTGGTGACCCTAAAGTGCTGTCGCATATACTGTGCAAGCCCACACATGCACACGTATGTGCACATAAAATAACATGCAAAGACGCACAAACACAGTCCTTTCCATTTGTTTTAACTGTTTTAACAAGATTGGTGAGCCACAGACCACTTGTAACTTGAAAGGGGGGCAGATAGCCAGTCAACAACCGGTTTGCTTGATAGGAGATGTGCTAGCCAGTGTGCTAACAAACCTGACTAGTAAGCTAAGCATCCATCCAACCAGTGTAGTTTCTGTAAATGGGCCCAGAAACACACATGCTCTCGACTGGCTTAACATTTTTGTATTGTACAGTTGCCTCTGGAAACCAACAGGACTACAGTCTTGCAGTGATGGCTATTGATGAACTTAACAAGGGCAGACAGAGGGTCAGTGCCTCACTCAGAGGCTCATTAGTGTGTTTGTGTAGGTCGAACTTAACCAGTTGAAGGTTTGTCTTTTGGGTCACAAGCCCCCTCTTGACTTTTGTGTTGTATATTTTAATTAGTACCTAACTAGGAAGTATATTGGTGTCAATTATTATTCTAATTAATACACATACTACTGCTTATTAGCTTTTTGGCTACTATGCAGTGTTCCTCTTAAATAAACCAATAATAAATAAACAAGCACAGACACAAACTGCATTTATTAACATGTGAGGAAGAGAGTGCAGTTTTTACATGATTTATCATAATAGTCATGTGAATGTTAAGACAACATTAAATACAATTTAAGACCAAGTAAGACTTGGAACAAGCTTGTTGTTCAGTTTGTTCCAGTCTGGGTCAGTTGGTGTTGACAGACTCATACAATGTGTAATATTAATTTAGTCACTTCCTGTCATTCTCATTACAGTATTAATAAAAACAAAACTGGCTAAATATATTGAGCAAATGCAAAACTACTGCAATTTTTATAATCCACTTCATGCAGTTTTAGGGAGAGTTGCTGCTCACCTGAGGTTCACCTCACTCTGAAGAACTCCTGCAGGTCTTTGTATTCCCCTCATCTCACTATCCATGGTTGCATCCACATGTAGCATGTTTTCCCATTCTTTGCCTTTTCTGCTTTGCTTGCACCGTAAACTAGCACTGCAACATGTTTTGATGAATGTGTCTTTTTTGGTCCCAGAAGAATTCATTTTCATATGAATTATATAAATATTTCATATTTTGGTGGTTGCTTAGTGACAGAACTCTAATCAACTCACTATACTGACATTATGTGTGGGCTGTCAAGTCTTTGTAAGTTTTAATAATCTAAACCTCTGTTCAATACAGAAGATCCATACTTAGTTTGTGTGAAGACAACTGAGGATCCTGAATCCTGAAGTACTTTTTTATTGTACTTTTGTGTCAGAATAAACAATTTTTGTTAAAATTTTGACCAAGGTTTTAATTTCCAGTTATACCCTATTAGATAATGTATTTCCTGAGCTATGAAAGACATTAAATTGAATTCAATGTAACAAATTTCAACCAATCTTGGGTTAATAGCTTAGTTAAAAATCAATCCTACTGACAGTGAGTCCACATAGTGCAGTGGTTCAGTATATGGGTACAGCTATAGTTATTACAATATTTAATCTGGTATTAGGGAAGCATTTGATACATTTTGTAGAGACACAGAGTTTCCAAAATGGAAAAATACAAAATCTATTAGTCCTGATTTTGGCCTCCAGTAAGACATGCACACATTAAATAAAATATAAACTATAAATCAAGAGATTCTCAATTCTTCTATGTCCTCAGCATATATGGATTTATCATGCCATGTTATCAATCACACAAGCAAGCCCACACAGATTAGATCCATATCTTATTATGTGGTTTCAAAGCATCAGCCTGTGGTGTGTTACAAGCTTTGAGAGAATTGCAGAGGATCACACAAAATGTAAGGTTGAATTCAGTTCAACTCAAACACAGAGATGACTGGATTTACTATGTATGGTAGCATAGCAACAGTTGCTAGGGCAATCGTCTTACAGTTGAATGCTGTATTATAGTGAAGGTAAATTCTCTTAAATATGTGGTGAAGAGACCTCAAATCTGGAGAGTGTTGGTGGAGGAGTAGTCGGGTATAACTAAATTCTTTTTTTTTTAAAGCATGAGAATTTAGCTATTTTTCATTGACAATAGTTGACAACACTGCCTTATTTTGTTTGTTTTTGATCCAAAAGGGAACATGCTGATCTTACTTTACAGAAAAAAAATCAATACAAATATGCAATAATTAATAAAGACAATTGTTTTTTTTAATATACTTATAAAATTGACATTTTTAAGATGACTGAGAACATTTTAAATGTTTTAAAGCTGGTGATTGCCAGTCTGCTGTATACTGAAGAAAACAATGAGAAAATATCTCCTCATCACTGAGTGAAATGCCATTAATCACACTGGCATTTTTTCAGTCATGCCTGTGACAATCTCACTTGAATGTTTATCAGCAGCCATCAATAAAATGAGCACCAGAAGCACATGGAGGAAAGTACCCTCTTTCTCCAATTCAAACGTCTGTGGGAGTCCTGGGTCCTGCTCTCTTTCCCATTCTCTCTGTGGGTTCCTCTGTGTGACAGCTTAATGCCCAGACTGTTGCTGGACCATTACCCAAATCTATCTCCTCAACATGGCACGTCAGGCCTCATAGACAGCAGGTGCTTGCATTCGAAAGCAGCATGTTTTTAAAGCCTTCACCGCAGGGCAGAAGGGCTTATACACACCACCAGAGAGGGGCAGCAGGGTTTACACGGCAAAAGAGGATACTTTGGACTGCCTCTGGAAAAAAAAAAAAAAAAAAAAAAAAAAAAAAAAAAAATATATATATATATATATATATATATATATATGTATATCCAATGCAAATTCTGTCTTTGCGAGACATTAATGTACATTAAATTTCTAATAAAGAAGTGTCTTCTTTGATAAACTCTATATGTTGTGTTTATTACCTCCCTGAAGAGAAGAGAAAATCTACTTTTAGCTCTAATATCACTGCATCAAATGCTTTGAGACATCTACACCTTCATAGTGTCCTCAAAGCATCAGTCTATATTTAGAGAGCCCAAAGATGCCAAGAGAACAAACAGATGCTGCTGAAGTGACAGCAATGTCAGCACAAGAGCAAGTGCTAGTTTTGTTTGCTCGTACAAACGATCCTAATTAAGTCACACAGAGAATAGAACAAATGGAGGAGAAGGTAAGATACGACAAGAAAAGAAGGCATGTCAAGACAATCTCATATAAGCGATCCTGCAAATTAAATTGCCATTTGTTTCATGAAAAGGAATAATGTCAAGCTGACAGCACAATCAAAGCGCAGCCATTACTGTGTGCGCTGAACCAAGCCAAATTGGTTATTTCAATGGCACAGTTTCACAGTCAGGCAAAAGAAGTAGTATCTTATACAGCTATTAGAATAAAAACTTGGAGCACTCTTTCACACCCTCCCCCTGCTAAGCTTCCTTTATGAATAACAATAAATAACGAGGTTGTTTTTTTAGTGAGCCAAATATAGCTATGGTGCTGAACATGCTCGTACGTGTATCACTGTTTACACTGAATTTGTGTTGTGCTTTACAGTGTTAAACACCTGCCATGAAAGAAGGTTCTAAATAAAATGAATTACTTCTGTCCTTTGCAGTAAAAAACAAAAAAATAATGCCCTTCCCTCGCTTTCTAAACCTGACAGAAATTCATGCTTCCTCTTCATTTAAATTTACGACAGATTGTTATCACTTCGATTACATGGCTACTTATATGTGAAAGGTAGTGACAAACCCACAGTAACACCAAATAGTGGACAGACAAAGCATTTATCAGATGCTAATGTTAGTCAGATGCTAATATGGCTCCGGATCTGCTGGAAATAGGCGACTGTTCACTAATGAGTTCACTGTATTAACCAAAAAATTTATGATATGTCAATGTTGTAGGCACATAATGTTGTTGTGAGCAGCTAAGTCAAGCTAATGTTGTTAGGTGTTAGCTTAATGCCTCCATTGTGACAACAAATTTTACCATCATTCTAACCAAACATTAATCAAGGGGACACAGTATCACATTCACAGATAACACTGAGCAACTAGCAAGTTAAGCTAATGTCAGCTAGCAAACACCACTTACAGCATTATTTCAGGTTAATGTTACAACAGCGCTAAACAACAGAGCCCGTGGGTTAACAGCTGGACTCATGCAATTGGACTCATTCTACATTACGTTGCGATGACGCTGCCTCTTTTGGCTGCAAGATCTGTCTTTGTTTTTGTGTTTTCATGTTGGAAACACTCAGGAGGTGTGGTCAGGTTGTAGTTTCTTGGGAACACCTGGGCCTGGTGTTCCTGGACCTGTAACTCCACTTGTACTATTAGGGTGCCATCCACACTCCCCATTCTTGCATCTGTTCCTTTTACCATCCAACACTCCACGCAAGATACATGGCAACACTTACTGACTGCAACACCTCATAACACTTTGACATTTGTAGTTGTTTGTATTAGTTTCAAATAAATGAATGATTTCTTTCCTTTAACTAGTTTTTGACCCAGTCATGACAACATCAAAAACTAGACTGAGTTGTCATCATTAATCTGTTCAAAACAATGCATCTTACCCAAATCCAAGCCCCTAACTGATTAGCTGATCAGGAAAAATCAAGACTTTAGGTCAGTCCAAATGCAGAACTCCTTACAGACTTTGTGCAGGCATGAAAATTGAAATGAAAATGAAAAAACTATTGATATGTATTCTCAATCCTCCATACTTACATACTCATCGTACACACTCAATCACATGTCGAATTTACATTCCTGAGTTAAGCTGCCATCATTTCTATATGTCAGTCATCCTACAGGGTCACAGGGGATTGGGAGCCTGGATGGATGGTCTCCACTGTGATCTAAAGGTGAAGGTGAACAGTGCAGACCCAGAGAGGAGGCAAAAAATTGAAGGACACAACTTCAAGCTCACTGCCTCCTGACACATTGGCGGGGTTGTTGCATGACTATGAACCTTTCTTTGACGAGATGAAGGAGATAACTCACCAGGGGAAAGGATGAGGAGACAGCTGAAGTGGAATGACAAGGCCACATGAAGGACAAATGTCATTCATATGCCTATGCTATAATGTGCTCTTCATTTCATGATGCCTCAGTGCAGCTATCCCTCATCACACGTCTATTGATTTAGCCATTTAGAAGCAGCTGATCTTTTACCAGGTCCATCCTTAGCACCTAGATAGCATGCATGCATGCTAGATGGCATGTTATATATTTAGGCTTTATTGGGTCAGTTCTTTGCATTGCTGTGTTACTGTGCTGTTGGAATTTGCCTTTGCTGACAGAAACAGCAGAGCCTGGTGTTGGTCATCCCCTCACTTTCTGCTTAGCAGCCTTAATAGCGGCAGAGCAAACCATCTTAGATGGCCTCTTATGAAAGATTTACCATGGTGGGGGGTGTGGTAATCAGGTCTCACACAGTAAAACTATAAAGCCCCATTAGATAGGTAAGCCTGTGTGAAAAAGAACAATGGTTATGTATTGGAACTTAAGACTTAAGAGGAGGAGAGTGGAGTTAGAGGCACATCCTCTGTTCACCAATCAGTGCACATCATTTTGGTGTAGAGCAGAGATATGAAGATATATGGCTGCAGCTAGATTTATTTTGTGCGTTGAGAGAATATGGAACATAGCCTGTAGCCAGTATAGCTGCTTTGCTGACTTCTCCATGGCCAGTATTGGGCCAACAGAATAATGGTGGCTATGGAGATAGCAGAACCACCAGAATCCTGGACCAGATTACACTATCAGTCCAGTAATGGCTGTAATCGGGAATGAAAATGAACTTCAGGTTAGGCACTCACGTTCATATCTGATTCTCGTTTCTGTCTGGCTGCTGATTGGACAGCTGGGTGCTTTTTTGAAAAATTGACTAAGTTGCTAAGTTAGAAACCTGCCCCCTTTATTTTGATCACCTGTGTACATCATGCAAGTCTATCAAGCTATGTTTGGTCATGGTGAAGTTGGACTGTCTCTCACCCACATTTATAACACTCACTGCCTCATTAGACACAAGCTGGGCTTCCATCCACTATTTGTTATTCACATTTTCAGTTTGAGCATAAAAAAGCCTGAGTGGAAAGTCTAAAAACACTGATCAAAATATTGCACATTTTTATACTTCTTGTTTTGTTGACCAAAGCAAAGTATATAGTCAAGTGCCATAGTTCATTCTTTATGTTTTCCACATTGTTTTTCACTGTTTGGGATTTGACTGACACTCTTTTAATTACGGGGATCAAAGATTAGGATACACCCTCGTGCACCCTTTTCTTCTGCAGTGGTTTAATGGCACTTGACTGGAAAATTAGTGCCACCAGCTGTTTATCACAACGAACCAACTCCTAATTTGCTCACAGGATGGAGATGTGCATTCATTTACATTTTCTTTTGCAAATTTTGCAGTTTTTCTTCAAAATGTTACATTTGGGTGGAAACCTTCGGTGGCCATCTTGAAATGCAAGAATATAGTGCAATCTGATCCTCGCCTTTGTTGCCATGGCAGATGATATCAAAGTCACGTCAGAGGGAATCAAACAACAGCAGAAACCAGCTCCAAGCTACATCTTTACCCTCTCTGTCTGGATGTGTGTTTTGAGACTGCACCTCTGTTCTCAACTGCTTAATGCAGACTTAATTTGGTTTTTAAGGAGCAACAAATTAAAAATTGATAAATAAGCCATAACAGAAACTACTACTAGAGTATGGATATAACTTACTGTGAAAGTTGGTCATATCAGGGCAGAGACCTGTCATATACTAAAGTACTACATTGCACAAGAACCAGACTGGAATCACATTGCAACAAAACAACAGTTTGTAATTTTTTAATTAAATAAGGACTAGTAGGTAAACAATGATTTTAATAAACATGATTCTCTGGGCTGAGGTCACAGAATCCCCTGTGTACAATCATGCTCTAGATGGAGAACCTCACATGTAGCTGTCAAACAGCCTCTATCTAGGGATTTAGGTGTGTTGGCACATCACATATGTCACCTTCCAGTACATTTCTGGAAGTAGTAATTGGATGGAAACGTAAGGCAGACATTGGTGATAATGAGATGACTTGTTAGGCTCCGTCATGACTGAAGAGTGTGGTGTGATGATGTGATTCACCTGCAGGATTAAAAGATAGGGAAACAGTAAAGCCAAGCTTTGTTTTCATGTGACAGGGCTCATGTTATATCGTGTTATATGTGTGTGACACACACATGTATATCACAAAGGTGAACAAGCACACATAAGTAGATTAACTAATTTGCCATGAAACCAGACCTCCTCTTCTAATTTCTTTTTAACACATTCTATCCCTCTCTCTTTCATTAGCGCTCCTTCTCTCAGTGAAGCAATTAACAGGTAGCATCCTAGCTACCACAGTCACAGCTAATTTGAGCTTCATATGAGATGCTGCTTCAGTGCAAATGATCTGAGTGCTGGGCTGAATTATTCAAATGTGTCCTCTCCACACAGATGCCTGGATGCAGGTGCTCATGCAAACACGCCACAGACACACACACACACACACACACACACACACACACACACACACACACACACACACACACACAGACTGATAATGTAATCCAAATTTTCTAGCTCCTTAAAGGGGGAAGCTTTTCAGCCAAGACCAATTAGCAGTTTACACCCAACCATGATTGGTTAGAAATATTACTTTACTGCTGATTAATATGATGGCACTGTCTACTGCTTCTAAATGTTTTTCAAAATTATAGATCATGTTACTTTATAGAGATTAGCCTTTGTCTGCTAAGACTGATTAGATCATCCCAGGGAGCTGATTGAAGCACTCAATAAAATGCAAATAAAATAAAGCAGTTTTGCACAGTCTTATTTATGATTTGCAGTCTTCCATATTAATGTGATAGTACTAATTAAAAGACAAATTACAATCTAGACCTCTGAAGATATTCTATTTTATTCAAACTTGAAATAAAAACATAAGATTACTTTAGACCAAAAAGAAAAGATGAACATAAAATGTTGGCAAACAGACATATCTGAAAATAGCTTGATAAAAATGACAGAACCATTGCCTCAAGAATGACAACAGAATTGGAATATAAATCTCTTTACCAATAATTCAGTATTACACTGTCAAACATACAGTATATGTAAAGCTGCTTATAAGTAAGAAAGTTCTTTGCTATAGTGCAGGTAAAAACATATGAATGTGTTCTTATTGTAAGAGAAAATCTGAGAAAAGTCACAAATCAACAAAATCTGCAAGGCCACATGAAATGTCAGTAATATGATCTAATAAGTAATGACTCATGTTAGCAGTGTGACTCTATTGGTGGCAGTATTTATTGTTTGGTCCACCACTTTGGTCCAGGCTGTAGAATTTGGTACTGTTAATCACAGTACCCTTTGGATGAAGGTGAACATTTCCTAGATGGACTGATGCTACTTTTTGTACAGACATTCATGGTTCGCAGACAAAGTATCCTAATGACTCTGATCTGCTGACTTTTCCTTAGTGAGGTTGATATTTAAGGAGACACTTTTAAAGGACCTACCAATTAAGTTTTCCTGTCACTACATAGCCAATGTTAGCATCAACAGCTGTTTACTTACCAGTCTACACACAACGAGTTCAGCATCAAACTTCATTTCTTTATTTGCCAAGAGCTGTCCCCAGCAGTGGAAAGCAACAGCAGTGTTTTGCTTCTAGTTCAATCATTTCTTTTCTCCTACTAAAGTTAGCATGCTAACCAGCTTTACTTTCTAATATCCATTCACTGTTGGGTCCAGACAGCTCTGAAGAAGTAGGACTGCTCAGAGGTTGGATTCTAACCTCTTGTACAAATTGTAAAGGCAACGATGACTGACACTCTTGGTAAGCAATCATCACTACCTCCTACTCCTAGAAGAAACCATGCTCAGTGGCAGAAAAACCTTACACATAGTTCCTTTAAGTGAAATACCTCAAAAGCTATTGGATGGGTCTGATATGTTTGGTAGACATTTGTGTAACTCTGTATATGTAACTGCTCAAAATTTTATTCGTTTACTTCCAGAAGTATATATTTTTTACATTTCTACAGTGTTTCAGTACACTGTAGCATCACTGATGAGTGTGGTTGGAGGTGAAACAGACTTGAAAAAACCAGAGAGGTCACTGATACATTTCACTGTTAATGTACCCTTCAAACCTGCAGTATGGAAACAATTTGCAAAAATAACATTGACACAACATCACATTTTAAGTTAATATGGCAGACTTTATTAACAAACAGTTACTTATTGACACATCCAGCAGTTCCAGACTAAAATTATTCATTTGGAGTTGTGTTTCTGTCCAATACTCTCTCTTTTTTTAGCTCTGTTTTTGGTCTTTACCAACTTGTGAGCTGGCTTTACAGCTGATCAGTCTTCATCGGCTAGTTGTTAACTGTGCTGTTTGGTGATGAGCAGGTAGCGTACAGTGGACCTGTATAGCTGAAAACAGAGTAAATGAGCTCCCTAAAAGGCCCTGTAAGGCTTTGGGGAGCTGCAGATTGTCATTTGATACATTGTTATTATTGATCATAGCAACTTTAAACTGACAGTGCTTATTTGTTAATAGACATATTGGTGGATATGTAGTAAATGGACAACCAAATTCTGAAAGGTACTACACCCATCATATAAAATGAAAGAATACTGGCAGACCCAGTTAAACCTCCTAAATACTGTATATAGTAAGAGTGGACAAGGACAATGAAAGAAAATGGGTTGCTAGTAGACCACTATCTCTTTCAAAGTTTCTCTTTCTCCTCTCTGAGTTTCTCTGATTGTATCTCTTTGTGTGTCTGTATATATTTGGCTTTGTCCTTGCCTTTCTGTTCCTTGTTGTTCTGTCTCAGTCTCTGTTGGTCTCTACTCTGCATCTTTCTGTGTTTTTCTTATCAGATGGTCCCTGTCCATTCTGCACTTTTACCTTCCTTCCTCTTTTCAACCAGGCTTCAGTTTACTCCATCTTCACAGCACTGCTTCATCTTCATGCATCAGTTTAGGATGCTGAAACATGACTGAAAAAGATATCTTAGTGGAACAGAAATCAGATGAGCATATTTCTTTCAGTCTCTCCATAACCCACAGCAGACATTATACCCTCCAAAATAGCTGCAGGGCAAAACTGCTATTTATCTCAGTTCATGCCTAAACATTTATTTTATATTTTTCAATGCTGTGAGCACCACAAACAAAATCACCTCCATTGTACTGAGGTGGAGGCAGAAATCTCAGGGACAGACAACAACAAAACCTGGACAAATAAATATAAATCCTTTAAAATCAAGTTGAGTTTCTCACATCTACAAGTTAGAATGTGTTTGAGGGGGTATGTGCAGTGTTATATTTTTGTACTGAAGATGCTGTTATCAGATTATTAAAGCTGATTTTCAGTTACTTTAAACAAACAATAACTTCCATCCATACCGTCTTCTCTCTGACTGAGCTGGTGTTGATTGGAAATTTCATTTAAAAATACAGGATGTTGAAATATGATATCTCAGTATCAAATAGTGGGTTAGGGTTAGAGGTATATCCATACAGTAACCATATTTTCTCCCATCATTTCCCAAGTCATTTTATTTGATCATATGCAGATTAACATTATTGTTTGGTCAACTTTGATCATTATTGTGTGATTGTTATTGTCATTGCATTTATCCTGTGTTAGTAGATGGTTGATAGTTGTTGTTGAGATTGAGATCAATTTAATCGAGAAATCACTAACTCTGATGCCAACACAATTGATTTGGTTTATATATTTTCCTTCAATAGAAAGTGTTGCCCCATTTTTCAAATTTTTAAATAACAACTAGTAATTTACGCTACACTTATACATTTCAGACCTTGACTTTTGTGATGAGGTCGCAAGTAAGGCTTCCTTCTGATGACTGTAGTATACAGGATGTCTTATGTATGTTTTTGCCTTTTTGGAATGTCTGAAGGTTTCCAGAAGTCTTCACTTCTTATGAGTTTCCTATGTCTGAGTTAGCCCTTGGGGTTTATGTTTAGGATGAGGGTTAAAAATGTGACCCCTAGATTAGTAGAGGTTAAAGGTGAGGGTTTCCTCTTATCCATCATCTTCCTCTTAACAATGAAGGCATTGAATGAAGGTCCAGATGTTTCTCATGAACCATGTAAACAACCAATGTATATATACTGGTGTTTAGAGCTGTGAGAGAGAGAGATCCATATTGGCTCGGATCCTCTCACAGGCTACTGCAGTGCTTGTCCGATGCTGAACTACTTTGTAATAAACTTCTATATACAAGTAAGTCAGTGTCAGCGGAGATCTTCTCTTCATCATCTTCACATCGACATCACCACCTAATATACCACATGACTCTTCCATGTAGGCCCTGGAGTGGAATGGTGCATCAGCTAAACCATCCCACAGGTCCTTTGCAATCACATGGGGGGTTTAGTTTGCTTCTCTGCCGGGCAGACATGCAGTTTTATCTGGAAATTGTCTTTGTCTTCCAAACAAAGGGTACCTAAACTTTTACACATGCCACAATTTCTTCTATTTTTAAGTTGATGAAATAAAAAGCAACAGTGCATTTACTCTCTGCTCAGACTGTTTCAAACCACCACCTGTTAAACTGCAGCAAGGACCAGCAGTGGCAGCAGTGTGTTGAAAACAGCAGGATCATGGGTCGGTAAAAGCTACAGTATCAGAGGCATCCCTCGTCAAATTAAGAGAAAACCAACAACTGGAAAAACAAAACAGCTATTTACATGCAAACCTGCTCGCCAGGCACTAAGCAAGCACTAATTAAATCAATCACCACCAATCTCGTTGATTGAATCAATAGCTGAGCTGTGATAAAGAATAATTAGATCAGTTTCTTGGGTAGCATTAATGTTCCTTAGGGACCCTGTCAAAAGCAAAGCGCCTTATCTTGCTCTCATACTTCAAACTTTAGTTCCAGTTTTAGTTTCATTCCAGAAGCATCAGGTATGGCAACATAAAACCATGTGGGGGAAAAATATGGTGCTTGAGTCAATAAAGAATTCATTTTTTAATCTTATTCGGGTATCCCAATAAAACTTTAAGATATTATCCATTAAGTGAAGTGTTTTGTGCAATAATTTAAAATTCATGAAAATCATCACATGAGCATGACTGACAATTTACACCATTTCTAAACTGAATGTAAATCTATATATAGGCCTAATTATACATAATTATGTATGTACTCAATGTGATATAAAACATTATCTAATGATACACCAATTAGTTACAAATATTTGTAATCTAATAAGAAAACTCTCACAATCAGAGCGGTAGCCAGGATTTTAAAAATACTCAGGTTGTGTGTTAAGCCCCCAGTTCCACCTGCTCAGACACCAACATTTTCTTGATGTTTCATACTTAATTTATAGTTTAGAATAGTTTTAGCTTATGTCTTATTTACCAACAGAGAAATTAGTTTCAAATGCTGTAAACTGAGATCCTGGTATTTCCTGGGATTCTCACCTGTTTCTTGTTTAAAACAAACAATCAAACAAACAAAAAAAAAAACATTTGGGAACCTGAGTTTGAAGAAAAGTTGTTAATTTACATATTTGTCAGGTTTTACGGTTAAGATTGGACTCTCACAGCACTTGGTTAAGGTTAGGGAAAGTGGTCTGGTTAAATACAGAAAAAGTTCACAGTTACTTCAGACATGTCTTTATTTACATCCATAGCCACAATTTGTTGGAAAACCTTGAACAGACACACAAAAGCATATATCACCACTGACCTCTTTGTTTTGAGTTGGCATCAAACACAGCTGCTGATATGGCTGCAGGATTCGATGAAGCCTCAATGTTGAGGATGTGACTGAATTTCCATACTTAGGATTTGGATTGTTTCCTATTTCTATGCCTAATGGCTAGGTAGCCAGAAACCTACCAATGTTTCAAGCAAATGTCTTTTTAGGTTGAATTACACTCAATTTTAATGAACATAAATTCTGTCCTAAATGAGACTATATGGGATTTGTCACTACAACATTACTTGGTCTGGTATGACCAGTAGTTTTCTGGTGAATAATGTTAGCTAAGGGCGGTAAACCAACTGTGCATGAATTCTCCAAATGGACTCCAAGCAGTCTAGGAGTATAATAACAACAACTAGGGGTCCGTGGTGGCTCTTTGTGTGCATATCTGCAATAGAGTATAATTGAGACTTAAAAGTCTAGCAATAGGGATAACCATTTGCTACATTTCCATGTTGGAAAACAGGAAGTTTTACTTTCTGCATTCTGCCAACATTGTGTGGTTGCAGGAATAATCCATATTTTAACATTTCATTGCCCTCTTCAGTTAAAAGTTTGAAGTCTATTGTATATCCAGCATTTTAACATCTAATCACCCTGCAGTGTAGAGTAGAGGTGTACTCTGGGGTGTGTTTTCTTAAGGACAAATACAGTTGTGTTTGCAATCAGTATTTCTTACCTGTAAAACACATTTGTCCATATACAAGAAGGGGAAAGAATCCACACAATATCTAATCGATACTACGACTCATGAAGGAATATAAGCCTTTACAATAACTGTGTATTAGTTCTGTTCTCACTAACATTCCTGTTGACTGCACTCAATTTAAGCACACTGGCTTTGTATGTTCGTAGTATATTAACATTCAAACAATATTTATATGAATGGCATATTAGACAGAATCCACATAGAACACTTGAAATGTAGAGCTAGCCAAGTGCATAGGAGCTGTAAATGTACAGACTGGAGCTCTACACATCATGGAGTGGGAGGCTATGCTAAGGGAAAGTAGTATCCTAAGCTTAAAAACATGAGATAAAGCTTGGCTATGATATGTGCTTTTGTGAACATTACTAACCTGTAAAACAGGAGAAATAATGAAGAATGGGAAACTCACTACAATTTGTCTGTTCAAGCTACAGACAGCTACATCATCACAATATTACCATGTCTTTAGTGGTATACATAGTTTTTTCCCTTGAGGACTTTACCTGAAAAACAATAGGCAATCAACAGTGTTACTTGTACAATACAACATTTAATTTGACCAACAATATATATGTATGTATATATATATATATATATATATATATATATATATATATTTTTTTTTTTTTTTTTTTTTTTTTTTGAAACCACCCTTATTTAGATCCATGTTAGCTACTGTAGTGTTCTCATATTGTTTTATACCATCTCAATCAAATATCTACATGCTATTATAGTATCTTTCTGTGATTAAGAGAGACATACACTGGAAACACACTGACACAGCACGTGTGAAACTTTACATTTACCTTTACCTACCTATATTTGTAATAACATTATGTTAATATGTAAGTTAAACACTAGAAACGGTTGAAACTACTGTGATTCTGCGCCTCTATTACTGTGAACTAAGTTTGAAGCTGCTCTGTTGTGACTGCTGTGAACTTACTTGACCCTCACTGTTCGGCCTTAAACACTGTGTCCCAACCAGACACATTGTAGCTTTTGCTGTACAGCTGTGCTTTGACACATTGTATCTTTTAGCTGTGCTTTGGTGCTTTGATGGGACTATAAGCCAAAAACACCTTGGTATCAGATGATTCAGCAAAAAAAAGGCTTTCAATCCTGTTGGCAAGCTATACCAAAATGGCATCTGGAAACCCCTTAAAAGATTCCAAATCATGAAATTGACATAGTCAATTCAAGAAAAAAAAAGGCAGAGACACTTCTCTTTATAAAACCAGGCACCCGGGAGAGCTTTCTTCAGTCTGCGCCAGCTTCACCCCGGGGTTTGCTTGGTTTATTGAGGTTACTGCCTGTAACTTTTCAATAAACTATTTTGCAACAGATTTTGCTCATCTCCAGTGGCCTTTTTGAGTATTCCTCTTGACTCTACAAACCTCCAAGAAGAAAAGATAGACAATCTGTTGAAGAACAGGATCATGTCTTTTTGTCCTGCTCAGACCACCAGACCACACTAGCTAACAGACTTTTTCTTTCTCTTCCCTGCCTTTATTGCTGTATTGTGTTATGCATTACGTTGCGTTCCATTTACATCGGAGGTCAGTGCTCTGAACTGGGAGTGATCTCACCTACAAGTTGACAGCGTTCCAGTTGAGAAGTCAGAAAAACATGGACGCTCACAGGAAAGCATTTGAGTATCAAAACATATGCATTATATGCACATATGCACATTAGATTTTAATGCAAACACTTTAGAACATTCTTAAAAAGCCGTTCAGATTTAACTGTTGGTAAAAAAAACATAACATTAAGCCATTACCGTGAACCGATTCAAACGTATCCTGGACTAGCCATTGCTACTGTTAACCATTGTTAGCAATACCAGTTGATAACAACGCTCCACACTTAATTTTGCACATACAATCAGTGTAGCAACATGTCCATGGATTAAATTTGTTGAAATTTCCTACTTAGGGACTCAGAAATTCCAACTTCTAAGTATAACTGGAACACAACATTAGTGCGGTAATGCTTCATAGCACTACTAGTGGTCAAAAACAGGACACATTTAAGGCTAATAGCACTGACCAATCAGTGTTCTTTTGATTTATATCTTCAGAGGCATTATTACTTTCGAAACACAGCATTAGAACCACTTCCCAGGTATTATAAATAAACACATGAAATTTGCTTCCTGACCATAAGACAGGTTAATATTTCACAAGTTTAAGGAGTCACCTTTGCTGGCCTATTTTCCAGGCAACACAGAGAGGTTCAAATGAGTTTAGAGGTTGTGAATGGGAATCACACCTCCCTGGTGAGGATTCAGAAAGAAGGACAGTGTCTATTAATGGACAACCCAGATGTCTGGAAACGGAGCAAAACAACCTAAATCTGTACCGCCAGACGTCCGGTGGGGGTGATCGTCTAGACTGCGTCTCAAGTGCTGCACTGAAGCACATTTGAAGCACTACACTGCCTCTAGTCACCATCTTTCAGAACCATCTTTCCTTCAGCTTGGACGTATATTTGTGTGATTGACAGCTGTCATTGTGCCTCACATTTTCATTGTTGCCTCAGGATCAGCGAAACAAATGTGTAAATTAAAATGCTGATTTGAAATGATAGTTTATGACACCTCTGCTTTTGTTCTCCCACATCCAGAGAGGTCAGAGCATAAGGTCGGCTCAGGCCTGGTAGGGATTTGCTGTGTTGTTTGAGGACATTTCGGCTGCGCGGCTCCTGCTGAACACAGGGTAAGTACAGCAGAGACAGCTGCTCTGCTGTACTTCACCCTGCTGTTAATCAGGAGCACACATTCTGCATGGACAAAGAAAGTGTCTCGCTGATCCTTGTTATTTGTGTCTGAAATCTAGGTAACATGTACTCATAACAGTGTTGAATCACTAAATCGGAGCACAATGATAGCACTAAGATGCTATTATTTTAAATGACACCTGAGTGATTTACACAGGCACAAAGCAGTAATTTCACCTTCACCTCAGACTGAGTATGCTGTTCAAGCATTGATGCACGCATTAGCCTCTTCTGTGCCAAATGACTGTAACCTGCAAGCAGCAACATGACATCTGTACTTATTCCCATAGATTAAAGTGTTGAATGCTTCTCTCTCTGACAGAAGTTCATTCATTTCAAATTTGAAGACTCGCTACCACTACATTAAGTTGTAATTGATGCTTATTTATCTCAGTATTTGAGCCAAAAAATGCTGTAATATTCTGCATAATGCTGCCAATATTTCCACTCAGACAGTGTTCATTTGGCCAAAAAACTGGATTCTAATTTCATAATGTCATTACCACATCATTACCACATCATATCATTATATCATGATTTTATCCAATATCATATTTTGATTAATTTCTTGTGAAACCTGAAGACAGACTGGATTTGATGACAGTGTTTGATGACCGCCAGCCATATCATACCTAACATATCTCTGCACAGAGCAGTAATCTACCTGTTGCCAGGAGATCAGACCAGAGTTTAAGGGATCATATTCAGATGGATTATCTACTAATTAAAACACCTGATGCCAAAACCTGCATTAACATGATCAGAACTTCAGTACACAGGATGCACAGTAAGTAGCCCAGATTTGATTTCAGTATTTCATTTTAATGTGTGATTGACTTTGTATTTGGTGTAATCTTTTTCCGTTGTGTCACAACAAACAGGCAAGGCAAAAGGAATTTACCAGATTTATGAGGAAAGCTTTGTTTAAAGGCCCTCTGCATCACATGTTAAAAAAGAGGGACAGCATCAAGATCACTGACCAAAGTGCGGGATCAAAAACCACTTTCAAAACACTGACTGAGACTAGAAGAGAACCTAGAACTCAATTATTATTGTATTAAAGATGCTGTATAATTTTCAGTTTACATAATTAGTGTTTGTAAATCAGGACACCACAAGCTCCCAGAACAGCTTCTGTGCGTCTTGGCATTGATTCTACAAGTCTCTGAACTCTACAGGAGGGATGGAACACCATTCTACCAAAAAATATTCCCTCATTCGGTGTTTGATGATGCTGGTGGAGGGTGCTGTCTAACACATCAGTTGAAAATCTCTCATGGGTGACTGCAAAGGCCATGATTCACATTTGACCTTCTTCACACTGCCTATACTATATGATATTACTTATAGTCTATTATCTATCCGCTAGCATCAACACTGGCCCTGTGATGGACTGGTGATCTGTCCAGGGTGTACCCTGCCTCCCGCCCAATGTCAGCTGGGATAGGCTGCAGCCCTCCCGTGACCCTTAACAGATAAGCAGTATAGAATGGAATTTAAAATGACGTTATATGGGTTTGAACAAAGCTTGGCAGCACAAAAAGTATTTAAAGATGAACCCCCCGGTGGGTAAAAGATCAAATTGAAGAAGACAGGGGTGCTCATCCAAAGCCTGCATGCTGTTATTTTTCCCTAAAAGGTCCCTGGTTGTTCCCAGCTAGGTGCACAACATCTATGCCAGAAACAGTGTTTCACTAAAGTGCAGTACTTGCGATTTGCAGAGCTGTATAAATGCGTATATTATCAATGTGAGTGCCAAATTCTAGATGGGTGTCAACCCGAGGTCACTACCACTCATTTGACCTTTGAACTCAATTCTGCCCCATGATATTCTCCAGAGAACTGACTGGGCCGGCTGAACCATGTGTGTGCTTCTCCTGTCAATAAATTACTAGACAATTCCCTGCTCCTGTATTCACGACTGACTGCACCAGTGGATTTTAACTGAACACTACATCACTCACACTGTCCAGCTCCCCAGAGACTGTAAGCTGTGTCAGAAGGGATGATTTAGAGGGTTTCAAGATTGGGCAGCTTGTGACATCAATACGGTTACTCAACACAACTACACAGCCACACAACTACATCACTGTATCCTTTGTGATAAATGTGAATTCTATCACAATGAATTGCTTTTAATTTTGTTTCCTTTTGAAACGCCACTGCAACACAAGAACATTTAAGGGAAATTATTCAAACAATTAGTTTTTAATGTTTACCACACTAAAAAAGTCATCCTAGAAGAACCACAGTATATTTAGATATTGCATTTGGTTGTTAGTCTGTAAAAGTATAGGTAATAGCTGACATTAACAAGCTGTGGCATCCACTGTTCAGCCATCCGTTCTGACCCACTGCAGAAACATGGCAGCACAACATGGCACAAGGAATGACTGCATCAGTTGCTTACTCGAACCAAGCAGAGGTTACCACGGTCAAAGGGAGACAGTGCCATGCTTGTCTCTTTCTTCAACATTCATGTATTTGTGTACCATGAATTCAACTCCCTCAGTCAGACCATCAACACCAGGTTCTACTGCACTGTTCTAGGGTGTCTGAGGGAAGACGTTTGGCGCATATGAATGAACTATGGCTCAATGGCAATTGGGTGCTCCATCATGACAATGTGTGTGCTCAAAGTGTGTTTTATACATGCAGGATTTTTGCACGCACCAACACAGTAGTCACTCCCCACCCACTCTCCTTGCTGGATTTGGCTCCCTGTGACTTCTTCTATTTCCCCAAAATGAAATTCAAGCTGAAGTTGCTTTGACACGGTGGAGGAGATCCGGTGACGTATCACACAGAATGTGAACTCTGTATATATATATATATATATATTCAGCCACCAGTTGTTGTATATATGTCAGCAAAATCAACCTTTAGGTGACCTCTTACTGAGTGACCCTGTCGCTAATCAACCTCAATTGACCTTGCTTCACTGTAACCCTCCGATGGCGTCACACTCCATTCGCCAGCTGACCAAGCATGAAATGATTACTGGGCTCCAAACTGTTAGATCTGGTATTCTGCTGAGCCTCTGTGCTGGCAGGCTGGTTTGGTTACTGGCATAAATCAGGTGAGGGGAGTGGAGCGGAAGGGGACTATTATCCAGATGCCATCTATTTTTAGACAGAGAGGGAGATGGATGGAGAGGAGATGAGATGGAGATGGCTACTTATTCACACAAAAACAGAAAAAGACTGATACAGGAAGGAAGAGGGGAAAACCGAGATTAAAAGAAAGAACAAGGAATGAGAAAGAGAAGAAGAGGGAGAAATGTAAGGGGTTCAAAAGCACAATGACCATTTGCACAGCTCATTGGGCAGGAAGAACAACCTTTGCAACCTTGGCACAGCCCAGGAAAAGCTATCCATATATCTGGAACTTTACAAGCCGCATTAGCTACCTGATCCAGCTGTATTACATGTCTGCCATCGAAATGCATCATCAGTCCTGGCCACCAGCATTATCAGCCTGAGACAGATGCCTCGATTGGTACTGCGTAGTACATAGCAAGTAGCAGCTCTCAACCACAAAAATGGCTGCCTTCATTCATGAAACCAGACTCTGAAGCCAGACTGGCAAGCAGCGTAAGCCTTCTAAAGCTTTCAAAATACAGTATTCCATTTCAAATTTTAAATAACTTGAGGTAACCACAGAAATTAGCTCCTTGGGTTAGCTACTACTTATTGATATACCTCTGGAGCAACTTACCAGCTAACCAAACTAGCTGCCTGTTACCTGAGTCTTCCCAATGTTATGTTATTATGTTAAGTGTCCCATAGTATAACATGTGTAAATAAGCTTGCACAGATGCCCCTATGCCATTAGCTACAATAACTAATCCACAGCTAATTCTTTGTTTACTTTCGATCGGGCACTCATTCACTACTCCCTATATAACAAACACTTGATAGTTAATCATCATCATTCTGCATCAGCACAGGCAGGTACATGTCAATTATTTCGTTCCACTGTGAAATTTTTGAGGGCACCATAAAGAGATCAGACAATCAAATAAAATGACAAAGTCAGAAGAGATTCATTGATTGGTAAAGTGTACTTGTTAGTTTCCTTCTAAAGCTTCTAAAAACTAACCTGACTGTGTGGCTACCATGTCATTTCAGTCCAGTTCCTCACAGTGAATTTGACCTTCATATAATGAGCTTTCCTTCATGCAACACATAGCTGTGCCATCAGTCTGTTTTTGCTTAGCCAGGCTGTCTGGCACACCATCAGGTGCTATAACAGAGCAGGTGCTGGTGTCTCAGAGCTGTGATTGTGTTTTGAATAGGGTATTTCCTCAAGGCTCCCCTCCCCGGTTCTCTCTCTCAGAGCAGCTGGACATCTCCATGCTTGCCTGATTAAAATAGAAATGCTGGCGTCATATTTTTTTTGCATTATTTATATTTAAAGCCTAGAGTATTTCTTAGTGGTTTTCACACAGGGCACTTAAATCAAGTGTCCAAAATAGTAAGGGCTCATTTATCAGGGAAGGACTGACAGGGGAGACCAGGTAAGAGCCATTATCTATTATTGATTTCAAATATTAAATCTTACCTAATATCAAAGGAGATGTAGATAAAGGCACACAGACAGTTAATGTAAAAGCAGACTGTGATTGGAATGCATAAAGATCAGTGACTTTGTATCTTATGCCTAATATCACAGCTGTCTTTGAAGATGTTTATGTTCTCTCATCTCTAGCTCTCTCTGCCCTGGCATTAATATATTTATGATGATTTTGACAGACAAACCTACACACACCATGTGGATGAAGCTGAATCGGCAGCACACAAAACCAGAGATTACATAAGCGGATGTACAACACTCAGTACCACTCTCTCTAAGCATTTAACAACAGTAGCCTATTTAAAGTGCACTGCTGACTGACACATCTAATCTCTATTTTATGTTGTCTGACAAAGTAAACGATGGCCAAAGGTAAATGACAACAGCTGTACAGTATGATTGATTCAAGACAAAAGATAAACTACAGGTATGAATGCACATCTCCTTGTCTCTGATGTAGTCAATGGGAACCTACAGTTTCTCCATGAATACACAGACTGATATAACCTAACTGCAGCAAACTGGGTGAGATGGAATTTCATGGGTCCAAAATAGTGGAGCCAATTAGTGTGAAGTACCTCACTTTAACAAATGAAGTGTCTTCTCCAGAAAATCATGTTGTTTGGATATCGCAGGGTGGCACACAAACACCGAACACCACAACCTGTTGTTGTGTTTTCTGTCTACTGTATTTCATGTTGTAAACTGTTAAATCATATTGTGACATGTGACACAGCAATGTATGGTATTTCAAGAATAAAACATAAACCACAAGAAAGTTGGACACAAGGGTCATGATGCACAGGATAAATGAGCTCTGGGAATCTGATGTCACTTGTCTCTCTCCTCATAAGTGGTTCTTGTGTGAGGTAAATTTGTAGCAGCCTGTTGACATCTGCACGTGATTTAATCAAGATAAACAAGGTGTATGGTTGTGCTTAATGACTCTGTGCTCTATTGCTGCACCTCTCTCAAATCAGAGGCTGCATTTTTGTCAGCATTTGTTTTTTACTGCCTTCAGATGGCTGTAGAGACTTTCACAGTCCTGTAAATGACACTTAGCATACTCCAAGCTGACTGGCATACACCTTTTACTCAAGGTGGCTTCTGTTTTGCGACTTAAACATAAAGGCCTGATTGATGGAGTGCTGCTGAGATGGTTGTCCTTCCATTAGGTTCTCCCACCTCTGCAGAGGACTCCAAACTCCATTAGAGGCCCTTCTTTCCCAGTGTCTCAGTTTGGCCAGATGGTCAACTTTAGGCGGAGTCCAGGTGGCACAGAACTTCCTCCATTTCACAATTATTCAGGCCACTGTGCTCTTGGGAACACTCAGAGCTTTAGAAATGGTTTTATACCCTTGCCTGATTTATTCCTTGTCAGAGTTTTATTGCTGATGTCTACAGAGAGTTCCTTGGATTTCAAAGCTTGGTTATTGCCCTGACATGCAATGCAGGTGGTCTGACTTTATATACACTGGCATATGCAAATCAGTAAATCCAATTTGCCACAGGTGGACACCAATCAAATGGTAGACAAAGCAAACAGGATGCACCTGACCACTGGAGTGCCACAGCCAAGAATCTGAATACCTCTGTAAATAAGACATTTCAGTTTTTGATTTCAACATGTTTTCATTTTGTCATCCTGGTTTATTGATTCTTGATTGATGGGCATCCATTCAGTCCAAGAAATCATTGAGTCCATGTTAGAAAAGGGAATCATTCCTCTGCGCAGCAGTACCCAACTGGCTGGTGCTCAAACCTAATAAGAAGTGGTGCCCTACTATAGACTACCAGACACTGAACCAACATGTACCCCCGGCCAATGACCCAGCTGGACCAAGAACTCCCCAAGGTCAGGGGTTCCGAATGTCATCTCTACCCTTGGTGTGGTCTCAGAATTCTGGGCCATTTCAGTTCACCCTGATGATCAACACAAGCTGGCATTCACCTTTATAAACAAACAATACCCTTACATCAGATGCCTCTTTGGGTACACTAAGTTTATTTCTACCCTTTTTCTATGTATTTGTCAACCATAACAACAGATAACTCTTCTTATTCTGTATTTCTCACTGATTTAGCAGGATTTAAATGTTCGAGCCATTAAATAGTTGAAGTTGATGTTTGCAGGAGATATTATCCTTTTATTTCTTCCGCTTTATGCTACAAATTATATTTTGACTCCAGTAAAACTGTGCTCAGAGATATGTTTGGTGATTGCTATAAAGAGGATCCTTCCTGCCTCGATTTTGCCAAGGGCCATTTGTAAGGTTGCCTCACGCACCACCTGCTCTGACATAAATAAAACATAACTTAGTTGATTCTGAAAAATACAGGATGCTGGTATAACGGAGGATTCTGTGGAGGTGTTGAAAACCTACCATCAATTTGCTACAAATTTTGGAAATGAGACAGAAAAATTCAAAGTATTTGATCTTAACTCTCTGTTTCTTTCAGCCAGGATGGAAAAAAAACAACAACAGTTCTTTGGTTCAGAGATGAAGCTGAATATTTCATCCTGTGCAGAGTGTAGCCAGAGGAAATCGGTTGCATCATAATATACTGTGTCAAGGTGCAGCTCACTGTACATGTTTATGTTCTTCCTTTAAAAAGGAGCTGTTTCTTCTTTTCTGTGCAGTCCTTTTATTCAGTGCAGTTTTATTCACTCCCCACTCATGACCCATGAGCAGGAAGCTGCAGGGACTGTGTATGGGCCGCATGGCACATGATGTGTTCAGCTTGGGGAATCCCTTTGTGGCAGGCGTTTCTGATATCATAGCAGTCCCTCATATTATTTGGCTTTAATCCATTACAATTTCAGACACACTCAGAGACCCAGTGGCGGAGTTGTGAGTCCTCATTAGCTATAATAATATCCTATAATAATATCCAGCTGGCCCCTCTCAATGCTTACCAATGAGCCAGAGGCCTATTGACAAGGAAAAGGTGCTGCTGCTTTTGACTGGGTGCCAGACGACAGAAGTGGGGTGGGGGGTTACACAGGGTCATGTAAAGGCCCGAGTGCAGCCAGAGAATAAAAATGAAGCAATGTGCAGAGTATGTGGCTTCTATGAGACTCTAAGAGTCACAGTCTGATGTTTCATCTCATGGTTTGGTTGGTTTTAATGGGTTGTACTCAAATTTATCAGATCGACATTCATTTGTGTTAGTTGATAGACAGTACTGCAGGGATGGAGACACAGCATTTAATCCAAAGAGCAGTCTTGCACTGAGCATTAATAGCATTTAGCTTATATACAGGGCATGCTTGCTTTCTATTTAACTAACTATAAATTTAAGTCACTTGTCAGGCAAAATGCAATTTTTTCCCTTAAAAGTATGGACTTGCTGCTTTTCCTGACTTTGTGGTAAATTCACTCTTCATTTTGAGCAAAGGGCCTCTGATAACATCACCTTGTGCTCTAGGAAAGTGTGCCAGACTAGAAAAATTCTATTCAATGTAACTATGAAATAAAAAACATAGCAGCTTGGGTTTTGATATTTGAATACAGAATAAGTATCATAGAGCTTTTGTTGGAACAGGCAGGTAATATACAGCAAATCAGTGTGAAAATCTCTTTTTCTTAGGGTTAATTAATGCAAATGCAGGTTTTAGGTGTTATTGAATTGTCGATTAAATGTCTGATTAACTCGTGTTTCTGTCTAACTGTCAAATTAATTTTGCACAAACTTTTGATATGCTGTTAAAATATGCATTAGGAGCATTTCAGCTGAGTTGAAATCAACAGATCTGCTTGTTGAATGTCAAAACAGCTCACATCCAGGAGGAAAATGGAAAGAGCTTACTGGATGTGATTTGTATTTGGCAGGATGATGTTTTTCTTGTTAGCTAAAGTTGGAGACATTTCATACTTTATCTTGCCATTTCAATCACTGATGCTCTCCTGACATTTGTTGTACAGTGTTAGAAACATAAACTCACCAGATGTTAAGTAAGGTGCTACATCTTCTTAAAAATGTCATGTGAAAACAAGTTATTGAATAAGAAAAAACAAAACAAAAACAAACAAAACAACAACAACAAAAAAATTCAGGCAGAGAAATGACCACAAAAGTTAATGCACAGCTTTTAATATCACACATGGCACCTCCCTTGCTTACGATATATACTGTAAGAAATGGTCTATGCAACATGCGACAAGGTACCAGTGACACCAGTGGTTTGGGATAAATGCTAACATCATCATGCTCACAATGATGATGGAAATATTCTGTCTAGCTGGTTTAACATTTACCATAATCACCAGCCTGAGCACACTAAGATTTACTAATTAGCACTAAACAAAACATTTTGGCATTTAGTCATAAACTAAAAGTATATGCTGACCTGATGATGGCTAGATGAAAAAGTACTGGATCACCAAAGCTATTACAATTCATCCTGAGGAAAACATGAATATGTGTACCAAATTTTGTGGCAATCCCTCAGTTGGGAGAACATTTAAATTTTAACTACAAATATCAGCCTCATAGTGGTAGTGCCTGAAATATCAGAGAATCACTAAAGACATTAGGAATCATCCTGTGGAGACACATTGTAACAGCTACTACTTCCCACAAAAAGCAAACACATTTTTTTAGTAGCAGTAAAAGAGAGCGTTTCCTTTTCTTTTAACTCAGATAACAGAAATAGCTTAATGTAAATTAAATTGGTAATTACACTTTTATATCATCCAGCCACCTGTGGCAGTACAGAGCACATTCTGTCGTGAAGAAGCACTCCAGTTGGGAGGTGTGGAAGAAATCCAACTTCTTTGTACCGACCTTCACTTTCATAGTTACAAAGAAGATTTTCTATCATCTGCTGAGCTTATATTTTCAATAGTGAGGATTTCAGTGACTGAAATGTTGCTGGGGAAATCCACGCAGGGACGGTCAAGAATCAGGAACAACTGTTATTTAAAGTCTAAACAAGTAAATCTACAATCCCACAGCACCAACTATTGGACATAACACCATTTATTACCTTTTATTACTATACTATCCCAGAAATAACAATGGTTACCGCTATCAGAAGTGATAATTCATTGTTAATTATTGTATTATTATTATTGTGTTCAGTCAATACGTGTTGATAATAGAGTTGTTTTATCACTCAGAGCTAATATGGCTTTGTTGTGGCTGTTCAGTGCTAATTTAATTCCGAGCACTGTTCATATTCATATTAATTGCATGCTTGCTTTGAAGCTGTCTGCCACATGCCATCCAGACATGATGTCCAAAGTGTATTGCAATGAATGTGAGCCATTCATTAGCCAGTAATGCCAAGCTTATATCATTTTTTATTAAACAAATGATGCGAGCACTTGAGATACTTTGGACTTTGTTCATCTGCAGATGGGATGCTATGAGCATGCTCTTCTGGCTGGCACATGTGGGAAATGCAGAGACAATTTCTCAGACACACACACACACACACAGATCCTCTCAGGATGGCAGGAAACCTCAGCAGCACCTCTAAGTCACAAACCAATTGATTACCCTGTCCTCTTCGCGTTCTCTCGCAGAGCTCGGGGGCCAACAGCAGTGGGGAACCCTGTAGGAGTCAATAAGCTCAGATATCTGACACACCCTCACGAAGTGGCAGCAAATAGTCAGCGTGGAGAAAGGACTGAAGTAATGTGTGCAGGGAGAGACAGGAGAGAGTTGGTATGAAAAATTGTACCAGAATTCCAATGCACTGCTAATCTGAACTACAGCTGAAATATTAGCCTTGGTCAAATGACTCAAATTACTCCATCGCCACCGTACCGTCTCCAGCATGCAAATCAGAAATGGAAGTGGCTGAA